>JAQHUG010000204.1:216460-229345 GCA_028555095.1 Dicrostonyx torquatus
GGGAGGGAGGGAGGGGGAGAGAGAGAGAGAGAGAGAGAGAGAGAGAGAGAGAGAGGAAGAGAAAGAGAAAGAAAGAAAGAATAAAATAAAATACACAGTGCCACAGTCCAGTTTTCTCACGCCTGACATACACATAACATTTCATCGTACTCCATCAGTCAACCCAGGCAGGACACCTCCAGAGAAGGTAAGAGAGGCCACAGGGCTTCCAAGGGTCACCTTGCCCCAAGTGAGAAAGCCAAGCACATACGAGAAGCAGTCTTGGAAACAGAGGGAGTGGCCACAGTGTAGCTACCACTGTGGAGTCAAGGGACCCTGGATATGTCACACCGTGAGGCTGTTCTTGCTCCAGTCATGAGGGGACAGGAAGTAACAAGAACCTTCATTCTTGCTGATGAGAAAGAAAAAAAAAAGAAATATGAGGTGCTGGAAAGGTCGTAAGCTTCGGTAGTTATGTGTGGTGCAGCCACGAGACACACGGTTATCTCTGTACCATATCCTTGTTGAGAACTAGAATACTAGGTGCACACTATGGTTCCCGCCCTTATGAAGCATGGGTTTGTCTGCAAATCTATCAGGTCCCTCTTATATGCTCATACACTCCAGGCTGAATCCACCATCTGGGCTAGAGACCCAACAGGAATGCCCCCTTGTCTATTTAAATTCTATAGTTATCTATTTGTTTTACTGCTCTACTTAGGATTGAACCTTGATCTTACACGTGCCAGGCACGTACTCGCCCACCGAGCTATCTCCATACATTTGCATTTACCTTTCGAGTTTGAGAAAATGTGTCACTAAGTTGCACCACGCTAGACTTGAACGCAACTTATAGCCCAGGTAGGATTTTAACTGCAACCCTCCAGCCACAGGCTCCCTCATAGCTGGGATGACAGACCTTTGCCATGGGGTCCAGCTCTCCCCATCTTTCGATCCCCAGATCTCTCACAAAGCTAGCCCGTTACTGAAGTCTGCCCTGACTTCCCTCTCCTCTGTTCTATGGCCTTCTGAGACAAGGGCAGACAAGAATGAGGTCCCAATCTGATTTTCCTTTTTCTGTGGCAGGCCGGGGGGGGGGGGGGGTTCGAGACAGTGTTTCTCTGGCTGTCCCAGAATTCACTTTGTAGACCAGGCTGGCCATGAACTCACAGAAATCTGCCTGCCTCTGCCTCCCAAGTGTTGGGATTAAAAGTGTGTGCCACCACCGCCCAGCTCCGAATCTGACTTTCTGAAGGCCCGAAGGCATTGGGTAATCTATGGAACATAGAACATGTATTTCATGATGCCTACATACTAATGGTTTTTATGGAATCAAATCAAAAGCTGCATTAAGACCTTAACGGTGTCCTTAAATGCATTGTTATGGTTATGTCCTTCTCAAGTGCTGAGATTAGAACTAACTTCTGCTTTCCAAAAGGCTGCTTCCAAACACCACCCCTGCAATTACTATGCCCCCCTACTATATTCCCCTTCTACCGATGAGGAAACTGAGGCACAAATGGCCTGGCCCTGTGTCATATGGCTAAAAAGCAGAAGAGCAAGGAATTCCATGAAACTCTCCAATCTCCCATTTACAGCTTGTCTGAGAGATGACATCATGCTGGGATCTGCAGGCTAAAGGACATCGATCACATTAAGCCAACTGAGGACCAGCTGCAGGAGATTCGGGAATGCACTCCAGGCTTAGAATGTACCAACTGGACTCTGTCCCTTGCAGGTGACATGGAAGACTTCACTCAAAATGTCTTTGCCCCTGCACACCTGTTTCCCATAAAATGGAGACGCTTGTAGCCTCTGCTTCAGGCTGGTGAAAGGCATGAGGTTTGTAATATGCATGAATATGCTCAGCAGTCAGGAAACAGAGAGCCTCACGAGATTCAGTCAGCAGGTAGGGCAAGTGGGAGTAAAAAGAAAAGGCCTACAGATAAAAGAATCATAGCTGGCCAATGCCACAATAGAGCAGGTGTCCCCATATGGCACTCAGGGTGAGGCTGTGGCATGTACCATATTCAACTCTGGGTCATGGGACTCACATTATAGAAACCTTGTGAAGGCAACACCAGCTATTCCTCTCCAAACCTGAACCAGACATGAGTGTAAAGTACATTATTTCACACATAAAATTCCAAGCCTTTCAGGAAACAGTGACCTGGACAGAGAATTTCAAAGACTTCAGACATTACATTGTTGCAAGTTTGGGACATTACATGTGCCTGGGGCACTTGGGAATCAAATCGATTCAGACATGTGACTCTGTAAATGACTTACAGACAACCCTGCTCAGTTTGCTGGTAGTTTAAAGGACCCGCCTTTGTTTGCACTCCTGCGGTAGAGGCGCTGTGTACTCTGTGTAAATAACCAGAGGAGGGCTGTGAGAGGTCCCCTGCCACACGCCACTTTGGCTTGGTTTTCTGGATAAAGGGCCAGCAGGTGGCTTTCCAATCATCAGCAGATATGCGTCCTGAAACCACAGGGCAGACTGCCCGGTAAGCCTTCCTTGGAGGCGCATGCCAGTCCTCTCTGCCAGCTGGATTGGCCCAAGGGTCAGGGTCTAGAGATCGGAACTTCAGGGGTCTTACTGTGGGCATTCAGAGTCTGGTGGTTGTCACTTCTCACCTCTCTATCCCAGTGCCAAGGGTTTCAGAGAGGGAATGGAGCCCAGATCAGGAAGCAAGATCTCTGCCAGCTTCCACACAGTCGGTGAGCAGAAATACCTCACAGCTCGGTGTGATCAGATTGTAACAATAAGCGCCCTTGTACACAGGCACGTGTATAAGGCAGGGCTCTGGGCGGACATAGCTCCTCACACACATGATTACAGATCTATTTCTGCAGGAGTATGTCTTTCCACACTGCCTTTAGAATACTTGGGCCAAGTGTGGTGGCACACACCTTTAATCCCAGCACATGGGAGGCAGAGGCAGATGGCTCTTTGAGTTCCAGGCCACCTTGGTCTATAGAGCAAGTTGCAGGGCAGCTGGGGCTACACAGGGCTATGGGGTTGGGGGGTTACTTTACCTATGATCAGGCCTAGAGTTAGAGGGCTGTAATCACAGCTGCTTGAGAGGCTAAAAAAGGAGAGTCAAAATCCAAGGCCTATGGGTTACAGTGTGAGTTTAAGGCTAGGTTATGCAATTAGTGAGAATTGTCAGATAGATAGATAGATAGATAGATAGATAGATAGATAGATAGATAGATAAGGTAGGTAGGTAGGAAGACAGACAGACAGATAATTAAGGGTCTTGATATTCAGTTGGTGGTAGAACACTAACTTTTTATGGATGAGATCCTGGTTTCAATCCCAAACAGAGCAAAATATAAAATATTATGCCCTATTTATGCATATACATAAATGATGGATCCTATACATCAGCTTTAGTACTACATCCAGACAGAAAGCTTGGGGTAAGTATGTGCCTTAGCTGGCCATGGACCTAGCATCCAGAGTTCAGAGTTCTGTTCCCAGTAAAGTGGACACCTGAAATCCCAGAGCTTAGGGGAAGCAGGAATATCCGAAGATCAAGATTATCCTTGACTTCATAATGAGTTGAGGTTATCCTGGGCCCTGTCTCAAAAATAATTAATTAAACTCAGTTTAAAAGAAACAAAAAGTTGGGCCTGGAGAAATGGGTTGGCAGTTAGGAGAACTGGCTGTTCTTCCAGAGGATCCAGATTAGATTCCCAGTGCCCACACAGTGGCTCACATATGTCTGTAACTTCAGTTCTAGGGGAATCCAATGCCCTCTTCTTGCTTCCATGAGCACCAGGCATGCAGGTGGGGCACAGACACACATGCAAACAAAACCATCCACACATAAAGTAGAATTTTAAAAATTGAAATCAACAGAAAGCATAAAATATACAATGTTGAGTATAAACCCAGAACTTTCTTCTATGTCAATCTGAAATCAAAAATAAGTGTCAGCCAGGTGATGCTGGTGCATGCCTTTAATCTCAGCACTTGAGAGGCAGAGACAGGCAGAGCTCTGTGAGTTCAAGGCCAGCCTGGTGCACAGAGAGAGTTCCAGGACAATGAAGGTGACACAGAGAAATGCTGTCTCGAAAAACCAAAAAGGAAAAGAAAAAAAATCATACTCAGTCTGTCTGGAGCCCTCACGTTCAGCTTCTCGAAGACCATACTGTTATAAAAAGAGTAGCCCATCCATCTTTTCTCTCCAGCAAGGAGTCGAAAGCCTCAGCCACTTCATGTCAAAAAAAAGGGACCAGGGCTGTCCTCGCTGCTGCAACACGCTAGTCTGGAAACATTAAATTTACTCGGTGTTTTATTAGACACAGCTTAACAACCCTGAGTTTACAAAACTCAGCCAAACAGCATCAGGCTTCAGCATAAACTTTTGCTAACTAGCCCACATAGTTCCCATATGCTATGAGATGTCGCCAGAGCCAGCTCAGTACCTTATAATTATAAACACACGTCTTTCAGCTCTTCTGTGTATTCTTCCCAGGCAGAACGGAAATATGCCACTTAAATTAGCACTTGGAGTACAGCGTGGGTGCCAAATTTGGGCTAGCACAAACAGGGTAAATAAAACAGCACCAAATTAAAATGGCAAAATAAACTTCTTTCCGCTCCAATGGAAACTGCTAAAACCCTTGCTGAATGGCAGCGAATGGGTCTGGGAACCAAGCAGCTCTCCCAGTGCAGTGCCTGGCTTTTGCATATGCTTTTCCCATCCAAGGATCTCAAAGCAATTTCTTGCAAAACTCAAGTCGTGGTGAAAAAAAAGAAAAGAAAAGAAAAAGTAGATGCTATTTCCTTTGCGAATTCTTTTGCCATTATATTTCTTCATTATTCTCTTCCAACAATGCAAGGGAGACTTGTATGTTTATCCCTATGTAACGTACAAAGAATGGGAGAGAGCTTAGAGGAATAAGTGAAGGCATAGAGGTGTGACGTAACTTGGCAAAAAGCTATAGAAATAGAAACCAATACATAAATTTGGTAAGAAAAAGAATCTTACAAGTACAAGCCCTTGTCTGAATAACAGTGTCTTCAACTGAGGGCCTATTTTGTGCCAGGGGCTGAGCTGTCTGTCTGTCACAAACACCTTCCCTTTCTTCCCCAGACAAGCATGTGGTCCTATCCACTTACAACCTGAATGTGTTCTAGGAAAACGGAAGATGGGCAGAACAGATAGGTCAGGAGAAGCAACTTCATTGACTGACCAGACCAGGGAGAGCGTGGCTGACTAGGGCAGTCTCCCATGGAATACTACTGAGCACAGTCAGAGCAACAGCTATTGATACAAACATCAATTTGGATTAATCTTTATAGAGCTTTAATAACTGAAAGAAGTCGTCTCAAAAAGAACACGGTTCTGCTTGGTTCTGTTTCTGTGAGGTTCTAGAACAGGCAAAAGTTACCTGGCATGGTAAGACTGCAAAGCAAGGCTTGTGTCTTGGAGAGTGAGTGTAGGATTCTTTGAGATGGGATGGGAGCAAAGTTTTTTGAAGTACCTAGAATATTTATTATCTATATAGGTAGAGGTTCAGACTACCTATTAGTTTGCCAAAACCTATGCCATCACACCCTTAAGATTCATTCTATTCAATTTTATTTTCAAAGAAAACAGGGATTATTAATCAATACTGAGTTTGAGTTAATGGCATGCATGGCATATGTTAGGAGACTATATCAATGACTGACATATAAAACTTACTTTGGGGAGCTGAGGAGATGGCTCAGTGGGGAAAAAATACTTGCAAACAAGTATACAGACTTGATTTCAAACTCCAAAAACTCATAGAAAACCCAGGCTGGAGATCCCAGTGTGTCTGTGGTGAGATGGGAGACTCACGGGAAAATTCCCTGAACTAGAAAGGTGGCCTTCCTGGTATACACAGCACAGCAGTGAAACAGCAGAGAGACCCATCTGAGACAAGGTGGAAGGTGAGGATCAACACCCGGAGTTGTCCTGTGACTTCGTTCTGTGCTCCAGACAAACTCTCTCTCTCTCTCTCTCTCTCTCTCTCTCTCTCTCTCTCTCTCTCTCTCTCACACACACACACACACACACACACACCTGATAGGAGGGGAGAAAGAAAAATGAGACTTTAGCCAAACTTTCATAATAGAATTTGGATTGGAAGCATACAGATATCATTGTGCAATTCCTTCAACACTGTACATTTTAATGTTTGCACAACAAATGTTAGAAATTGTCAGAAGACTGGGGGTGGCAAGAAAACAGAATAGGGAAGAAGATGAGGCAAACAATACGAAAACAGAATGAAGCGAAGACTAAGAACAGAAAGGAAGGTCTTGAAGATCTAGGAAGTCAAATTAGGAGACGCTGGCAGAGAAGAATGGGAATCATGACAGGAAGACATAAGGAATGAACAGAACAGTTAGGAGGAAAAGGCGCTGCACACAACAACAACCAAACAAACCAATAACAGCAGCCGAGATGGGCATGGCGAGGCAGGAGAGAAGCAGATCCAGGCTGGTGGCGGGTCCAGCCCAGGACTGGCATCGCGTCCAAGCTCCCAGTTCAGTGGAGCTGAACTACGAACTGTACAGCCTGTCTCCCAGCTGTCACTCTGCTTCCCATTGGCGCTGTGCTTGGCCAGACTCTAGATCAAGGCAGAAGATGCCAGTGACGTTCGTACTGAAGTCACTGATCCATCCCACCTGAAGGCCAGAGGCACTCCAGTGGCCTGAGAGGGCTGTCAGCCTTCCTTGTTGAGTCACAAATTCCTATCAATAGAAACCTTGTGTTTTATGAATTATGGAAATATATTTGGCAGAGGGGAGCAGTGCTGGCCAATGTGGAGGTCATGGAGACAAGGGGCTGCCACCCAGCTGCTCGACTGACCTAGCTAGAGCTCACAGTTCAAGATCTCCATGACCCCTAAGACTTTCGGGGCAAGCGGAAAGCCTCTGCACCTTAGACTTCATCATGTTTGTGCCACTAACAAGTGGGGGCCTTCAAGCAAATCCTAGACGCCTCTTTACTTCTTATCTTTACATATATTGCCAAGCATCCAGGGTCCAAGATTCTAACGAGACTTTACTGTGTACATTTTAAGCACTTTTCAGAAGCCAGATCATTGTGCTTTGGGTATGAAATGTCCTTCCAAGGCTTATATGTTGAAGGCTTGTTCCCTAAGACAATGTTCAGAAGCGAGGTTTTAGGGGATTGATTGGGTCATGAGGGTTCTGATCTGATCCATGAGTGGACATATATAACCTGATGGCATTATTAGGAGGAAACCAGGGAGTGTGGCCTAGGTGAGTAAATAGACACTGCCAAGGTATCCTTGAAGTATAAATTTGGTCCTCTGGCCCCTCCTCTGGCTCCTTCTGCTTCCTGGTCACTGTGAGGTGAGCAGCCTTCTGCCACCTCTGCATTCCCCCGTGATGCCACACCCTTGAAAGCAACAGAGACAGAGGCTCACGGGCTAAAGCCTCTACAATCGTGGGCTAAAAAGTCTTTCCTCTTTTCAATCAATCTTCTTAGGCATTCTGTTACACTCACGAAAAAACAGTCCAAGTCAGATTCCTTTCCTCCTATAGATCTGCCCAGATGTTAGACTTCTGGTTCAAACTGACCTCTAGCTAGCAAATCCCGCGTCCCCCTAAGACTTTCTCACCTCAAGACCTAGAGACTCCCCAAAAGAAGCAAGCTCTCTATGATCCTAAGGCTTATTTCTAAAAT
Organism: Dicrostonyx torquatus; assembly: GCA_028555095.1. NCBI lineage: Eukaryota > Metazoa > Chordata > Mammalia > Rodentia > Cricetidae > Dicrostonyx > Dicrostonyx torquatus. Next base: position 224,140 of record JAQHUG010000204.1, read on the forward strand.
GTATCTCTACCTCTTTCCACTTTGCCAGTTCATTAGGAGCTATGCTAATTTGTTTTCTGCATCCCTGTACAAATCACCCGTTCTGTTGTCCCTGCTGTGTTTCTCTGATGCTCTGCCCCGAGCTGCCCTCCAGTGCATTCTCTGCCCAGCAACTGGCGAGTAAACTGTAAACTCCACAAGGAGCACAAGCTTGAGCCGCTCTCCTCAACCGCAGAAGGGAGGAACAAAAAGCTGCAATGGAAGAAAGATAAGAAACACCCCAGGGAATACCCTCCTGAGTTAATGAGACCTGGGCTGATGCTAAGCATTCCTTGTGTTCCAGGAATCATCAATGAAGTCAAAGTCAAAGTACCTAATAGAGGTCCCCTCTTCACATTAAATACTAGAATGCACTACCTCCAAACAGTTCTAAGTAGAAAAGGGTATGACCCAAGAGCTTGATGGCCAATCTTGGGTAAGTTGAGATCTCAGAAAAGACTCCTGAATGCTCAGTTTCAGAAAATATATCACTTATGCCCCCTTCCTGATGTGATAATTGAAGATGGCATCCAATTCTAGAAAAACGAAGAATAAAAACCTCAAAAGTGTAAATATTGTAACCCAGAGAGACAAGCAAGGGAGAGTGAAAGCAATTAAAACAGAAGTGAACCTATAGTGCAAATATAGCTACAAGCCTTGAACATTAATATTAAAATTCACTCAAAGACAAGGTATAGAGTGAAAATCCACTAATCCAAATATAGAAGGTAAATGTATTGTTTTAAAAGGTTTTTGAAGTGATATCAGAAGATAGAAAAGAAATGACATGAAATCAAAACTTTGTTCAATAATTGGAAAGATGTCATTTCACTGATGACTGGCAATACAAGCAAAGAAATATTTTCTTTAAGACTTAACTGATAGTTTAAAAGAAGACATAGATGTTCTAAAAATATTTTAAATTAAAGATAAATAATCCAAAAAAGGCATGGAAATTTTACTAAAACAATAAAAACAGAACAAGACAAAAGACAAGCACCAAATGTGTCAGGTATAACAATAAATGTAAATAATTTAAGTTCTCTTATTAAAAGAGAGTAGTCGCATTGGATAAAAACCATACAAAACTATATTCTATTTTGTTGTTTATTTCTTTGAAACAGTCTTATGTCATTTAGGCTGCTCTTAAACTTAATATGTAGTCGTGGATAATTTAGAACTTCTGGATCTTCTGACTCTGGCACCTGAGTGCTGGGATTACAGACTTGATCCATCATAACCAGTTTATATGATGCTAGGGACTGAACCCACGGTAGAGTGTTCGCATGCTAGGCAATTAATTTATACCACCAGCCTCAACTGTGTGCCAAGTATAGGAACACTCAGCTGGTTTGTCCCCTATTAAATGATTTAAAGCCTTTGAATCATACCCTGGAAATGGGTGAATTTTATTGCATGTAAACTATTTTCCATAAAACTATTTTTAATGAACGATTAGATAAAAATGTTAGAAATAAAAATATGTACAAAGAATTATGGGCACTAACATGAACAGAAATTAGCAGAGTTCACAGAACTGATACTAAACAAAATAACATTAAGAGCAAGATGCACTGAATTGGTTTTTAAAAAAAAAAAAAGAAAGAAAGAAAAGAACTTTGTTTTATATATATAGTTTTTAAGCCCCAAAGAAACAAATTAGCCAAACCACATATTTTAACCAGAATGTGATAATTTAAGACACCTATAAATTTTAACAAATTAAGTAAACATTTAATTGTTAATCTCTGAGCAGTCAAAACTGCAGTTTAAGTTTTCATAAACAACTCACAGCTAGAATTAAAATTCCTGAGTGCTTATGACCAAAGCTGCACAGACAGAAAAATGTATAGGTCAAAATTATTTCTTTGATTAAGAAAACAATGCAAAATAAACCAAGAATTCAATGAAGTAAACTTGACAATGAAACAAACCTACAGAAAGTAGGTTGGCGTTAATAAGGTAAAGCTGAGTGTCATTCAGGCCAAGTTTAGTGGAACTAGCAAACAGATATAAGTCAATAATTTTAATATAAACTAATAGCACTCCCACCGAGGACACAGGAAGAGAGGAGAGGAGAGAAACAAAAGAACAGAGATGTGCCCACCGTATTGAGGACAAGGACCACCAGGACTTTAATCACAGAAAAAGTGAGGGAGTTTGTTTTGTTTTGCTGTTTTTTTGAGATATTCCTATGTGTATGAGTGTTTTGCCTGTACGTGCATCTGTGCACCAGCATGCCTGATGCCCTCAGAGACCAGAAGTGGGCACTAGGTCCCCTGGCCCTGGAGATACAGACGTGTGTAAGCTGACATGTGGGTGTTGAGAGTGGAACCCGGGTCCTCTGGAAGAGCAGCCAATGCTCTTAGCCACCGAGCCATCTCTCCAGCCCCTAAAGTGGGGATGTTTTCAATTGTGGGAGAACACTGTGTATAACACCAGGATGAAAATGGTAGTTCATGCCAGCATTTCTATAAAAACACTGCTCTATAGACTAAACCTCAAGGAGCAGAAACTGTAAATAGCTCAGTTGGAAGAAACTGAAAGCGTCTTATTTGACTATGAACTAAGGTAAGTGCTGTGAGAAGCACAGCAAGGACGCACGGAGAGCGGACCACAAGACCCTGAAAATCAGGCAGTGGAAGCAGATCTCGGCTGTGATGGAGGGCAGCCCACGCCCCTCTGCCCATCCTAGGCTTAAACACATGTTGGTCTGTACTGTGGCTTTCTTGCTTCGGAGGAGCTGGGTGGGTCCCAACGACCCTCATCCTCTCAAATTATCACGTGTTTATGGGATCTTTAAAATTAAAAAATCTGATCAAACAGACCAGCTCTACCCTCTCCATCTGACACTGAGTTTGCATAGTAACGAGAGCTTCCAGACAGGAGTCTGTAAGTCTTACTGTCTTGGAGACAATGTCTTCTCTTTGGCCCTGTCCTCAAACATCCTTCCACAGAGATAGTTTTCAAATAAACTATGAAGTGGTACCAAAAACAGTGTCTTCTGCTGTGGCGACCACTAACCTTTAAAAGAAACCATTTTTTATTTAAAAAAAATTAATTTATTTATCCTAGTAGTCCTTTGCCTACGTTCATGCTTGTGCATCATATGTGTGCCTGGGGCCTGCAGGGTTCAGATGATGGCATCAGAGCCCCTAGCAGCGGAGCTACAAAGGGTTGTGAGCCACCACATGGGTGCTGGGAACTATAATCCAGTCTTCTGCTAGGATGGTGTATTTTAGGGTCAGCTTGATTAGTTTGAGGCTTGCCCGGGAGAGTGGTAAAACACACTTCACAGTGTGTCTGGGGTGTGGGTTCCAGAAGTTACCAGATCATGAACTAATGAACAGATTGACCCTTGATGGCTTCCTAATAAGACGGTATGATTTAGAAGTGATAAAAACAGGAGATAGGACCTCATTGGAGGAAGTAGCACCTGGGGTATGTACTTAGGGTTGTACCTTGTCCTCTCCCTCTGCTTCTGCTCTGACATGATGTGAACTATCCCGGCCCACCATGCCTTCTACACCACGATAGGCTGACACCTCTGAAGCCATGAGCTGAAATCAATCCCTATGCTTTCAAGTTTTCCTCTCAGGTATTTGGGTCAAAACAACACAAGGGTAGTTGTGTGGGGGGGGGGTTATTCCTTCTTACTCAACTCCCCCTCATCACCCTCACCAGATTGTAAGACACCTGCTCTGTGAAATAAGTGTGGGACACAAATCCACTCTCCAGAATGCCTCCACATCACCAGGGAGATGCAACTGCAATGCCAGGCAGCAGGAGAGAAATAAACATCCAAACGGGCGCTTCAGGCAGTGGGTAAGGAAAAAGAACAGGCAAGTGGAAGGAGCCGTGAGCTTTCTGGGGTTATTTCCAAGCACACATGGACACACACACACACAGACACACACAGAGAGAGGGGGGGGGAACGTCCAGTCCGTAAGGAGATGGGGCAGCAGGAAGGTTCTGGAAAGGATCTTTTTGTAGTTCTGGGTCAGAGCACAGTCCACCTCTCGGGTGGTGTCTGCATCACATTGGGCAGAAACATTTCCAGGAACTCCTGCTGTCGGGCTCCGCTCTCTTCCATTTATTTGTAGCACTTCTGGGGTGCGTTTCTGAGTGTCATTTAATGTCATTTTATGACTCCCTGGTTGTAAGAGTCTGAGTATTACCAGGGCTTAGAGATTTACAGCCTATTCTAAACTCGGATAATGATGTTTAATTTGTTATTGGCTGTGTAAAGGTTAACAAAGAAATAACTCAAATTATCATTTCAGGGATAACATTAAATGTAACACATTACAGGAGGGCAATTACACACAGTACCTGGCATTACGCAAAAGATTGATATCTCTACCAGGGAGCAGATGAGTTCAAATTTCACAATGCAGAAAATACACTCATCTGGGTCTCTTTCTGAATAAACAGAAGAAACCCCACTTAATAGAGCCACCGGGTGACTCACAGGGGCAGAGGGAGAAAAACACAAAAAAACTTTTCAAGAAAGCTGGAGGATACCTCCTGCCCACCTAGGGGAAGATACTAAAGTATCCGGAGAAAATCAGGTCAGTGTTACTCAAGTGAGAGAATAAACTCCTGCTCAGCTATAAATAGACTATGCTAATAGACAAGGCAAGCCAACAATACCCAACAAGTCCAGGAAGAAGCAAATTTAAGCAAGGGCCCCAAAGCCAAACTGCCATCAAACTGTCTCTGAAATGGAAAAGAAAAGCAATGTGTCCCCGAAATCATTTTTGCTTCTTTTTGCCGTCTCCCCAAGACACCTTTGTGAGATGGTTTGGTCCCACGTGATCCCATGGATCTGGGTGCCAACAAAAATACAACTAAGTAATATAGTTTTAAACTCATCAGATAAAAATACATTTTGTTGCTTCAGGCTGCAATGTCTGTGGATAGATAATAAACACAGCTTGTCTTTCAAAGTCTTAAGCTGATTGAGTCTATTTATCTCCCATAAGGAGAGCTCTCCCCACCCCCAGCCCAAGTCCCCCACATACTCCCACCGCCACCACCCCCGCATACCACCACTAGGATCAACTTCTGCTCCTTTTCTTTATTCCTCTGTTTATTCTCTCTCTCTCTCTCTCTCTCTCTCTCTCTCTCTCTCTCTCTCTCTCTCTCTCTCTCTCTCTCTCTCTCTCTCTCTCTCTCTCTCTCTCTC
>JAQHUG010000204.1:229447-302058 GCA_028555095.1 Dicrostonyx torquatus
CACACACACACACACACACACCTGCCTTTTTAATGTTCTTACTCTAGATCTCAGCTTTTTCCTCTCTTGCTCTGCCTCCTGTGTCCTCACACTCTCTTCTGGGAGAGTTCCTTCTCCACCATATGGCCCTTCTTCTTGCCATATTCTGCATACTCACCCAGGACTTTTGACAGTTTGCCACCACCCATGTTTCAACAATCCCATTACTTCTGTTTTCTTCCTCTGCCCACCCAGTTCCGCTAAACCAATCCAGTCTTATCTGCACGCCTCTAGACCCTGCTCCCTGTGGATGGGTCTTTCAAACAAAATCTCTAACCTGAAATTTCCATAGCTCACAATCTCAGAACTAACGGCAGGCAAATCAGCAACTTGAAACCAATATGTCTGGCCACCATAGTGGGAAACTCTCCCCCACCAGCCAGGAAGACTGCACAGATCCCAAGACCACTGCCCCAGGGTGTTTCCAGAGTCCTGGTACCTTCCAAACTATAGGACATGAGAACCTGACTTTTTGAGACCTCACTCCCATGATGGAGCCTTGAGAATGGTCCAGATGTCTGTCCTTAAGGGGACACACAGAAGGGTTGTGTGACTTGCTGCCAGGTGTCCTGATGCTGACTTGTCCATTGTCAAAGCAGTAAAGTGCCAGCAGCACCACCATGACCACGCCCGGAACACACTGTTGAAGCACCGGTATAGCCAGCATGTGGTGCTGAGTCTGAGGGAGATGGAGAGACGTGGTCCCTCTTCTCTCATCTCTTAGAGCCAGAAAGCCAGCAGCAGCAGTGTGCACCAACTTGGCGAGCATACGTATGAGAAAAATAAGGCAAACTCAATAACTAGCCTCTATTGACACATAAATAAACACACTATTCATTTGTTCCTTTAATCAACTGGCTGTACCTCAGTTCTTAACCCCTAATAAGTGGAACTGTTAGTATTTCATAAGGATGTGTCTGTTCTAGTAATCTTGAACGTCACACCAGGGAGTCAGGCCCAGCTGATGCCGTGGCAAGGACGCACCTGGGACTGAGGGATGAAGCATTAGGTAAGCAAACTGACCTTGAGCCTTTGTAACAAAACTACCAACAAAAGGATAAAAGAAATTTGCAAATTGCTCTTTCCCATGGACCTTAGCCAGGCATTTGTTCTTTAGCCAAAAACAATCAACAGGCACAACTGTAAAAACGCCAGCTGGGGGTTGGTCCAATAAATAAAGAAAAATCAATATTCCGTGGTTAGGCCACCATTGGTTACACATCGGTGAAAAATGAGAGGGAAGTTCAAAATGAGACGGGGAGTCTGGAGTGACGTTCAGACGTACCTCAACCCTAACCACTAATCAACAGCGCTGACTCCAGATAGAATGCTGTCTCTAGACGTAATTTCTAGAATGAGAAGCAACCACATGGCTTCCAGGGTGGCTGAGAAGGAACCTGAGCCACGGCCTGAACAGTACCCAATGTATGTGCACCGCTGTGTGCCGGGCTGAAGGCCCGACCTTGTAAGCACACACGTCCAGCAGGCTCTCTACTTAGGCCTGCAAAGGGAGAGAAGGAGCACATGGACCATGGCAGGTAGGGCTGGTTCTAACCTTTCAAAAATATTTGGAGAAAAGAAAGAGTATGGCTATATGCGAGAAGAATCAAGGCCAATGGAAATGTCTAACAACAATCTAGCTGGGTAGATCTCTATTTATTTACCAAATATGATTAGTGGTTAATTTTATTGGGGGTAGGGGCTTACCTTTCTTTCACTCAACCTTCTCTCTTAAACAGGGAACACTTTTTTTTTTTAAAGTATTAAGCTTAGTTACATAGAAAAAGAAGGAGGACTGGTCACTGGCCAGTGAGACAGCTCAGTGGGTAAAGATCTTACCGCCAAGGCTTCCAACCTGAATTCAATAAGGATCCCACGTGGTGGAAGAAGAGAATCAATTCCACAAGCTATCCTCTGGTTTTCACATGCTCAGTGTAGCATATGTACCCCTCCCATAAATAAATAAATGGAACAAAAAAATTTAAACAACCAATCAGAACTGAAGATGTGGCTCCGTCTGTAAAAAGAAGCCCTGGGTTCAGTCCCTAACACCATATAAAACAGACATGATGGGGCGTGCCTATAATCCCAGCCCTTGAGAAAAGGAGGCAATAGGATTAGAATATTGAGGTGACCCAAGGCTACACAATTTCTTCAAGGCCAGCCTGAGATATTTAAAACACTGACTCAAAAAAACAAACAAACAAAACAATACTTGAGTCCCCAATCCCACTCCCCAGTCAACCCCAGATCCTGCTGGCACCACGCACATTCATGCTCTTGAGACCACGACAAATGCGAAGGGTAGCAGATAAACATGGTGTAAACACTATAAAAAATAAGATCACTTCCCTTTGTGGGGGCATCATAATCAGAGGGAGCACTATATCACCTGGTATAAGCAGAGATAACGAGAAGGGAGTTGTTTTCAAAAAGGAAAAACAAAGAGGACTCCTGGGCCTTCTGCCTGCCTGCTGAATGGGAGACCCAGCCTCAGTCAGGATCCCACTGTTGGGCTGATCTCTGGTCCTGGTGTCTGAGGCTGGAGCTGGGCAGATTTGTGCAGGGCTTCAAGTTAAGTGGGGAGCTGCACTTGATTCTGCTTTTTCCTCTTGGATACAGGTGTGCTGGGGGAAATTATTGGTGGACTACTATTTTGTCATTGTTAACAGTGCTGACACGTGCCCAGCAGGCCCACTGGGAGGCAGACAGCACCCGGCTACCGAGAGCCTTTTGTAACGCACACATGTTAGGAGAGGTGTGTAAATTACCACAGGCCAGTTCTCCAGGAAGGCTCAGGCCTTGACCACTTCTCTCTCTCCTTTGCCCTTTGTGCTCTGTGTCCCCACGGCCTGGGCGTCAAAGTCAGCTCTGATCCTCAGAGAGAATAATAACACTCAGAAGCTCCGGCTCGGAGTAAATATTGCAGGATTGAAATGCGGAGGGGATTAGACGCCTTTTCCTCGCAGGCTCTGCAGTGCTGGGTGTGAAATAAATAATGAGGGTAATAATGGGCTCTATTCTTCCTGGCTGCACAGCTCCCCTTGGACGGGAGCATCTTCTGCCGTCAGTGCAGGGGCTGGTGGTTACTGACTCAAATCTTGAAGCCAACCTGTGAGGCATAGCCGTTGAGAGGGAGATGAGCGAGTGGCTCCATACAGTTCTTAGACTGCTCTCATCCGAGGCCCCAGCCATACCTGGCTTTGCAAGTAGGGAATCCTGAGAATAGAATAATTACCTGGCTGGGGCAGGGGGGATTGTGGAGGGGTGCATGATCCCAGCTGCACCCCCAGAGACTATTCTGAGTTGCTTCTGTCCTCCTGGCCTGGTAGTCTCTTGGGACTATGGGAACAATTGTATTTGGGAATATTTGAATAAGGCTGGCCATCACATCTAAGTGACACCGTTTAACTTGGATGCTGGGGTCCCAGATTTGGAGCCCTTTGGAAAAGGACTCCAGCGTTTCACCGACTTCTTCCCTCACTCTGGGTCTTGAGTCATTTTCTGAGAGCCAGGAATTTCAGAATTTCTCTGGTGTCTCTATCTTTATTTGGTTCTCCTGACCATCTCCACTAAGGAGAAGATCCATGTTCTTTTTTTAAAAAATATTTATTTATTTATTTATTTATTTATTTATTTATTTATTATGTATACAATATTCTGTCTGTGTGTATATCTGCAGGCCAGAAGAAGGCACCAGATCCCATTACAGATGGTTGTGAGCCACCATGTGGTTGCTGGGAATTGAACTCAGTACCTTTGGAAGAGCAGTCAATGCTTTTAACCTCTGAGCCATCTCTCCAGCCCAAGATCCATGTTCTTTATAGCTACTTACATGCATTTCAAGCAAAAAAAAAAAAAAAAAACCTCAATGTGCTCTTGAGCTTCAGGAAGGAAATGCCCTGTCAAGAGGGTAGAGCCTGCCACAGTTTTTGTGAGGAGCCCCAATAGGAGGGAGACCCTTTCCCTGGCTCCAGAGAGTACTTCAAGAAACATCCTCCCAGTTTTGGGGACAGCCTTCAAGTCCACACCAAGCGTGTCTGAGAACACGGCACTGTCATGGCAGCCGGTCAAACAACAACCCTGCGTACAGCCAGGTATGATACAAGCCCCAGCCAAGCAGGCCAAAGGCTATTGAGCCTCCCATCACTAATTCTTGAATCTCCTCATCTGAACCATGACATCTTTGCCTGGAAAACCATCTCTCTGGTGAAGCACCAAGAGAACAATTAGGGATTAACCCAAGTGTGCTCTCTTGCCAGCAAGTGCTGGGAGCTCTCAGGGGACTGGGAGTCATGTGTACCAAATGTCTTTGTCTCTGAAACACCCTCATCTGTGTTTTCCATCTCATTAGGAGGGACATTTTCCTCCCACTGTGCCAAGGTCTTTCATGGCTAAGCAGCATCTAGTAGCTGAAATAGTATTACCCCCCATGCCCAACGGTCCTATAACACACCGACAAGTTTTAAAAAATTGATTCAAAACACTTCAGATGAAAGCCACAGGTAGTGTGTTACCATTATAATTCCAGCCAGGCATGGGGACACATACCTATAATCCCAACTCAGAAGGCAGAGGCAGGAGGATGGCAAATCCAGGCAAGCCTTGGGTGGCTTATCAAATTTAAATCCATTCTGAGCTCCAGAATAAGGACCCTTTCTTAGAGCAGAAATCCTTTACACACTGACTTTTCCTGGAATAACTGACCTCTAAACTAGTTACATTTGATACAATTACTGAAGAAAAAAATAAGGAGGCTAGGAAAAGGGTAGCCTGATCTGTGTGACTGCCCGGCTGCTAATTCGTACTCGTGGAAGCTTTGCTTGAACTTGAGACAATGCTAGAATCAAAGTGGTCTCCAGTAGAATATTGTCTACAAAACTATCCTTCTTAGACATTGTTTTTGAAAACCACAATTTCCTAAACTGCTGCCACCCCAAGTGGCCACTTCATACCGAGGGCTATGAGATGAATATCATCGTTGAAACGAGTCTCACCTCATCCCGAGAAACAGGGACCTTGTAGAGAGTAAACAGAATTAAAGCTCTTTGTTTATCTGGAATAATGGGATCCGTACACAATAGTCCCATGAGGCTGGCAGTATTCCTCTGAGGTAGACAAGAGACATGAGGATTATAATTGAGGTGCAGAGAAGAATTCACCTGCCCCCAAACACAAGTTCGGTAGCAGAAATCAGACAAAGTGCCTTTCTCCTCTTCCGACAAGTCCCGTACCGCCCAGCGATAGAACTCCGCGGATGGCAGGGAACAGCTGGGCTGCTCTTCGCGAGCAGCTTGCCTATATTGATGTCCACAGCAACAGCTCTATTACAAGAGACAGTGCGTTCTGTTTTCTTAATGTGTGGCTTCTTCTTGTTGTTGTTCTTTGGTTTTTGTTTGTTTGGTTGGTTGGTGGGAAAGGCTACCAGGAAGGACTCATGCTTTGAAGCAGTACTCCAGCGCACAGTCCCTTCACAGAGTAGTTACAGTTTAGTTACCGTTTTAATATGATCAGGATCTCCCTCAGGCATGTTTCTACTGGCATTTTCATGCCCCCCCAACGCAATAAAAATTTCCTTTCTGCAGAAGAAAGACTCAGGTTCCCAAAGAGTTAGGTATCCTTGGTCTGAGACAAATCCAGAGGAGGAATAAAAAGTTAGGACATACTGGAGAAGGAGGCAGATCTGTGCTAAGGCACTCGGTGTGCAAGCCCCAGAACCCATGTAAAAGTGAAGCTGTAGCACACGCCTGTAAGTCCAGTGTTCCTACCTCGAGGAGTGGGGAGGAAGAGCAAGGAAAACCCCTGCAAGGTCTCAAGATGCCGTCTTAAATTAAATGAGGTAGAAAGTGAAGATGCCCCAGGTTGTCTTCTGACCTCCTGGCATGCACACACTCACCTACCTACACACACAAACCCCACCCCTACACCCCTACAGGAGATGGGGGGGACTTTTTTAAGGATTAATGTGGGAAGACAGGTCATCGGACGCTTGCTCCGGTGAGTCTTCTTCAAAACCTTCCTGGTAAGTACATTAGCAGTGTGAAACCGAATCAGAGTCATGATTCCAGCACTTAGAACATGGACTAATTTCCGTCCTGTCTCCTATACACCCACACGCAGTCACTGTTTCCAGTTCAGAATGAGCATCCCAAATCCACAAACCTGAAACCAACCACGCTCCAACACCTAAAACATTTTTAGCGACAGTATGACACCATTGAAAGACTTAGACATAAAGCCTCTCTTAAGTTTGATCTTCAAGTTAGGAATACTCAACTGGGTAAAATCTACACAAAATATCCCACCATCTGAAACACTCTGAGATCTGAAACACTCCTAGGTCCTGTGCAGTTTGGATAAAAGACACCCAGACCTCTAGCAATTGACGCATTGTATAATTTTCTCTTTTTTTTCACCAAATATTTTCCACGCTTATAGACAACCTCTCTAATTCTGGTTTGGTTTAGTTTGTCGTCACTTGATTGAGACAGGGTGTCACTATGTAGCCCAGGCTGGCCTCAAAATATGGTCCTCCTACTGTGGCCACATGAGTTCTGGAGTTGTAGACACGGGTCACCATGCATGGTTTCCATTACTCTTCTAAGTAGCTGAATAAAAATGCATCCCATCCCTGCTCAGCCATTTGCTTCCCCATCGTCCTGTGCACTGTCTAGGTGACTCAGGGCCTCGCTCTCCTCCAGGAGGAACAAGAGAACAAACACTTATGTCCACGCAGGCTTTTTCTGTTGCATTACTCTCTACAGGCTATGCTGAACTGGTCAACCTCCCAGAGATTTTCTGATGGGAAAAACACATTGCATGTTAGTTCATCTCATTCTGTGATCCCAGCCCTGTGCCAGCGCTCAGCAGGAGCTCTTAAACACAAAACTCAGAAGCCCCCTAGCAAGGCTGATGTTGGCATCTGTGAAACAAATGGGGCATACTGCCAAGTCCCTACTGCCCCGGTGCTAAGAGATTGGGAGAACCCTAACTTTCGCATCATGTCCTTCTCAATAGCAGTCATTTCTTTTCCCTTTGGAAGTCGCAGGACTGTGCAGAGGGAACAACACAAGATCCATTAGGTGTACCCTTTTCTTTTCCCAATCTGATCTTGCTACTATTCAGAAAGTTCCAGTCTCTTCCCCCGAACACAAGAGATGTGTTTCCTCATAAGGTGGGACGAATATGTCGTTCTTGTTCCCCTGAAATAGGTTCCTGTAGGCACCATAAGACAACCACACTGATTGTCTTAAGAAATAGTCTCTACCAGGAGTAGAGACCGCTCTGTCAGAGAGGTCTGCGTTCTCTCCTGGCTCTTCGGAGCCCTGCCTCTCCAGTGAAGGTTTCTCTTGTGATCTAGACACTTCCCCCACGTCTTAATATTTTATCTTATTGTGTGTTTTATTTTTGAGATAGGGTCTCATGTTGCCCAGGCTGACCTTGAACTCACTATTTGCTGAGGATAACTTTGAACCTTTGGTCTCTTCTCTACATTTTGAGTGCTGAGATTCCAGATGTGCGCACTCAGCTCTATTTGGTGTTGGGGGGGGGGAGCCAGGGCCCGCGCATGCTCAGCGGGATGGAAGCCAGAGCCCCCGCGCATGCTCAGCAAGCATCTTCTCCACTGAGCCTCAGCTCTGGTGTGTTTTTGCTGCGAACAGAAATGGTGGGAGCCCTGGTGAGTAGTGTCCAGGCTTCTGCTTTGACTCACTCCACGACCTTGCACAAAGCCGAGGGCACACCCTCATGGGCCCTTATGGCCTCTATTCAGAAACGGGGCGACTCACTTCCCTATCAGTTCCGATGAGAAACCAGAGATATGATTTGCTTCTCCCTGTGGTCCTATACCATGGGATAAGGCTTGTTCTCCACTTCCTTGGAGATGTCTATTGAAAAGCAGCTAATCCAGAGCCCACTAATAAAAAGTTTAAGATGTTTAGAAACTCAGAGCAAGTGCTGTCAAGAGATAGGTGGCACCTGAAGCATGAGCAAACAGAAGTACAAATCTAGTGTGCTATGGGAAGGTCGGCCTGGGACAGCACACCATGGAGCCACAGAGTGGGAGCTGGGCTGAACCCTCTACTGTACTGGGACCCTGAAACTCACTTAGAGATCTTGGACCCCTAAAAAAATCACTTCCCCATACACTTGCAACTTTTGCAAGTGCATACACACACACACACACACACACACACACACACACACACACACACCATGAAGAAAGCAGCTCCCGACTACATACCCAAGGCCAACCTTATATAATTTAAAAAATAGACATCTCAGTCTCCCTAAAAAAAGGAATAATAATAATAATCTTACCAGATATCTCTGAAGTTCCCCCTGCAAAGGAAGATATGGCCACATAGTTTCCACGTGAAACAGTTTCAAACGTCCTACATTTGGGCTGTTCACAGAGGCTAATATTTGAATGCACTTGGGACAGTCTGTCCCCAATTCCAATGTAATCATCATGACCACAGGGCCTGGGAGATCTTCGAGGTCAATATTAGCTTTCACCAATAGCATACGAGATGGACTGAAGTGACACCCGAGTGAGGGTATATTTTTACCAAGTAGTATTTACAACACACTCTCCTCTCCTCGTTTATAAGCTCAAGAACTCTGTGGAAAATCACGAAGTCCCTAACGTGGCCATGCATGCATTTCCTCCTTCTGGCTGCTGGATTCCACTTCACTCCTTTTCCTTTCTGTATTTCAGCAACAACACCGCAAAACATGCTCTGCCTTTACCACTGCAAAAGCGTCATCTGAGAAGGAACTAGAAAGTCATATTCCATGGCCATTAAATTGAAGTTCCAACAACTGAGGAAGAGCAAAAAGCCAGGCCTCTGGAGCCCCCGTGAGACAGACCAGGACAACCGGGACCCTCAGGGGCATCCAGCCCATCAGCGTAAGCTAGTCTGCTACGAGAGCCACCATGATGCAGACCAGGGCAACAGGGACCTCACGGGCATCCAGCCTGCTGGAGCCACCGTGATGCAGACCAGGACAACAGGGACCTCCCAGGGCATCCAGCCTGCTGGAGCCACCATGATGCAGACCAGGGCAACAGGGACCTCATGGGCATCCAGCCCATCAGCGTAAGCTAGTCTGCTACGAGAGCCACCGTGATGCAGACCAGGGCAACAGGGACCTCCCAGGGCATCCAGCCTGCTGGAGCCACCATGATGCAGACCAGGGCAACAGGGACCTCATGGGCATCTAGCCTGCTGGAGCCACCGTGAGATAGACCAGGGCAACTGGGGACCTCACAGGGCATCCAGTCCATCAACATACATGTTAGCAAGCAAAACACTGAGATAATTCGTAGATAAATCATAGACAAATAGCTGGTTTAAAAATCAAGTGAGTATAAATAGGGTATGAATCGAGACTTGCTATTTATTTTCCTAAGTGTATGAAATTTTAACACCAATATTAAGTCCACAGCATTTTATCAACTGTGTTTCTTTGCATCCTGGGACATTTGTTTTCTTAGAAACTACACTGGAAAGAACAGGGGGAGCTACTCTAAGTGGCAATGCATAACTTATTGGCCACCCCGAGAATAACCAAGCTAGTCTTGGTCAAATTTTTCAACCTCTCAAAATCAATTAAAAGTGAGAAAAATGAAAAACAATAGCACACAGTGTATGCGGATGAAGTCGCAGATCCAAAGCTTTTACGCCAAAATGCTTGTGATTTTTCTTCCATATAGCATGCTTAAGAACTGAAAACAATTTTTGGATTGCTTACATACTCTGAAGTGCTTCCTGCCTACATATCCTCTGTAGTCCCAGGAGCTTTCCCTGGACACATGGAAAATCTCAAGTTGAGCCATTTTTAAGTTATCCGTGAGTGAAAGCAAAAGAAGGAAGAAAAAAAAAACATGAAGTAGGAATTTGAATTTGTCCTAGAAGAAGAAAGAAAAAGCACTTTGCTCTTTTTCCCCTGTTTCTTGAGTTCTTCACAATGGCTCAACATAGTCTGCCAAAGTTGTGGGGTTTTGTTTTTTGGTTTTGGTATTTTATTTTATTTCCACAAAGAATAGGATCACCTTTGAGCGGACGCCAAGTACGAATGTATTCAGTGTGCCGCTGAAGAGAGCACCAGGGAATTCTTCAGGCAGAGATCTATTCGGAACCGTAAAACCAGCATCGTGAGACACAAATCAGATCACGTCACAGCGATGAATAACACAGGAGGCGTAAAGAAAGCACAGACTTAGTATCCATCAGCAGGGAAAAAAATAGATTTTTAAATTTTATTTTGAAGCATTTAACACAGACTTAATTGTGTCAGTGGTAGGCATTGCTAGGTCAGGAACTGAGCGACGTAAAACACTGACTTCCTGGATACTGGTATTCCTGGGTGCTGTTCCTGCCAGCTGTGGTTGCCTGAGAGACACTAACTGTGCCCTAAATTAAAAGTTTCTGAGATGCTTTACAAATAATGTCCACGAGGTAATTTGTACAGTCTGGTGATGCTGCCATAACAGCTGGGATTGAGAGGAGGAGAAATTCAAAAATGTCTGAAAGTCAATGGGCTAACCCAGTTAAGTATGGAGGAGAGAACCAAATCAGTTTACAGGGAAACACCCCACTCAGAAATTTAGTTACTGGCTTCATTTCATGAATTTCATATAAATATCTGTGGAGACTGCTGACTTCCTAGGCCAAGAGGGAAAACACACATTTGAAGAACAAGAAGAGGAGCCAGAACACGGAATAGTCATCTCACTGAACGCCCTCGGCTGCAGATACTGTTGGCTGAGACTCCCGTTAAGAGAAATGGAGAAAAGGGATGAGAGGTGCTACCCAGCCAGGACAAGGAAGGAGACTTTATATTTACAAATAAACTCGTCTTGGAGATGGGCTGCACCTTAGGGGGAAAAGAGGGAGGAAATCCTGAAGAAAAGGGAGCCCAAGGTCCTGAAGCCCTCCAGTCTCCAGCCGAGGCTGTTGAGAAACCAAATATTGGCACTGCCCAGCTGTGGCTATTCTCCCCCCTTCTTCTAATATAACTTTGTGACTCTGTTTAAGAGAGTTGCCCACTGTTATTGGTCTAATGAGCTAACTCTGAAATCTGAGCTAAAGACAGCTCCCTAGTGGCTGCTCACTGTTTCACAGACCAAAAGGAAACTTCTTTCAGGGGCCCATCAGGGCGAACCACTGCTGACAGCTTGGAACGGCACAACACAGATTTATTTCACAGACAGCCACAGACAGGAATTTAGCACCCTGTGCTGGCCTCCTGCTTAGTGGAGAAGGTGTTAAAATGCAACCATGCAGAGCCCTCCCTTGAACAAAACCCAGTAGCGACTAATCAAGCGGTCACCCTGTTCCCAGTAGAAAATACCCAGCCACGATGTGGGACCGAGTGCAGGAGAGGGAGCGGGATTCTGACAGCTGCTGCCCGGCCGCCTTGGTGCAGCTTGAGAGCTGCCTCCGAGAGCTCTAAATATTTTGCGTGACCTTTCAACTTACAAATTAATTGATTTATAAACAACGGCAAATGTTATTTATTTATTTATGACATCTTGGAATGCCTCCGCCGTATCAGAGGGCACGGCACTGCTGAGAACTCTCCTGATGCCTGAAGAGATATCAGAAGCCTCCGCTGTGGACTTAAGTAGGCATCAGGGAATGACAACTCTTTACCTGCCCATTCCAGAAACTTTCACGTACCTATGGGTCCATGCGTAAAACAAGCCTATCGGCTTTTGCTTTCTTGTGTCTTGCAATATATATCTATGTGAGAGTGTTCATGTAAGTACACACAAAGGAGGGGGAAGGATAGACAGACAGACTGTCCTTAAATGTTGTCATAAATACTTCTCCTCAGATCACTTCTCACTCTTTAAATTCTTGAACATTGGCAATAATAAATAGACATTGGCAAAAAAATAAATAATCCGATATTGTGCTTCTTGACGTCACATGCAGCAATGCCAAAGACAGACATCTACTAACATGATGCTCACCCTCCCAGAAAGTCTTTAATAAATGGACATATGAAAACACATGGAACAGTACCATCCATCAAAGGACCCCTGCCAGAACTGAGTTCAGCTTGTGTCCTGCCCTGGTAGGATCCTCCATCTTTGAAAGAGAATAACATTTGTTAGGAGGTTGGGTGATGGGTTTTGTTTAGGTTTTTTCTTAAAGTTATCTGTTATCCTAATTCTGGGACATATGTGTGGCCAGAAGCTTTGTGGTATCAATGATAAACAGATGCCTAGACAAGGGTCACTCTCAGAGCCCCGTCCTCAGGGGGTTCCTCTATCTCACCTTACTGTGGGAACTTTGCAAAGGGAACCCCAGGGAGCTAATGCCTCAGGAACAAGTGAAGAAAGCACGTCGTCGCCTCTATAAGCTGGAGTCCCGGCCTGAGCAGGGAACTTGGCGCCTGTTTATTTTTCTGCTTCATCCACCTCTTTGCAAGCATATCATTTTCCTAGAGGTCTTGGGTCACTGATTCTGGTTAAAGGAGTGGGACTTTAATTTTGTACTTGAAGTTAAATGTGGGCAGGGATTGGTGTGGAGAGAGGAGAAGCCATAGACAAACTTCCAAACTTCCTTTCCATGAAAGACTGCCCTGGTTTTGGTGGATATAAATAACGCGTGCTAAAGTTGACATCGGTCTTCCTAGGAACACTGCACTAAGTATATTTTGATGGGTATGAAAATAGAGTTTTGAAGCAATACTAAGTAAAATGTAACCAGAGATAACTAACTGAAAACACCCCAGAAATTTTCTTAAACCTTAAATTAAAAGCCTGAAGGTTGAGGGTGTAGTCCAGCTGGCAGAGTGCTTATCTAGTATGGATGACACCCTCTGTTCCATCCCCAGCACTGCATAAGCCAGGTATGGTGGTGCTCGCTTGTAATCCCAGCACTCAGTGAAGACAGGAGAATTAGAAAGGTCATCCTTTAATATATAGTAAGTTTTGAGGCTACCCTTAACTACATGAACCTGTCCCAAAAACTTCAAAAAAATATTTGATACCTACCATGCTCATTTTCTCTCTCTCTCTCTCTCTCTCTCTCTCTCTCTCTCTCTCTCTCTCTCTCTCTCTTCCCTCCTCTCCTCTCCATCCATCCTCCCCCTCCCACCTGCCAGCATTGTGCTTCTCATGTGACACAAGCCCTTTCCCTACCATGTTTCCATTCCCAGCTGAACTCTACTAAGATGAAGATGAAGTGTGGTTCAAAAGTCAGAAGACAAGGTTGTGACATTTCCACCAAGGGGCGTAGCTACCCTCTCTGTCCCTGACCTATGTCCCTCTGTACACTATGTCTTTGAGACATTTTCCACATTTGGGGTGCTTGCCAGATTCCTGACAAGGGTTGCCAATGAAGCGTACAGATGAGAGGAAATGCCCCTGCCTCCTCGCTACAGCAAGCTGTGTGAGCTCAGAGTAGCCCTGTGCCTCCAACCTTTGCTGAGTAGTGCTCCATGGCACTGGTCTTTTGTTATTTACCCATTATGCAAATGTCTACTGATACCTATGCTGTGTGAAAGACATTATCTTGGATGTCAAGGATAAGTCAGAGTCACTGGCCTCTAGGGAGGAAAACCAGACAATGATAAGTTAGTAGAATGTTACGTGTAGTAGTTGTTTGATTTCTTTTTTAAAGTCTGAGCCAGGCACTCAGCACTCAGGATGCAGAAACAGGTAAACCTCTGTGAGCTCAAAACCATTCTAGTCTATATAGTGAGTTCTAGGACAACCAGGTCTACACAGTGAGACCCTATCTCAAACAAACAAACAAACAAAACAAAACAACAACAAAAAACATAAGGGAGGCCAGAGAAAAGACCCAGACTCATTAGGTAAGAGCACTTACTGCTCTTCCAGAGGACCCAAGTTCAGTTTCCAGCACCCACATCTGGTGGCTTATAACCTCCTGTACCTCTGGCACACACACACACACACTACACACACATACATACACACACGGCTAAAAAATAATTTTTAAGTGTTGAAACCATTAAGACAGGAAGGGAATTGGGAAGCACTGGATTAGTAGGTACATCACTGAAGTGGTGTTGAAACAAAGACCCAAAAGACACCGGGCTAATATATCACACCAAAATGTACAGTCCCAGTTACACAGTAAAACCCAAATTAACAAAGGAGGTTTCCTGTCGCTGTTCCTACTGCTGTCACGGGAGAAGGAAGATGGCTGGATTTCTCTTCTCTTCTCTCCCAGACCAGACCACATTTTGCCATGTCCTTCTCTGTTTCTTCTCTCACCCACTTTGCCCCTGCAAGCCCTTGCCAGCTTAACCAGGGGTTTTAATATTGCTGTAGGTAATATCTGCTGAATGTCCATGCTACGTTAAACACGTCGACGAAGAAATGTCAAGTTGGTGGGGAAGCAGCATCTGTGGGTCTAAAGTCCCTCTTTCTCTCCAACCAGCTACTTGCTTTCCTGCCACTCGCAGTGCTAAAAGCTTAGGACTTGGATGTCTCACTTCCGATACCCACACACACTCAAATAATAAACAGATGTGCTCCATTCAAGACTATTTTGAGTCCCTGGATTTTCTGATAAGTTCTACCTAAAATCACATTCTACTCGCTATTAAAAAGCACCAAGGCAAGCCACCACAAGATAAGCCTATGCAATCCTGAATCGCAGGTAAAAGAGAATCTTGTCGATACGAAATCAGACAGTGTAAAATTCTCTCCCCAAGGAACATGGCATTATTACATCCCCCATCAATCATGACATTGTTTCTCCAACAAACTGTATCAGACTCAGCCTCAGATAAGGCTGTGACATCTCCAGATCCAGCAGCCTCTTGCCTTTGAGCCCTAGAAATAGGAGACAGGTCCCTCAAACATAAGCTTGTCCAGGAGATTTCAAAGTCCTCAATTGTTTCCAATGATTAACAACTCTAGAAAATTCCAAAACTTCAGCGTGGTGTGAAACAGAACTTGACCTACACATTTATGTAAGACCTATACACAAATACTCATGGGAATAGGCTAGGAATTGGATGTTGACATATATGGGAAAATATCATATACGCTATGACATATTGTAGAGTGACATGTTACTAGTTGGAATATAAGTTAAATCTGAGCCTCTCAAAGATCAACTCCCAGTCTGCACAGTTGCCTCCAGCCCATACCATGGGTTGCCTACAAAGAGTACCAAGCACTGGTCAGGATCCGGAATCTGATTAGTAGATACACCAATGGGTCCTCCAAAGCCTCCACCCCTAACTTGACTTTTTATTGGTAGACATTTGGGGATTGGTTTCTTCCATAACCTCAAAGTGGATTTTAAAAATTACAAAACTGAGCTTAAGCCAAAAGAGAGATACTGGCTGAGTGTTGAAATTGCCCTTTCTTTATCCCCTTGCACGATGAGGGAGAAAACATCTCACCCTCTCCCCACAACCCCCATGCAAGTCTGTGCACGCACACTCTGAAAAGTTGACTTTAGAAGTTTCACTCTGCCCTGACATTTTCCTTCTGCCCTTGCCCCTGGTGCCCAAGGCAGGTGAAGGGAGGACCTTGCCTTGGCCCCTGCATAGGCAATGCCTGCAGTACAGGCTGCACCTTGTTTATAAGCCTCTGTAAATTTGCCCAAAAGTCATGAACTACATAATACTAATTCTTATAGGTTGACATATTTCCCTGATCTTTCATGAGCCACATGGGGAAACAGTTTTCTCCTGATCTGAATGAAGAAGAAAAACAGTGATCCTAATCACTGTTTGCCCTTAGTGGCTTCCCTAAACAAATCTGGGAAAGCGCTTAAAGGCTTGGGAATAACCATGACCCTGCTTGGCGCACTGTAATAACCCTACCTAATTATACTGATATAAAAACTAATTGGAAAGATAGCAAATGTCAGGGTAAGATGCAAATCGGAGGGTGTTAATTGCTGAACAGGTGCTGGAATAGAATTAAATGAGCATTCTGATTAAAAGAGTGGAAGAAACAAATGTGGACCCCCGATACAAACTTGGCCATGTGACTCCTTGAGCTGTCCATTCCACCAGGGAAAGGTCATGCCGCCCTGACCTCTGTTTTGCGACAGGTGGGTCAAGAAAATAAAACTGACCACAGAAGAAAAATAATCCAGCAACAATATCAACAATGGTCCCAGGACTAATGACTAAATTGGAGCCTCAGAAGCATGTGAGGTGTCTTAAGAGCTCTTAAAACCCCAGGTAACTCTGGATGGAATTCAGAGTGTGTGGGGCTGGGGAGGTGGCTCAGTCACTAGAGTGGGGCTTGCCCTGCAAGTGTGGGGACCTGAGTTTGATCCCCAGCACTCATGTAACATGTCAGTCACGTGGTGGCAAGGCACACTTGTCGCCCCTGAACTGGCCAAGTGGACACAGATGGTTCCCTTAGGGTCACTGTTCAGTTTGCCCAGTACACAAACCCCAGGTCCTAGCAAGATACTCTGTTGGCCTCTGGAACACACACACACACACACACACACACACACACACACACACACACACACACAAACCTTTAGCTGCTTCCCTCAGTCAGCTACAGAGCCTTGCCCTCTCACCCTTAGCCAGAAAGTTCTCGTGTCCCCTTGCCTCACAGGAAGGCACTGAGTCTTCCCAGGTACTCGCTACACATTTTGGGTTGATAAAGTGGCCGATTAGGCTACTCAATCAATAGAGCCACCTGCCTTCAGTAACTTAGGGTCATGTGCCGGCAAAGGCACAGGGTAGGGCTGGGGGATGGGGTAACACGAAGAATAAATCTAAGCCTGTCACTGATAAAGCAATCATTCTTACCACAAAGTCATTTGTTGATACTTTATTGAGCCAAACCTTCAACTATAAATAGAAAGGAGATTCCCTCCTTCACCCAGCATACCAGGGAAGAAGGCTGCCTCTGAGGCTTCACTTGGCCAAGCTCATCACAGGTCTGTGTGGCAGCGGCAAATCCTCCACCCATGGGACCTACACTCTCTTGGGAAGAGAGACCCTGGGCTGGTGACAACAGGTGGATGTCTGCCAGTGGTAGACAGCAGTTCCTAGCTCTGGATCGACGTGCCCCCCTCTCCATACCACAGTGCCTTCCAGACCTCTGCCGTCAAAGGGCGCCTCATTCTCCAGTCCCACTAGGCTATACCAAAAAGATGCTGCACACTGAAGTACTGATATAGTCTGTCCCACACACAGAAGGTAATTTACAATCTATAATTATTTGTCATCATAAGGGATAACCAAATTACAGCTTATAATTTGGTTATAAAACCAAAACTGCCCTTTTAGTGCAGGGAAAGAGAGGCAGCCCAGCTACCATCTATCCTTCAATATCCTCCCAACCCCAGCTAAAAGCAGCAATGTATCTATTCTGCTCATTCCACGTGGGAGCCTGGTGAGCCACTGTGCACTAACTGCACACCACTCCACCTGCTTATTGATATAGTGATAGGAACCAGGGGTGGTGAGTGTCCAGAGGATAACTAGAGCGGAGCTGGTCCTTCTAATTCAGGCCTATGTCCGGGGAAGCTAGACCCCAGAACCATTTTCCTAGTTTCATTCACCCACTGTTTCCCATTTCATCATTTTGCCCTTTGTTTACGCTGAGCAAGAAAAAATAACTCAGTAGTTCCACCAGACAGTTTTAAACTGCAATCAGAAAATTGCTTTCAGAAGGAGACACAGCTCTAGGAGGTATGGTTGGTTCACCTTGTTTATTTATAAGGGTGTTGGTAATAAAAAGAAAAGTGGGTAGAGAAAGAGAAAATGTTTGCTCCAGCATCAAAATTAATTGATGAGCTGCCTCTCTCCTTGCTTTGATCTCAAGAAAAAAAATATCTTTCTCTTTCCCTTTCTCTCTCTCTCTCTCTCTCTCTCTCTCTCTCTCTCTCTCTCTCTCTCTCTTGAACAAAAATAAACTGTCTCTTGAGTAATAAAGTCAGGACACTTGCCAGTAAAAACTGGTTAAGGTCATCACTTCTGAAGGTCAAACAAGTTTTAGACAAGATGACATGTGAGATCACCATTCAGCACACTTAGCAAAATGGTTAAAAATAATAAAAAATAATGACAGTGGTGGAGTTATTATTTTTTTTAAGGCACAGAAGTCAGAGAGAAAATGAGAGAGCCAGATGTTTGGAAGGAATGCTGGGAAAAGCTTCCTCTCCCACCCGGAACAAAAGCTGCTCTGATGATCTTTGGAGAGCTGCTGCCATATCTGGTGCGGATGGAACATCATATGTCTTTGGGGGGGGGAGTTGCTGTGGGCTTTATTTATTTATTTTATGTTAACAATAACAACAACAAAAAATAACAACCCCATGGGGGGAAAAATTTTTCCAGCTGACCCTGAAGCACACGTATCCCTGCAGTCCCAACATCTACCTTATTTAAAGATCCAAATGACACCAGAGGTTGTACTGATCCAGTAGATTCTAACAGAAAGAGGCCAGCTTCCACAATGGGTTTTCCTGCAAATGACACCATCTATCTAGCGGGAAAAGCTTCACAGCCTATTCAGGTTCCAGAGGAAGATGGCGGCTCTTTATAAAACACAACACAAACAGGCCAGAGCCAAGGGGCTATTACCAGATTCAAATGAGTCCTCAGGGGAGGCCGCTGTGGCTCCAAAAACAAACTCAGAGTCCATGCTGACGGCCTAGCCTGGGGTTCCAAGCCGTGTCACCTCTTTTCACTGGGCAAAGTGGGCAGTCACACCCAGTCCAATTTATGATCCATTTTCTTTTACGGGTCGCAGCTCACCCACAGAACCCAAAATCCCCCTGTGCCAAAAGGAAGCGGTAAACCTCCAGTGAGGCCACAGTAAGACTCAAGTTCCAAGGACCGCTCACTGCCAGGGACAATTAGAACAATCCGAAAATGTTCCTCAAAGAGAAATGCACTCGTTTTTGTTGTAAGGGGTGTAAACGCCAGCCAATCTCTTTTGGCACCCAGCACCGTAAGAAGTGGTTTTTCCTGTGCCACCTCTCGACAAAAAAACGCCCTCAATGAGCGTCCTCCAAGGACCGGCTTTGAAAGGGGGTTTTGCGTATCAGGTTAATGCATGCACTTGGCACAGCCCAACTTTCGCACCAAGGCTCTGGGGTGCGGGGTGGTAAGAGCCAGGTTCTGTTTGTTAACGATAAGGCAATTATTTCTTTGGTACTTCATAGGGAGGGGGAGAAATCTTACAGCAAAGATTCAAACAAGGATTCCCTAGGGAGACAACGGAACTCGTAGGTTGGAAAAGTTTTTTTCCCCCTTCTTCTTCCTTTATTCTTTCACAGGAGCAAACACATGAACCAACGAGGGGAAGAAAAGAACGAAAGCGAAGTTTACTGTGTTCATCGTCTGCTCTCAGGCACCTCGGTGAGGAAAAAGCAGACTGTAGAGATAGAGACGGGGAAGCCCCGCATAGGATGAATGGGAATGAAAAACCAGTAGAAAGGAGTAGGCAGGAAGGTAGAGGCAGCAAAGAGAAGAAAGCCTAGCGAGGGAAGGCAGGAAGCATGGTCTGAAGCACTTCCTGTGTGTTTGGAGACTGATGGGTAAACCCTGTATCTCATTTTCTTTTAAGTCCTCCTGACAGAAATACAGTATCTCCCTCCATTTTCGGCATACTTGAGACACCACATCAGTATGGATTAAGAGTTCACAGTGAAGCTTCAGCTTGCAGCCCTTCTAGGAGGGGCATGCATGACTGTCGGCATGGAGAGATCCTCCCACAGACTTCCTGCATTGGGATTTGGGCCTCTAGGCCAAGGCTTCCTATGGTTCCCTGGAACTCTCTAATATGCAACCAGTATAGGCACCAAATGCCAGGGGGTATTTAGTATTATTTCCTAAGGTCATCCCATTTGATTGGCAGCTGAGAGTTAAGGCCACAACAACAGCATGATCATTTCGCTCAGCTCGCAAAACCCAGCTGGCTCAGTGGTGACTTCCCAGAGAAGTGTGTCTCGGGAGCCCCACTTTTAGCTCCCTAGAAGAGGAGAGAATCCCGAAGAGGCTGAGATATTTCGCAGGCAGAACAGGTCTCAGTCGAAGTGAGTGTTTAGCTGCTTGCTGGCCTCAGAACGACTTCAGAGAACCTAGATGCACTGAAACTGCACACTCTATAGTCAGAACAGGTTAGCAGCCTCAGTTTGACGTTCTGTTGGCCTGTGGCCTCTGGTTCAGCGAAGCCTACTTCTAGAGAGCCTTGCCAGTGCCTCCCAACTCCATCCGGGTATGCCTAGCTCTGCGCAGCCCCCGTCAACTCTTTCTCCTGTGCCCTTCAAGGACCCTGGCTTTCTGCATCACCCAAGCTTCTAGAAGTGTCTAGGCCCCAGTTATCTCTATCTCTATGAGGTGGGGAAGCCTTGAACCTCAACTTGGGGCTTTGTTTTCCACACTGGATCAAGTCTGATATTGTTAGAATGGACATCACACTTCAGAATGCCTGCTTTAACGGGAGGCAGTGTCAAGAATTGGGGAAGCAACTGTTTCAAGGGTAGCATCAATTTTGAGAAAGTTGGGGCCCCCATTGGTGTCAGCCATCAGAGTGAGTGTGGGCTAGGCACAGGGGTAGGGAGAGACATGAAGGAAGATATACCCCCAACTGAAACCCTACCAGGCTTTTCTCATTGCCTAATTCATTTACCTCCAGTCTCACTGATGGGAATTAGACAATTGCTTTAAGACAAAAAACTCCAAAGCCACCATAAAAATAGAAAATGATTGCTTCCTGTCATGACCAAATATTAAACACAGTGCACACCTAATGACTCTATCCCTCCCCAGGGACAAAGCTTTATGAACAAGGAAGTCCCCACGGACCTCCACTGTTTAGGTTTAGGGGTCTCATTATGGGCTCACTGATCCAATACCATTTACAAGCCCAATGGACAGCACTAGAAGAGAAAGTCAGCACCCTGGAGTCATAATCAGAACTCCTCCAGCGACTCAGTCCTCACAAAGGAATGGAAGAAAAGGAAGACATAGGAAAAAGGCATTGAGGTGCAGGTAGCTAACGGAAGTGTTTCTAGGCAACTGTGCTAGCAGCTAAGCTGCGTCTTCAATCCTTTCATTTTGAGACAGGGTCTCATGTAGCTCAGGCTGGTCTCAAACTCACCATGTAATTGATTATGACCTTGAACCCCTGATCTTTTTATCTCTACCTCCCCAGTGCTGGGAATGAAAGCCTTAGAGCCTTAGCCTCATGTCAGGTGTATACAGCATTTGGTGTGGACCAAACCCAGGGATTCTGTGCAGACTCAGTGAACACCCTACCAATTGAGCCATGTTCTCCACCCCTAACATAATAGTGCTGACTGTCAGAGTAGGACCAGAAAGGTGGCACAGTTGGAGAAACAGCAAGGAAGGAGGCAAGATGACAGGGGAATAGAGGGAAAGGATGAAGAAAAGGGAAGTGGGGAGAGGTGATAGAGCTGCTGAGAAGCAGAAGGTTTGGTTTTGGCTTGGTTTGTTTGTTTAAATCAAATCTGCCATCTACCCCTTCTTCTGCATGGGTTGAAGCTACAGAACATCAAACACTCGGCCAGAGTTTTCAAGTTCACTGTATGATCTGCAGCTAGGTCTAAAGGGGAGCTACTCCTCCTCCTGTGACTTAACATCTGGCTGCATCAAGGCGTCCAGCACTGAGTGCTGACTTAGATGGCCGTCCAGTGGACCAAGCATTAAACAGAAGTCAAGCCTGGCTCTTGTTCAAATGTCAGCCGCGATGGAGCAGGGAGAATGGCGCTTCCTTACCTCTCAGTCCCTGTCGTTTATCACCAGAGCCTAAACAATCCCACATGTGGGAAGCACAGAAGAAGGGGACCAGGGAATGTGGAACAAAGGCTTTTAGAGAAGTCAGAAGGCAGGCTGGCCAAGGAGACGGGGACTAAACAAAAGCAATCCAGGAGAGGTGACAAGTCCATAAAACAGGGTCTAGACAGCATGAGACCAAGGCACCAAGGAGTGACAAGAAAAAAGGAGGGAATGGCCAAAGTGGGGGCGGGGGAGGAATGAATGTCTGTCTAGAACAAGAAACTGAGGAAGGCAGCCAAGGGGGTGACTTCTAAACTTGAATCCTGTCCCCTTTTAAATGAATCAATGCCTATGTAAACACAAGCTGAAGGTGGTAAGTCACACACAGGGAGGGAAAGAAACTTCAAGAAAAGATTTTTAAAGGCTCTGGGACCTTTCATGTGTCATCCTGACTCCCCCCACAGGCCTGAGGAATCATACATCGCTTTCCTACTCTTCAGATAAAATGGATTCCGTTAGAGTTAGTGGATAAAATACACGATGCCTGCTTAATTGTTGAATTTAAAATAAATAACAAATAGATCATGTTTCAGGCAAGTCTATCCCAAGGATGTTATGTGAGTCAGACTTGTATGGAAGGAAAAAAAAGAGCCCTCATTGTTTTTCTGAAATTTAAGTTTAATTGAGATATACTTTAAAGAAGTCCTGCTCATATAATATTCAAATCTACGTGGGTATCCTATAGCTTTACTCACAAGTCTATAGTCTATGAAAGTAAGGAAATTATATATATAATATACATATATATACATATATATATATATATATATAAACCAATTCTGGTTTACTCTGGTCATTATTATACTGTAAGAGCAATTGTCACTTTAAGCCCTCAACCCACATGCCCTAAATCTGTATCAAATGTAGAGGTAGTTATTCTGAAATAAGGAAATACTTTTTTGCATAGGATAGAAGGAATATTCTTGAACATGGAAGAAACTGGCTCCATAGAACATTCTTTATTATACTGACTCTGCCCTGTGGCACGGGCTTCGAAGGTGTGGCATGCCCTAGTCCTCCAGTCCAGTTGGAAGCTTTATAATCCAGTATTATAATTTAATACTCAATTAGCTCACTGTTTCTCTATTGTCTCTCCTTGCACAGGTCACCTCAGTTCTTGCCCTAGGATCTAGAGACTCAGATGAGCCTTTGACTTGCCGTGTGGCTTGTGAAATCATTCATTTATAGATGGGTTTTATCCCTTGAAGTGTGGGGTGACAATGCCAATATGTAGTTAAAAATTAGCCATGTACACCTGTGAATTAACTGGGAAAACGCCCTCTGCATTCATGCAGTTGAAGCTCGCCTTGTTTCCATAGAGACCCACCTCTGGGCTTTCCTGGAGGGACCGGGTATGAGAGCAATTAGAGCAACAGTGGTGTTAGCCTCTGCTCACCACTGTCTTGCAAGCTGTCCTTTGAAAAAGTCTGGGCATCATACTGGCCTCATAAAATACAGCTGTTGTCCTTGCAATATCAGCCTGCACCCAGGGGTCCCCTCCCTGCAAACGTCTCCATCCCTGCCATTTCATCTGTGGATGAAGAAGTCCTTCCTTAGCTCTGTCCCACAAGGTCTTGTTATAAGGGAGAAGCTGATGGACTGCTCCCTGCCCCCAGCTCTGCCTTCCTGGTAATCTTGAAGGAAAAGATAAAAATGTACCTATGATAGAAATTTGGGTCCTAGAGCAAAGCCTGCCAGGAGAACAGTTGTTCAACTGATGAATGCAAAACACCTTATCCTAGAATTTCCATCACTGCGATAATACCATGACCAGATGCAACTCAGGAAGTGAAGGGTTTATTTCTTCTTAGGACTCTCAAGGCACGCTACATTGCTGAGGAAAGTCGGGGTGAGGACCCAAGGCAGGAACTGAGGCAGAGGCCACAGAGAAATGTTGCTTATTGGCTTGTTCCTCGTGGCTTGTTCTGTTTGCTTCCTGATAGACCCCAGTATCACCTGCATAGGGATGGCCCCACCCACAGTAGGCTGAACCCTCCCACTTCCATCAAGAAATTGCTCTGTAGGTTTGCCAGTCCTATAGGGGTATCTTTTAGCTGAGGTTCCCTCACCTCAGATGACTCTAGCTTATGTCAAGCTGACAAACTACTAACCACCTCACCGACATTAAACTCCCACCCAGTTATTTCCTTCCTGAGAAATGAGCGTCCAGTTTTAGCTCCAGATCAATGAAGAAAGAAAACCTTAAAGACTAATTCCTACAAAATTTTGATCAATATGCATACAGTCTTTCAGGTCCTAGTGGGTAGGCCCTCAAGCCTCGAAGTCACGTAGACAGCATTCTCCTCATCGCCTTGGCATGTATGGCTCATCTCCCAACCATGTGACCTGCTAGCTTCTTGGTGGAGTCAAAAATAGGCCCAGAAGAACAAACTCAGGCCCCTTTACCCAAATATAAAGATAAAGACAGGGTAGAGAGATGGCTCAGCACTAAGAGTGTTTTCTGTACTTCCGGAAGATTGAGTTTGATCCCTTGTACCCATCATGGGCCTGTAACTCCATGGAATCCAAACTCTCTTCTGGTCCCCACAAGTACTTGCACATATGTGGCATAGACTCATATAGACAAACACAGATGCTCATAAATAAAAAGAAAGACACACACAATGTCTACAAGTTCTAAAAGTTTCCCTGAAGTGTAAGTCTGTGATCTTACCATAATATATGGGCATAGGGTGGGAGAGCTGTTGAACTTGAGACCTTACCCTTGACAAGCAAGAACTCTACTACTGGGCCAAATTCCCAGCTGTCCTCATCCTCGTCTTTCCCAGATCCACAACTGCTCCTGTGCCAACCAGGTAGACAAGTTTGGGAAGAGACACATTTTCTTGAAACAAATATCGATTTCTTTTTGGTCACACAGCCCAGTTTTCAGAGCTCTGTTCTCTTACTCATCCTGACTCAGCTGTTTCTTGGCAAAACTTCTATTTGATCACATCATAGAATTTTATAAGAAAAGATTCTGAAGCCAAAACTGTCTGCTCTGAATGAATCCATGTACCCAGTAGGCCAGACTGAAGAGATTTCACTGGGAATTGATGGGGGAAATTAAGCAAGCCTTTTGAAGGAAAGAAAAAAAAAGCCCTCATGATGGAGACCCAGGTTGCTTTTCCTCCTATTGTCTAAAGAATTACTTACAAATGGTTTGAACGCTAGACTTGCAGTCTGCTGTTTCACCAGCATCCAGGCTACTGAAAATTTCACAGATCGCCAGATGGTATAGCTGCGGCGCTTTGCAAGGATCGAAACTGCTGGGTGAACAAAGGGGTTGTGTGTTCATGGGGACAAGTGGCAACATCAGGAAAAGCTTTGGAGTGGGAAGGGGAGGGAAGCAGGATGTGGAGAAGCAAAATGATGGACTTGCCCCTGCAGTGGCTGACACTGGGGTGACAGGGCAGAGCTGGCTTTCTAATGGTAAGCTCCTCTTCTGTCCTCCATTGGGAAATCCACTCTCCAAGTTCTCTCTATAAAACACTCATTTGAACCAGGCAATGGTGACACACACCTTTGATCCCAGCACTCGGGAGGCAGAGGCAGGCAGATCTCTGTGAGTGTGAGATTGAGTTCCAGGACAGCCAGGGATACAAAGAGAAACTCCATCTTGAAAAACAAAAACTAATTTGAATCACAGCTGTACTATTTAGTATCCTTTATGTCTTCAGTTTCCAATAAAATAATGTTCCAATGCTTTCATGGGGACATATAAAGTCTTCCAAAGTTTGATCCTAAATAATCCTCCAAACCTCCCTTCCCTTCACATTGTCCATGCACTGCTAAACCCATAGACGGATCCAGGCATACTTTCCTTCCCACAATTCCTTTCCCACACTCAGTCCTTCCAGCCTCGGGACTGCTGGTTACAACCTTTACCACCCACATCTGCCAAAGTGGCCACCACCTCCATCCTTCACATCTTCTGGAGGTTTCCATCTCTCCCTCAGGAGGCACTTTCTGCATCATGACATGTCAGAGGACCCTTTGTCTAAACAAAATCTTGAAGGAAGAACTTTGTTTCTGGTCTGTCTTCTTCCTCCGGGCACACAGCAAAGTTTGTAACATACTCTGCCCTTCCTCAGGGTGTCTTGAACAAATAAGGATTCATTCCGCTTTAGAACCTTAGACATACGTTCTTGGAAGTTTTTCTTATCTATCTGCCACTGGAGGTAGATTTCTAGGTCACTGTCAACTGATTACAGTTCTAGGAAAGTCCCTGTATGAACTAGCAAGTTCCTCAGTCACCTAAACTCCTCAAGGCTTAGTAGTGAAAAATCAATTAATTAATATTAATTATTAATATCAACTTAATGCCTCCAACGTCTAAACCACCTCATAGACATATCAAGAGGAACAAGACAACAATTGTTATGACTTTTTAAAATTTGTTTTTCTGCTTTGTTTTATGTGTATGAGTATCTCCTGCATGTGTGTATGTGTACTATACACATGTGATACAGCCACAGAGGTCAAAAGAAGGCTTTGGATTCCCTGGATCTAAAGTTACAAATGGTTATGAACCACCATTGCATGCTGGGAATCAAACCCTCATCCGCTGCAAGAGCTTGCCAGGCCCTTGCTTTTAAAAAAAAAAAAAAAAAAAAAATTAGGACTGCAGGAACAGAGCACTTTCCTAGTACATGTGGGGGCTCTAGGTTTAATCCCTAACCCCGCCTCACACATACACACACACACACATACACACACACACATACATACACACATACATACACACACACATACATACATTCACACGCACACACACCATATCATGTCCTATGTGGATTCTTTCATGTATTTAATACAACTCATGGGAGATGCAGTATCATTAACTCTAACAAACATCTTGCCAACCCTGAAATTACGTTTTAAATGATATATGGTATCTGATATCCAAGAATAAGACTATAGTGAGGAACAAAAGGCAAACACAAATAGGCTAAAAGATAAAGAATAATTCCTATCACCTTATTGAGATAGGACAACTGAAAAGACTTTGGTCACAAAAACTGATCTCTGAGGAGGCAGAACCTGAGAAAAGGGACAGGACTTGTATTTGGTCAAAAACCTAGACAGGTAGCCTAAGAGGAAACAGAATATCAAAAGGAGGAGAGAGCAAGCACTCAGACCCATACACCAGACAGGAGGCCCAGAGCAGGACACGACAAACGACCTGCCATCTACTTTCGGCTGAGCACTGTTCAGTCTGCACCTATATGTTTATGTGATCACAAAACCAAAACCACCTCATTAATAGCAAGAAGTGATTTCATTTTTTTTGTTTTGCTTTTTTGCTTTTGTTTTTGAGGCACGGCCTTACAGACTCTGGTCTAGCCTTGAACTTATCACGTAGTCAAGGATGACCTTGAATTTCTAATCTTCCTGTCTCCACCTTCCAAATGCTGACGTGTGCGCCAACATATTCTATGTTAGGCCATGCTGAGGACTGAACCCAGTCCCGCAGCTGAGCCATATCCCAATCCCAGAACTGTTTCCCTTCCTCTTCCTTAGTTCAAGTTGTTATCCGAGGAAGTTCCTCCACCCACGGTGAATCTCTTTCCACATCACAGGCAGCAGAGTCCCCTTTCCCACCTGTAACTCTCTAAACGGGTTGAGAAAAAAGGAAAACTTAAAAGAATGACTTCACATCGAAGAGATAACTGAGGTTTACCTTCCCTGAGGGAAGGAATTTTCACGTGTCCAAGACCAAGTCTTTGTGGCCTCCTAACAGCAGTAGCTGGTCCCCCCCCCCACACACACACACACACACTCTGGAGATGCGCCGTCTTCACAGAGATCAGTAGCTCCTGAGCATCACCGATGGCCACAATTGATGAATTGTCACACCTGGAACATACATCTGTGCTTACAGCTATAACCAGAAAAGTTAGACTTCAATAGGAATGTGACAGCCACTTCCTTTTACAGAGAGGGAAACTGAGTCTGAGAGGTGGCTCGTGGCCTCTGGACCCTTATATAAAGGGTTAGTAGATGATTAGGGGCCTCGTTCCTGACCTCTGTGGCCACAATGAGGACTGATACAGCCCGACATCTAAGCATAAGTCTCACAGGTGAATGGGACTCATGCAGTCAGAGCTAACACAGTGCAGAGGCCAGCAGCCCCTGCCAGCACTCCTGCTTCCTGCTCCGCTGCTCCCATCAGGGGTCCTTACTTGTCATGCTCCCAAGACTTCCTGCTTTCTGAATTCTGGAAATTTTTCCCTCTCCAGGACCAAGCTGTTTTATCTCCATAACTACCTGATACAGTAAAATCTGATTTTATCACCCAAAACTCACGACATGGCCTTAACCAAGTGACCCCTTGAGATTGATGCCACAACCCTTTCACAAAATGGAGATTTTTTTTTAAGCAACCACTAAAGCTGTTTAATTACTACACGTCGGTTAGCATAATGACCAGCACACTGTGAGTACCAATTAAATATTAGCTGAACATTAGTTGTTGGAGGAAAATGATTCTAAGCTAAGGGACTTGCCCTTTTCCGGGGAAAAGGAGGGAGTGGCCACAGCCTGAGCACTGGCCTTGGGAGTCTTTGCAGTCATCTCATCCGGATCTCGAGTCCAAGGGTGACCAGGGCGCCCTCTTGCTCCATGGTAAAGGGACAAGCAGACTACACCACAAGCCGGAAAAGATTAACAGGATTACATGGATTTGTTTGATAAGGGAACTAGCTCCCTGCATCCACGATGGATGCAGTCTGCAAGCACACAGGGCAGAACACTTAGGGCTTCACGCCCACAGTGACCCTCTGAAGGCCTCTACCCCGTGGGAAACACTGGACAACAGCCACGGGAGAGTGAGTCTAAGCGGAGATCCTACAGGCAGTCTGCAAAGCAATGCGAGATGGGAAATGGCTGTTCTAGGAACTGGGGGAAGGGAGGTTGGAACGGAGCTGACAGCTGCTGTGAGGATGCCTACCAAGATGACAGAAGGAGAGAACTTCATTTCAAAGTAAATACACAGGGCTGTAGAAATGACTCCGTCAATAGGGTACTGGCTGTGCAGGAATGAGGACCTGAGTTCAGATCCCCAAAATTCATGTGAAAAGCCACGCACAGCAGGCAGCACGTGCCTGTGATCCCAGCACTAAGGAGGCAGAGACAGGGGTATCACTAGGGCTTGCTGGCCAACCAGTCTGGCTGAGCAGTGAGTTCCACACCAGTGAGAAGCCCTAGCTCAAAAAAATAAGGTAGAGAGTGGTGGAGGAAGATACTTTCAACTTCTGGTCTCCACATGTGTGTACACTCATATCACACACGAACTTGCACATGTGCACACACAGATACACACATATGTATGTACGTGTGCATATGCGCGCACACACACACTGCAATGTGGAGATGCCTTGAAGACACTGTGCTAAGTGAAACAAGCTAATCCCAGAAGAACAAGGAATACACAAATCCATTATATGTGATTCCGGAGATTGACAGGTGGGTACCAGGGACTTGGGGTAGGAAAGAGGAACAGGGAGTCATTTAATGGGCACAGAGTTGTAGTTTCAGAAGACTACACAGTGCTCTGCAAAGGACAGGGGGACAAGGAGCACGAAAATGTGCTTGACTAAACCGCAAGTTTCGTGGTGGCAAAGACGGTAAATTTCATGTTACATCTATTTTACTACGGTTTAAACAAACAAACCAAAAGGGAAGAAAATATCCCAAAAACTCTTTGTGGGCAGTGAAACTCCAGATATTATTTTAGAAAACTCTCTGAATCACAATCATCCTATTGTTCATTTGTCTTCTTGAAAAATAAAGGATACAAAAACACATCAATCCCCCCGGGGCCGGGGCCGCAGGGAAGCTCAGAAACACTTGAGAAGAATGCCCTCAGGCAAGACTGTACTGTTTAGTGCATGAGGCAGGGCTTGGACGTGTTCTTTTCAGACCCTCCACGCTTACATGTAAGGAGGCGCCTCTTGCAGAGATTCAAATAATGTGGCTCATAAGGGGAATGGTATCTCTTGGCAAGCCTGACGGACTGAGTTCCACCTCCAGGACCCGCACAGTGGAAGGAGGGAACCAACTCCTCGTCTAGCCCCGACCACCACACCTGCACTGCAGCATGAATGTGCTCATGCATTAAGTAAATAAAGAATGTAAAGATTCAAAAAGGAAGTCTTGCTCTCTGCACCCATCCAGTTTTTATGCGGCTTTGGAAGGAAGGGTGAAATTGCAAATGTGTCTACCCTGCACGCCTACCCCACGATAGCTCTGAAGACAGCCCAAAGCAAAGTCATAAACTTACTCAATACATTATGAGGTTTGGTTTTTGCAGTTTTGTTTGTTTAGGTTTTATGGGTCTGTGGCCTGTGTGTGTGTGTGTGTGTGTGTGTGTGTGTGTGTGTGTGTGTGAGAGAGAGAGAGAGAGAGAGAGAGAGAGATGCAGTTGCAAGGTTTCCACTAGGAATTTTGTAGATGACAACATGCTGTTAAAATGTAAAAGGGTAAAGAACATTCCAATCCAATTATCCTTCACTAATGAACCCGTCCCTAAAATTGTCTTCCTGGGAACTATGAGGTTATGTCCAGGCCCAGAGTATCAACGGGCAGTCAGGAGGAACTTCCGGATGGAGGAGTTTAAAGAACACGCGGCTGGTGGCAACAGGGCTGAGTTGGAGCTTCCCCTGGACCAACAAGTGGGAGCTATTTCTATTTACTAGACAAATCTTCACAGCCAAAAGATAGCTGAAGACCACAGAGGGGATTCCATGTCACTGTGAGGGTTTGAACATGAAATGTCCCTCACAGGCTCTTGCGTTTGAACACTTGGTCACCAGGTGGTGGCACTGTTTTGAACCTCCCTGTGTCATGAGGCCTGACTGGTTAACACAGGCAGGCTTAAGGGCTAAAGCTCTGCCCACTTTGGGCTGAAGTCTCTCTGCTTCCTGGTCCAAACCATTTAGTAAGCAGCTCCCTCTGGCTCCTGCTGTCATAGCTTGGCTCAATGCCATTCCTTCTCCACCATATTGGACTGGGCTCCCTCCAGCCCCACATCATAGTAGACCACTGTCAAGTAGGCAACATACAATGAGTGATACACCTGTCACATTTTGCATTTTCCCAAAGAAGAGTTTGAATTTTTATCCTAAAAATGCCTGACCCTGCTACCTTCCCATCTCACAATTTTTCACAACTGAAGGCGCTTGCAAATTCTCCCAGCCTGGGTACTGGTCTAGCTCTTTGGAGGAATGACTAGCTACCCAAAACTTCACAAAAACACACGGAGGGCACAAATAAGAATATGAAAATAGAGCCAGCCGGTAATGGTACACATCTTTAATCCCAGCACTTGGGAGGCACAGGTAGGCGGATCTCTGTGAAATCGAGGCCAATCTGGTTTACAGAGTGAGTTCCAGGACTGCCAAGGCTACACAGAGAAGCCCTGTCTCAAAAAAACTAATAATAATAATAATAATAATAATAATAATAATAATAATAAATAGATGTGTGGAACTGGAGAGATGGCTGAGTGGTTAAAAGTAACTGCTCGGGACTAGGGAGATGATTCAGTGGTTAAGAGCACTGACAGCTCTTCCAGAGGACCTGGGTTCAATTCCCAGCACCCACATGACAACTCATAATTGTCTGTAACTCCAGTTCCAGGGGATCTGATATTTTCACATCAATGAACATAAAATAAAGTTTTGTTTAAAATAAAAAAAAATTGCTCTTCCAGAGGACCCAGGTTTGATTCCAGCATCCACATGGTGGCTGACAAAATATCTGCAACTCCAGTTCCCGGGGACCCAGCACCTTTTGCTGACCTTTCAGATACTGCACTACATTGCGCACAGACATACACGCAGGCACAAACATTCGTGCACACAAAATAAATCACACACGCACGCAAAATAGGTGTCTATTTCTAGGGCAATCAAGGCAGGGAGTCGTTTAGCAGGGCACAGCTCCAAGACTGGGGCTAAGTCTTTGGAAATGGGGAAACGAGATTCCTGGGAAGGGACCTCCCACTACAAAAGCTATCAGTTAAGGAGCCACAGGATGGCAATGCTACTTTTCTTATTTGGAGACTGGGGAGCTGCTGCAGTGTGATCACAGGGCTCCTTAGGAGATCCAGTTGTTTTGTGACAGCTCAAAGGCCCTTGTGTTGTGCAGGGATGCTCTTTGCCTCCTCTGGACCAAGGACTCTAACTGCCCATTGGTGGTGTCGAGGACATATCGAAGATGACTTTGTTTTTTTGCCTCCCATTCCATTATCTCTCTTGGATTCATAAAGAGGGAAGCGTGGCTGCATCCGTATTCCCTCACTGCAGTTTTGAGTTCAATAGGCGAAACATAGATGGGATGCTTGTAAGGGGGTGAAAAGTTGAAGAATCAAGCTCATGTCTCCTCCTCCATGAACATTCACAAGTCCAAGGGAGTAAGTGGTCTTCCCCTGAGCCCGAGCCGGGGTGTGCCTGCGCTGTGAGGAGACTCCGAGAGAGATGGTGTAAATTAATGGCATCTGCGGAGGCCGGGCGAGAAGGGGCTGAGACAATGAGCTGGCAGTAGAGGAACAAGGGCAAAGGAGAGATTTCTACATTTACTCCGAGGAAATCTGAAAGAAACTACTTTGCACCCATTTGGTACCTGGTAAGGAAATGTGACACCCTCAGGTTGGCAGACATCAAACCCAAGGACAATCGATGATACAAGCTCCGCCTTCCCACCCAACAAATAGAAGCCTGACCGCATGTCTTCTCACTTCTGAAAATGAGGCAAGACAATGAGGTTAATCCCAAAAGACATCTGAGAGCAGTAAGAAGATAAGGCTATGGTGAGCAAGCAATATCTTCAGGGAAGAAGGGGAAAAAAGCCCTACAATAAGCAAAATGCAGAAATACATACGTTCATATTACAGTCAGTTCTCCTAAAACCTGGCATTAACCAGTTTATAGTTCTGTTTGTGTGTTCCCACATATACATATGCAACATTTTTTAAAGTAACACATATTTCAGGTGACTCAGAAACTCCACCAGACTGTTTGACTGTGTGTAAGATGCCTAAAACAAGCATCAATGTCACATAAAACTCCATGATACGTAAGGACACATCTCCACCATCTTAGAAGAACGTAAAGCATCCTAACACAACCTATGAAGACACCTAATATGAAAATCTTTTGTCTCCACAGAAGCAAGAATGCTGCCTTCTGGGAGCTGCAGAGATGGCTCAGTGATTAAAAACTCAGAGTGCTCTCAAAGAGAACCAGAGTTCAGTTACCAGCATGCATGTCTAGCCTCCCCAACGCCCTCTCCTGGCCCCTTTGGGAACTGCACCCATGTGTACAAATCCCTACACAGACGGTACACACAATTTTTTTTTTTAAGAGAGCTTTCGGGGGCTGGAGAGATGGCTCAGTGGTTAAGAGCATTGCCTACTCTTCCAAAGGTCCTGAATTCAGTTCCCGACAACCACATGGTGGCTCACAACCATCTGTAATGAGATCTGGTGCCCTCTTCTGGCCTGCAGACACACACACAGACAGAATATTGTATACATAATAAATAAATAAATATTTTTTTTTTAAAAAAAGTGCTTTCTTTGGTGCTTTAAACGTGCATTTCTGAGCACAGGCTCGGTTTTATCCATGAGTGCATTTTATGAAGAGTTTTTAAAAGTAAGAGCTCCGGCAAAGCCCAGAGTCACTGAGCTGTGTGCTTGGAAGACGCTAGGGTCCCTTAGTGCTTACAGATTTGCAAACACTTCTAAAATGGACTTACAGGGTATTTATCCCAAGAAGAGATAAGACAGTTATGGAACTGGGTAACCTTCCTGAAAGAGAGACTGAAGTTAACGGGAAAGATGAGATGAGGACGGGGTAAGGTGGAGAGAGTGTCTACAGTACAAATCTGACCACTTGAGTGTGGATCCCCAGAACCCACATAAAAGCCAGACTCCATAGCACAAGTGTCCGTGATACCAGCGCCCCCTACAGGGACATGGGAGGCGGAAACAGGAGAATGCTGGAATGGGCCAGCTTGCCTAGTCCCCTACAGGGACATGGGAGGCAGAAACAGGAGAATGCTGGAATGGGCCAGCTTGCCTAGTGAAAGCAGCAGTGAGCAACAAGAGACCCTGTCCTGAACAAGGTGGAAATCCGAGGTTGTCCTCTGAACTTCACACAAGCACCGTGGCACACTCACAGACATGCGCAGAGCACTCCTTGCACACGCGCATCCTACACCACAAAGACTACATGAAGATCAGTGAGCGTGTGTTCACACTCCGAAAGGGCGAGACTCGCATCCGGGCTGCTTGCACGTGCTGCCAGTTCCCAGAAGACCCCAAAGGCATTGTGGGTAAGACGAAAAGGACATTCTGTGTGATCAGCAGATGCTATGCATTGGTTAAGACAGAGAACACGCTGGGAGAATGCAATTGTTGCCTTGAGAGAAGCAGGAACCTAACAAGATCAGCTATATCCTGGACCAGTTCTGCCACACCAATGGTGTATGCCATGCCACCACTCTGGGGCTCCATTTTTTTTTCCATCTATAAAATGAAGAAAACGAATGTCCCCAGAGAGTCCTTCCAATGATATATATTTAAGCTTGCACTTTTATAAATACCAGAACTCAAAAAAAAAAAAAAAGAAGTCCTTAAATGACAAAGTTATCGTACACATCCAACAAACACTTTCGACTTGCTCAGTACCCTTTCCAGGCATCACCATCATCTCCTGCAGCCTACAACAGCAGGCAGCATCTCCCTGACAGCCATCACTTTACCATGGGTGAACAGTGATGCTGAGTGCATTGACCAAGGTCAAGAGCGAGGACAGGCTCACACGTCCAGCCTCCTCCGTCCCTGTGGCTGTGCTACATGTTTCATGGAGAAAGCAAGCTGACTTTCCTGGGAAGAATGCCAGAGGCTCCATCCTCCCCAGTGAGAATATACTGGAATATTAGAATAACAACTTTGGAGACGGAGGTCTCTCCAAACCATTTCAGGACCTGGCTAGAAATGTGAAAACCCAGAGAAAGGAGCAACAGGGAATTCTTTCCGTTTTTTAACGAAAGAGAAAAAATTAGGGATGGGAATTTGGGGTTTCTTTAAAAATTACATGATTGCTGGAAGTTAATCTGGCATTTCTTGGTTGGTGTGTAAGTTCTGTTTCCAATCACAAAAACAGACAGCTGAGGAGGCCTAAATCGCATTTCAGTGAATTAGCATCTTGTCCCAGAGAATCTATCTCCCTCTGAAGACAGCGTAGAACCCAGGCTGGTCCTGTGCGGCAGGAAGAACTCTCAATGTTAAGAGCACATTTGTCAGGAGCCCCTACATGGCTACCTGAGATGACAGGCTTCAAGTCCAAACGACCATCAAATGTGGTCAATATAAAAAAAAAAAATGGCATGGAGCTTGGGATGTACTGGTTGGTCTATAGAAAGGATTTGACCATACCCTGCCAGCGAGGGGCAGTGGCAGGCCCAAGGCCTCACCTTCTGTTAGCTCACACACCTTATGAGACTGAAGTCAGCAGATAAACTTGCCAGTGGTTCTGCGTTACCTGGAAAGAAGGTCCTAGCACACGCCTGTACCCCAGTCCCTGGGGGGCCAAGCAGGAAAAGCACAAGTTTAAGCACAGCCTGAGCTGCAAAAACAAGACCACGTCTCTAAACACCAAAGATTAATTTTTAAAAAGTGAATAAAAAAATAAAAGGAAGATCCTGATTTCTAAATCCTGGCTATAGGAGCTTTGTGCCTTGCAGAAAACACGAACGCCAAGATGACAGCAAAGTCCCCCAGGATCGTTCCCCAGAGTTAAGACTCATGAAGGAAGGAAACGTATAAACAGCAGAAATCATGTTGTTCCCCTACCTGTCAATGATGACAGGGTCTGATGGAGTCTCATTCCGATTCCCGCAGCTCTTCTTCTCGCAGCATCGACTGTAGGGGGGAGGGAATCAAAACAATGAAAGAAACTGCGTCAAACTGAAAAAGCTCAATGAGCATACCGCATAAGAACATTCCCTAATGGCCAAAGTAGCCTCCGGACTGTAAACCACACAGGAGCAAACTTTGGGATAATGCTCTATTTATTTAAAAAAGAAAAAGAAAAAAACCAAACCTGAATCCAAAGCCTCCAAACTCATTGAAATTCTCATCTTAGGAGCTGGTGGGTCTCTGCTTTCCTGAGAGCCATATCTGTAACTTACCTACAGATGTTTGAATCTTAAGGTCTACCGAGGTCACTTCCGGGCTGACACACAAAGATTTTATGAAAGTGTATTTTAGGTCTTTGTATCCCAATAAATATTTCAAGAAAGAAAGGGTGTAGGGATGTATTAAAATGTATAAAAGTGAACAAAGAAAAATAAAAGGACGATCTGATTTCTAAATCCTGGCTATAGACCAAAAGTAGTTGCCTGGGTTGTTGTAAACCTTATTGACCTAACAGCTTTCTCTGGAAAACAGGGTGTCCTTTCTAAGTGTTTATTTATCCACTCTTTGCTGTCATTTTCCAAAGATGAGGGAAGAAGATGAGAATTTACATATTTTAAATTGTATAAATTTTATACATTTTGTAAAAATGGATTCATAAAAAAGAGAAAGCTATGCATTTTTAAATCAGGAGGAAATGAAACACCGAGCTGGAGAAAAGTAACAAACAATTTTCATCAGAACAGAAATAGGACTTGAATGCATCAAGTCCCGGTCCTAAGGTGTCTGCCTCCCAAGGTGTTCACTCTGTCAAGTACAGGGAGCCTGGTAGACAGACAGACAGACAAATGACAGACAGAGAAATGCTGAGG
This sequence comes from Dicrostonyx torquatus, assembly GCA_028555095.1. NCBI lineage: Eukaryota > Metazoa > Chordata > Mammalia > Rodentia > Cricetidae > Dicrostonyx > Dicrostonyx torquatus. The sequence continues at coordinate 266,069 of JAQHUG010000204.1, forward strand.
GGGTGAGGCCCCCAAAGCAATTACAACAACAAGGAAAGGCCCAAAATGACTTAAGAGAGCAAACATGTCGGTCCCAAAGTATTTGTTCAAAGTCAACAGACAGAGGTAAGAAGGCCAACATGGTACATGTATCCCAGCCAGTGTTCATCAGACAGCAGACACTGGAATGCTCACTCTTAAGTACGGTTGACTTAGCTCGTAGCCTTGACACAGCTCATAAGAAAATCATGACCATCCTACTGGTTGGAGGTATCTAATACATGTTTTAATAACCACCTGCATGTGAGTGCTGCCCTGATATGGCCACTCTACAGTTCAAACCTAGGACAAACCTAGCCCCTGAGAAATCACTGGACCAGGAATAAGAGGCCTGATGCTACCCCATCGCTAACTAACTACCAGCACTCAGTCCCTTATCTTGAACCCCTCTGAGTTTTGCTTCCCTTCTCCTGAAAGCATTTGGGTTAGTTATCTTTAGAACGGCTTCTAGGGTTAAGCAGATGAGGATGCAGCAATGAGAGTTCATGCAAATTATAACAGTACAAAGAGAAACCGGAAGGGAGCCCATGTGCCAACAAGGAGTCCCAAAACATGCGCCAGCGCAGTCAGGGATCTGCTCAACGGCCTTCTACAACCTCCACGGAATTAAACAGAAACAAACAATGGAGGGGATGAAAAGATGGCTCTGCAGTTAAAAGCACTGACTGCCCTTCTAGAAGGCCCAGGTTCAATTCCCAGCACCACACAGTGACTCGCAACATCTGGAACTCCGGATCCAGGGGAGTCGATGCCCTATACAGCCGCCTAGGGCACCAGGCATGCATACCTTACGCAGACATAAATAGATGCAAATCAGAAGCAGAAAAAGGAGTTTTGAGTTGGTTTGGTTTTTCCAGATAGGATTTCTCTGTATAGCCCTGGTTGTTCTGGAACTCACTCTGTAGACAGGTTGACCTCGAACTGAGAGATCTGATTGCCTCTGCTTCCCAAGTGCTGGGATTAATGCTGGATTCGTGGATTTCTTGCCACTATGTCTGGCAAGAAAATTTTTAAAGATTTTATTTATTCTACTTTATGTGTATGAGTGTTTTGCCTGCATGTATGTGCATCACATGCATTCCTAGTGTTTACAGAGGGCGGAAGAAGGTGTTGGATACATGTGATGCTAGGAACTGAACTTGGATCTCTTCAAGAGAAGCAAGCATTCTTAACTGCTGAGCCATCTCTCCAGCCACCCTCCTCTTTTTAAATGAACATTTACAAACTTTTGCAATGTGCCTCTCTTACCAGAGATACACAGATTAATCAGTGGGCAACTGTACCACCCTCAGAGTGTAAAAGGCCCTTGGGAGACATTAACGCCTGCTCATCAAGTGGGCACAATGCAGCTCTAAGACATGTATCAAATTAGTAAATATTAAAAATTGTCTCAACTCTCCTGAATGCCAGTCTTTGCCACTGAGACATTTTGAAATAATATTTGACCTTTGAAATTATATTAGATCTTAACTTCTAAAATTTCAATTCATCCCAAGATTAACACCCATTAAAAAAAAAATCCTGGCCAGCTGTACTTCCGCCTCCCAAAGCCCTTGTATTCCCCACAACTCCCTGCCCACCGTATCTCTCACCTCTCCCATCTCCAGAGTATTCTTTCTGTTGGTGTGTTAACGTTAGCTGGTCAGTCAAAACAACTTTGCACAGCTCTACAGTTTCAAGAGCCCCCCATACACTAGCTACCTTAAAAACCTCCAAAACCAAACTCTCCTTCAACATCACCAGCTTGTCAGCCTTGCCCCTACCCAAATACGTGCGCAGCACTGATGCAATTTAATTACAATCACATATGTCCTCAGAATGTGCCGCTCTGTTTAGTTTGGGGAGGAATGATTCTGAGGAGGCCCATAAGTTTGCAAAATTGCTCAGCTGAATTCAGCTGCTTTCCACAGGGATTTCCTCTGTTGTAAAAGAGGGAAAAAATTATTTAAAAAAAAAAGTTAGCTTTGTGCCAAAGTGGTACATGTAGGGGAGCAAGGGAGTGAAGGAAATGGCCTATAGAGAAAAAATGCAGAGAAGCCGTTAGGCTGATCCTTTATTTCTAATACGAAGGCCCTGCAATAGTGTCTCTTCATGTTAGTACATTGCAGAGAAAAGATAAAGACATTCACTGGGCTACTGAACTTCAATAGTGAAAATATAAACATAATAAGAAGTGGTTGTATTGCCCCATCTGAATACTCAAAGTTTTTCTGGGTCTCTCAGTTAAAATAAATTCCTTTTCCTGCATGTGTGCGTGTGTGTGTGTGCGCGTGCGTGCGTGCGTGTGTATGTAGTGTGTGTGTGTGCGTGCGTGCGTGTGTGCATGCGTGTGTGTGTGTGTGTGCGTGTGTGTAGTGTGTTTAAAGAAAGTTCTTGTCAATATGTTCTAGCTGTGTTTGATTCTTAAGCGTTAGTCAATCTTAGCGTTCCTGAGAATCAAGGGAAGCAATGAACCCAGGACACGTAGAACCAGAGTCCACCAACACTGTGGGCAGCTGACACTCAGGACCGGGTCCCTAAATCACTCAGGTGACATTGCCTGGTTTTCTTGACCTTCCAGAGGACGCCTGAATGACTGACTTTAGGTTTGCCTATTTTGGTTCAAAGGCTCTAGGGTTATACTCCAATGGGCAGGCTCCTTAGTCTGAAGTACCTGAGAGGAGATTTTTTTTTTATGTTTTGTTTGGAACTGACAATGAGTATAAAATATGAAAAGATAGATAGATAGATAGATAGATAGATAGATAGATAGATAGATAGATAGATAGATAGATGATAGAAAATAGATAGACAGACAGACAAGAAGACTAAACTTCAATAGATTAAACTACCCTAAGGGTTTGGGAATGTTTCTTTTCTTTCCCCAATGTGTGAAAGTGAAAGCTGTCTCTCTGTTTCCCAGGTTTAGCTTATAATTTATTTGGGGCTCCTTCTGCTTGAAACACTCTCAAGTTGCTCACAGGCCTCTCCTTCCCAGGGACTCTTTGAAGCGGGGTGTGAGGGGAAGTAAGGCAAGCTAAGCTATGGCTGAGAGGTTGGGGCTGAGGAATTTTTATCGCAGTCCTGAATCTTACCTGAATTTTTTTTGTTTTTTGTTTTTCGTGAAAGGAGGAAAATGAGAAAAAGAAAGATGAAAAGATGGCTGGGGAAGAAAAAAAAAACCCTAGTCTCGTTCAGAGGGAGTCTAGCAGCCCAACTCCAGCCCAGATAAGCTAATGTGTCCTTTTCCTCTGCAAACTGCTTTTAAAATTCAACCCTCAACTTTCAAAAATCTGTCTCTAATTTCAAACTCAAATAAGCTCCCAGCATGGTGGCTTTTGTTTTGTTTTCTTCTCCCCAACTCCTCCCTGCGATTGCATAACAAAAGTGTCTAAATTCACACCATCTGGCCGATAAAGACACTGGCCCCACTGCCCGGCTGGCCCATCTGATTAGGGCCCTGTCTAGCCTGCGCCTTGTGGCGAAAAGTCACAGCTGTGGGGTTTGCTCGTGCTCAATACAACTCTGTTATTAGCCAGCTGTAGGCCTAGAGACGACTTCTGTTCAAATTATAATATCTTTTAACCCTCTGAGCATTGAGGGCGCAGGGGTGGCTGGCAGCAACATAACACCTAGATATCTCCTTGCTAATAATTGGCAAAATGAGCGAAGGCGGGGAAGAGTCGAGATCACTGGGGAAGAGAGGAAAAGTTATTCCTAAAGAGATGAATTTTGCCCCTTTGTTTTGGCACACTCACACACATACCACCACCACCAAAGCCAAAGACCAGTTAATGAACCTTTTACTAATGAATATAGAACAGCAAACCATTCCCGGAAGTACCCAGGTATGCCAGGCAAGACCATGCGATAAAAGTGTATGTACTAATTAGTCACTGAAGAACCGCGCGCCTCGCTCATGCTCCATCACTGACAGCTGTAGCTGACTGGTCCAAGTGAAGGAGAAGGACCGATTCCCCTTTGACTAGTGAGAAGTTCCCCTGTGCCTAGGGGCTCACCTATCTCTCATCTCACAGCACACACACACACACACACACACACACTGCAGACAGTAACCCATCCGACAGATTGTTTATTCACCCATAATTAATATTTGTTTGAAAATCCAGTTTGCAAAGAAAGTAAGAGCGCATCTTCCCCATTCTCCACTGCAGAGAAGTTACAGTACATTAAATTTTTATATTGTGTTACTAATGCAGACTAAACTAGAGGCTTTAAAAATTGATGCTGCTATTTAAACAGCATAAAATGAAGAGGATTTGATTAGGTTTTAAAAATAAAAACGTCATCCTTAACTACAGCTGCATGGAGTGTGAGAACATTATTTAAAGTGATGGGGGGATTCCTTAGACAATGGCTACTCGGGGTTTTTTTTTCTTTTAAGATTGTCTCTCCAGACAGCGATACTTAGAAGTATAGAGGGAGAAGAAACCTCTTTTGCCTAGCCAACCAAATGAAAGTGCTGTGACTTTGTCGTCTAAGTATGACAGGCAAATACATTGTGGGAGACCAGGACTTCTGACCAGACCTGTCAAGAGCTGGGAAGTAATGGAGTCTCTTACCCATTGCCCAGGCCCTCCTAGGGCCATGGCACCTCAGTGCCCTGCTGCTGAGGCCCTGGCCAGGCCTCAACTTCGCCTCTTGGTGAATTTGCTTTTCTAATGCTTGGCCACAACCTAAACTAGCATGTCTGTTTGTTGTGATTTCTTACTGGCTGGATTGAGGGGGTAGGGAGGGCTTCCTGAGGAACAGTTCCTACTAAGTCAGATGACCTGCAATTATCCCCACACAGCCAGGAATGGGAGCTGAGCCGAGGGAAGAGCAGAGGCTTGCCCTCCAGTCAGGCAGGGAGCTGTGTGTACAGAACAGACCTTTCCATCTTATACTGAAAGGCCTTCCTCCCAGAGTCCCTTGTATGTCCTTGTATGTCCTTTCCCATTTATGGTAGGCTCATTAACACCCTACCCACTAGACAGGACACACTGAGCACTCCGAAAACATTAGCTGAGAGATAGAATGTAGGGATGAATTCCCCACCACTCCCATCACCAACTTACTTCAATCTAAGTAGGAGAAAGGGGGCAATATGCAGAGCTCAAAATAGAATGGATTGGGCCCTGAGGGCCAGCAGGAAGGCGGAGAACTCCAGTAGACTGTTGTTTTCACAGTGTGATCCTCTGACTCCATCTTTCCTGGGACTCAGATGTCCCCAGTATGAGCTTCTCCCTATCCTTGCACCCATTGGTGCCCCCATCGACTGATTTTTCTGCCTCGTGATTCCATCTTGAACTTCTTGACCTAAGAAACCCAGGCATCTCCCAGGAGGGCTGGGACTTAGGACCTGGCCTCTCAGCCCTCTGGTGGTGCCTGGCCTCAACTGAGTCACGCCAGGGCTTAGGGTTCAGCAGCTAACTCCACAAGCAGCACTCATGGAAATCTGCCCTGGGCAAGCAGAGAGTCTGGAGGAAGGCTTCATCCCAAATTCAACCCCAAGCCCACCCTACTAGGCAGCAGCTAAGATTTCCCACTTTGTGGAAGAAGCTCTGGGAAGCCAGGGGAATGGACTCCATCTTCTGGTATCCCTTTCCCCCCGTCCAAAGAACTATACTCCAAAACAACCTTAAAGACAAGGAGCGGCCTTCAAAATCAGCCCAGGGACAAATCTACTAGATGCCTTGGCAAAACAGCCTCAGGAGCTCCCAGTTTTCTAGACCAGCCCAGACAAAAGGGGGGGCTCTTACCTGCACATCACCTCATGCGTCAGCAGGACTCGGCACATTTCTGGGTTCTTATTCTGCCCCTCATAGGCTATGGGCTGTCAGAAAGAAAGACAGGATGAGATAGAGGCAAAGACGGGGCTTTAGAGCAAGTCTAAAAATCTGCTCCCTCTCACTGCCACCTCGGAGACCCCCTCCCTCCCTCCCCACAGAACCAGAGCTACTGCCGGGTAAATACAGAAGTTCGCCCCTTAGTTCTTCTTAGCAAAGAGGGATACCCCAGTGAACCAAAACTTCGATAATAGTTTGCTGTCTTCAGCCCTTCATTTGCCAGGTCTCCCCAACACCTAGCATTCCCCCATAGCAAATGAAAACAGAGGAGAGAAGGACAGTTTTTGGTTTTGTTTTGTTTCCCAATGTGGGTTGGGGTGAGGGGAAGGGTGAATCCCATACTGGATACTGTAAATCACGCTAGAAGCAGAAGTCAGAGACAGCCCCCAGGAGTGGGGAACCAAAGGCAACTGGCTCCAGGGCTCACCTGCTTGGTGACTGAGTCGATGAGCCTGACATAGAGGTCTTGTTCAGTGCGGACACCTGCAGGGCGAAAGGGACAGGCGATGGGTGGGCAAGGACAGCAGGAACCCTAGCCCATCCCCAAACCCCTTCCCTGCCCTAGAGCCTGATCTCCTCAGTCCAACAGGCCACAGACCCCTAAATGGAACTGACCTGGAGGGGGACACCCCTCAGTCGCCATCCCAATCAGGACTGGCCCTCGCTAGCCTAGTGGAGTATTTCTCCAGGCACAGTAAGCGGTAGCTAGCCACTACACCTGACTGCTTGGTGACTGAGTGCCTGCCCACGAAGCAGCTTACCGTTGCTGTAGAGGAGCTGTAACTTGTAATGGGTGCCATTATTGGTCTTCTCGTTGCCTTGTTCCTAAAAATACAGAAACCCTTCTTGTACCTTTTGGTAACCCTCCCCATGAAAGAAACAGGCTTTGAACAACCCCCCATCCAGTCCCCGGGGTCAAAGGGCAAGGAGCGGCTCTGCCATTGGCCACCAAAAAGGGAAATTTGTCAAGACTTGCAGTCACTTGACCTTCATCAGTCCTTGCCTCTCTTAAAAAATGTCCTCATTAGTGCACCCCTGCCTCCTCCCCCTGCCTCCTCCCCCTGCCATGAAGACCAGACACCAACACCAACGCTCTTTAAACAGTGCCCACCCAATCCATCTGTCCATAGGAAGCCCCTGGGCTTCTCTCCGGGGAAAAAATAAAAAGTGAGCCTGCCTGTCCTTTAGAAGGGCAACATTAGTTCCGCAAAACGGGAGTGAGCAGTGGGGACCTGGCTACCCTAGGGTTCCTTTTGCACAGCTAAGGAGGCTGGGGCCGAGACACAGCTGCTGGGCATGTATTGGTTTAGGTAAACAATCCTTCATTTCAGATCAAATCCAGCCCTCAAATCAGAGCTTGAGTTCAAAGGAGGCACTCTGTCCTTGGGGGGGGGCGGTAAAGAGTTTTGAGAAAGAACGCATGCCTGAGAAGGCCTACCAGAGTTCCCACATAACACTGAATTGACACACCTGCACCCATTTGCGCTCTCCCCCCCCCCCCCGCTGCCAGGTGAAAATGAAAAAATAAATAACCTGGAAACTGACAGCGGCAGCGTTGGTTATACTTTTTAAACTACAGTCTAAAGAACTTTTTCTCCAAGGCCAGTCAGTGGGTACTACTGACCCCCAAGGCTAGGTGCCCGCACCGCCGCAATCGCCGGATTCCGAGTAGGACCAGTGGAAGCGGGGGAGGGGGGATGGCATCCCCTGAGTTAGAGACTGAGGATGGGAAGCCTCAATTTATCATCCCTGATGATGCGAGCGGGGAAAGTGTCGCAAGTGACAGATGGAATCCTTAGTGCTTCGCAAGGAGGGAGTTATTAGGCCCGGGGGCGGGAGGGGGGAGCAGGGGTCTGCTTACTTTGTCGTTCTCCACAAAGTCCACGAAGGCCGTGCGCTCAATCTCCACCGGCTGTCCCTGCCTGTCGTAGAGCGCCAGGACAAAATGAAAGAAGTTGGATTTCCTCAAGTTAGACGGTGGTTGCTTTTCAAAGTGGGCCCGGGACAGGGCCACTCCGCTGCACCGGAAGAGATGGTAGAGAGAGACAGGACGCGGGGAAAGAGAAAGACAAGAGAGTTAGGCAGTTACTAACGTGCCCAAACCACACGGCAGAGGGGCCAAGAGATCTTCAATCTAGGCCCCAAATACCTGAAACCTTCAGGTCCTTTACCATTTCCGTTAGGAAACACATTCCCTTAGAGAAGTCGCCATAAGCACCTTGCTTCCACCGCCCAGTTTGTTAGACAACCTCCCAGAATCCTGTCTCCAGGTCTCTTAAGTTTCTTTGTCCAACCTTTAGAGGAAGCGAAAGACCAGAGCTGCCAGCTAAGGTCCTGAGAAGCAGTCTAAACCGCTGATGCCCGTCCTATCTTTTCCTGCAGCCTACTGCCAAACCTCAAAGCTCTGATACAGCTTGAGGGGTTGGGGGGGGGCGAGATGAGATTCTTTTGCATCTGAGCAAATGACCCCTTTAATTCCTGTCTAATGAGTTACCAGCCCTGTGACACAGCCTAAAAGATGGGCAGCCTGGAGCCCAGGTCTTGATCCTCACACCGTTTGGCTTATTCTACCGAAATTTGCATCCAGGACAGCATCACGGCAAAATCCCCACTGTCGTGGCTGGGGAAAGCGGGCCAGGAGCGAACACTCGCTATTTGAGGACCTTCGCCCTCCGGAGCTGCTCCACGTGGAGACGCCAAAATGTTTAGAGGCAATCAAGAGTCCTGGCCAGAGACCCTGGTGATCAGCTCTGGAGCGTTTTCCCCGGTTTCCTGACTCTGTAAAGCTAGACCCGGAGTCCTCCAGAGCCTTGAATGTGTGCACAGGACCTCCCTGTATACCTGTCTCCATAAGTGCCACCCACATTTAACTGAAAATCGTGTGGCGCCGGCGAACTGACAGATGTCAAGGACAGCCCGGTGGCCCTAAGGTCTTCCGGATTCTTGTGTTTGGCACGGTCACGGTCACTTTTTTGAAAGGTGTACATTTTTGGCTAGATTGTGACTGCCTGTTCAAACTTTAGCAAAGCGCGTTTTATTTCGGACGGGAAAACAGGATGACGGAAGATGTCTTTAAGTCCCGCTAGGAGATGGGTCACAGTGCGGATCTGCAGAGTTGCCTTAGTCCCATCAGGCGAGTCCTCAGACCGCTGTTGTGAGCCGCAGCCTCCGCTAAGTACCATCTGCTTCTGAGACAACTGAGCATCCTGGCTCCGGAGGGGTGGCAGTCGGGCACCCGCAGCCCGCTTCATGAAGACACCCGGCATGCGGCCTTTGCTTCCGCTCCTTCAAGAGTGGCAGCCAGTTCGCTCTAACCGGGACACCTGAAGATGTGGCGTGTCTGGAAACGGGGTCATTTCTCAGTGAGAAGTTCAGATTTAAGAGGTTGGCGCGGAGAGCAGAGGGAGAGACGACAGCCATGGAAGAAGTTTGGAGGCTCTTGAGAGAGTAAGGAAGCTGCCTCTCGTAGACCTAGCCACGAAGGCCACGAATTCCAGTTCAGAAGCGATGCTGAGAAGAGGGACTGGAGTGTCTTCGTGGGAATGGAACCCTGGACAAGACTTTACCATCCACACACGTGAAGATTTGGAGTCAAATCAACTTGAGGACCGCGCAAAACTGGAAGTTGATCTTCTCTTCGGCTCAGGCGACCGACCTCCTCTCTCCCCTCTCCCGCGACTCCTCCTGTGCTTCCATCCTTGCTCTTTAATTTCTGCCCGCCTCGGCTTGTCTGGCCCGCTCTCTCTGACCCAGGAACGGCTTGCCCGCCCCCTTTGCCAGAGCTCCGGACTGCCTTGCTTTCCCCTGCAGCCGCTCAGGCCTTTCCGGATCATCTCGCCGCCGCCACCATCTGGCCGCTGGGCTCCCGGAGCCTCGGAACCATCCTGAAAAATGCTGGAGGAAAGGCGCTCGCAGACGCGAGGAGAAACCTCGGAGCGACCGGGAAGCCGGTTCCGTTGCCAGCTCCGGTCCTCACGCTCCGCTCTTGACTCCATGAGTAAATGTTGAGGCTTGAAGCTTTAAAGCTACTTTAAAATATTTTCCCCCAAAGAATGGACTGTGGGAAGGAGTGAAGGGGGAAACACCTCGGTAATTCAGAAACTACAGTGTTGGCTGCCGGAGGATTCCCCTGGCCGCAGCGACCTTCCCGCCCCCGGGAGAGCTCCAATGCGCATGGCCTGGAAGGACAGACCAGGACAGAGAGAAACAGAAAGAGAAGAGGAGAGGGGCACACGGAGAAACAGACACAACCAGATACTTTCAGAGCACAAGGCTCCAGTCTCATTACCTCTGAGCAGCGACATTGGCGTCCACCACGCCGACATTTCGGACCCAGGACCTGACCGAATCCATCTCGGCGCCCAGCGACTTTTCTTTCAGAGCTGGTCCTCTTCCTAGCGTATCTTGAATCCCAAACATTTAAAAAGTCTGATCCTTTACTGTCGCCTTAAAAGTGACTTTACGACGACAACACCGCCCCGACTTTCCAACGCTGCCAGCAAACGGTGTTCTCCAAAGCAATCCGAGAAAGGGGGCAAGTGACGAAGTTTGGGACCCTCTTGGAAAGAAATAACCAGTCCTTCCCTCCACGCACAATGCACTCAAAGTTTGGGGTTTTATCCTCGGTGGCTTCAGATCTGCCGCCTCGGGGCTTCTACCACCCTAGGTCGCCCGCATCCTTCCAGTTGCAGAGCGTTCTCCAGAAAGTGATCGCAATTTCGAAGCATCACCTGTTCTGGGAAAAACAGGAGGAGATAGATAGCTGTCTGATCTCTCCCCTTCCTCCCGGTTCCCCCCTCCCTGCTCCTCCCCACCCTTCCAATGTAGAAAAAAAAATCCCCAACAGGATCAGTTGTGAGAGGAAGGGGAAGACCCGGAGCCCGGAGGAGGCGGTGGCTGAGAGCGCGGTAGAGCCGGGTAGCAGCCGAGCGCGGGCCCCGTGAATGGTTACTACAACCCGGGCCGCGGGAGGCGGAGCCGAGGCCCGATAAGGAGCCTCATTTGCATGGACGCCCGGGATTGGCCGGCTCTGGGTAAACCGGGCGGACGTCCTCCCGCGGCGTTCGCCAAGCTCGGCGTGGCCCGAAGTCCCGGAGGTGAAAGGCTACTGCAAGCTGCAGGCGTGGAGCCTGGGCCAGAACCCCGAGTGTTTGACTTGCGTGGGAAGGGGACCCCCAAACCCTGCACTGAAACAGAGTAGCCGGACTCTGAGAGTTAGGAAACATGATGGCTCTGTCTGATCGCGGGAGCAGGAAGCTGAGCGGATTTGCCTCTAGATGAGGTTTTTGTCGCCTGCAGGGGACCCAGCAGATTCATTTGGACCTGTGTGCATGCTTGGCAGCAAGCAGAAGTGTGACCACCTGAACTCGTGCTTTATGCAAACACTTCCCCCAGGGCATCCTTCCTGAGCCGGTCTCCCAAGTCTCGTAGAGTTGCGGGGTGACTCTCATTTCGTGGGAGGGCTACAAGTACTAAAAGGAGAGAAGAGATGAAGGGAAGCGAGAGTGGAGTGTGGATGAGTGAGGCTCAAGTGCAGTTTAAATAAATATAATGCCGAGGGAAATGGTGGAGGAGCTAAGGAAAAGAGTCCTTGGAGGGCGGGAGCACGCACCTTTGCAGACGACGGGAGAGGTTGCTGACAGCTCGGCAGGCTGAGAACTGCCGGGTGCAGTTTCGAGAACCACCCTTGTATCTCCCTCCCCAAACCCTGAAGCCCGGGGGAACCCTGCAGAGGAGACGCGAGGCGGCTTCGAGGGAGTCCCGGAAACTTTGTCTGCGGAGCGCTGTGGTTGTGAGGTTTGGTGGCCGGGAAGCTTCGGCAGCTCCACAAAATAGCTGAAACCCTAGACGGCTCGAGGTGCCTATTTTAAAAAAAAAAATCCTCCCGGCTGGGTGTTATTTTCTTGCTTCTCTTTTTGTATTCTGATCTGCGCGTAGATCTGCTGTTGAAATCTAGAACGCCAGCGCGAAAACAGATTTGAAGACAATGAATGCAAATCTGTGCTCAAAGACCATCTGCCGTGGAGGAGACAATCAGCTGCGCCGCAGTTCGAGCGACTGCACCCGAGCCTCCCAGCCTCATTACATTCGAGAGACTTCCCTCCCCACTCAGAGCTCGGGTTTGCTTCTCAGTTGAGTCCTGACCGGACCCCCTAGGTGTAGGTGAGCGCTCACAGCTGAACTGCGAGAGTTAGCCGCTAGAGGACACAGCGCCCGGGGTGCAGAAAGCTTGTTCTTTCGGAGACTGCGACTCTCCACAGAAAGGGACCTGTGCACGTCACTTCACCTCAGGGGCAAACTGCGACTGCTGCAGACTGCGCAGGCGGAATGGTGCTCAGCCAGATCTGTTCTCGGTCTGCTGCAGGGATTGGCTTGGAAGCTGATGGGAGCGCGAGTCCTCTGTTCACATACTTATGTGGTGGTTTGGAGAAAAGGAGGCTGGAGTTGTGTTCGGGGTGTACCCCAACTCCAGGCCTCGAGCTTGGCCTTCCTAGGTGGCTTAAAAGGGAGGAAGGGTGACTTGCGGTATAGTTGAGTATAAGAAAATGGAACGGCTGAGTTACATAAGTCAGTGGTCCAACAAAAGAAGGGCGAGGCTGGGGAGAAACTGGTAGCGTTAGCAGTCACTTCTGTGCTTCCGCTCCACAATTCTCTGTTACGTGAAGACTTTACGGATAATTGTGACACACACACCCCAGGAAAATCATCCAGAGTCTTCAAACCTGGCCTGTTGGTTTTTATAAATCTGCAAATTTTAAGTAATCCCTTCGTCTTCTCTTTCTTGTCCGGGTCCCTGTCCCCAGCTGGGAAAGGCCTCAGATTCCTCGGCGGGGAGTGTGGACCAGACGGTGAGCCCTCTGACGTGTGGATAAAACGGCTGGCTTTTGTTTTGTTTTGTTTTAACCTCCCCAAGGAGACTTTGATCAGCTACACCTCGAAAATGTTCGAGAAAGTGTCCAGAGCCCGAGGGGCTGCGGGGCAGCACTGGGCTCCGGCCTAGCCCGGCCCATGGGCCCCCAGAGGCTCAGGGTTAAAGGGCAGAGCCAAGGTCGCTGACGCCTCTTTTTTCACCAGTAACAGCTGCCGCCCAAATTATACCCCTCAGGGAGTGAAAGAATTGTTCCTTTCTCCCAGCTCCCTGCCGCCTTCTCCAAATCAAACCCTCTTCGCGGCGTCCCACCTCCCTCCTCCCTTACCCGGTGACAAGTTCAGGGTGATGGTGCCCTGCTGGGAGATTGCCGGTACCTTGCCTCTAGCTCTTTAGCCAGTGGGACTCCTAGCTCTTAGTCGGCTGCGCTGATGGAGCTGAGGAGCTCTGCAGCCCCTCCAGTCACTGGAGATGAGCTGCTGCGGACCGGCAGCTCGGGGTCCCCTAGGGTGGCTAGCCCCAATCCAGAAATTCCTTCTAGGTGGAGATGGAGCTCCAGGCCGAGTGCAGAGGCGCAGTCGGCCTTGTGCCCTGAGTTGCGAGGAGGCTTGTGAGAGCTGGGCGCCCTTCCGCCGACCGCCTTGGCTTTGATTATGTTTGTGGAGGCCTTGGGGAGGGGTGACAGCAGAATTGGCCACCCGCGCCGAAGTAGCGGTGCTTGTGACTGCTACGCCCAGCAGTCATGGCGCTTAGAGGGTTACTCTCATCTCTTACGCCTCCAGGCTACGTGGAAAAAAAAACCCTACTTTAGGAACCTGCAACACAGACCCCCTCCGGGAGTGGCTCCCGGACCGTCTGGAGGAGCTGCGACCCCTCCTGTCCCCACCCCACACCCCAGAAGCCCGATCCCGCAAGGTACCAAAGACTTCCTCAGCCCAAGATTAACGAGTCTCTTTCCATCATCAAGAAAATTCCAGAACTCAAAGTATTACTATTATTCCCTACCATCTAATTTAGTTACGCAAACTGGGGAGTTGGTTTGGGCATTGCAGCTCATACCCTGTCTCTGCCTTTGTGCATTCACTCTTCTAATATACCGGTCTAGGTTTGGTTTTCCCCCTGCAGCTTAAGACAGTATGTTCAGTCTCTGAATTGGTTTTAAGGTCCTGCTGGTCCAGCATCCTGCACGTAAGGCCCTTCTCTATGTCAGAGGTTTGCGGTGGTGCCCATCAGATGTCATTACACACAACCCTCACCCCCACTATCTTCTCTCTCTCTCTCTCTCTCTCTCTCTCTCTCTCTCTCTCTCTCTCTCTCTCTCTCTCNTCTCTCTCTCTCTCTCTCTCTCTCTCTCTCTCTCTCTCTCTCTCTCTCTCTCTCACACACACACACACACACACACACACACACACACACACTTGCGTCTATGCAAACCAAAGCATAGACCTGGACCATTCCTAAGGAATTCTATGGACGGAGTCTGCTAGTATGGGTTGTGTAAATTAAAAGGCTTTGGTCTCCATAGCCTATCTTTGGAAGGCATTTTTCATTTGCCAGTTTTTGTTTTTATTTAAACTGCAATTTTATTTATTTGCCCAACTAGCAACAAATGACTTTGCTTTATCTCATAGCCCTACTGAAAATTTAATCCATAATTCATAAATGATTTTTTTTAAAAAAAAGAACTTCATTGGTTTCCACACCAAATTGAAGACTGGACACCAAAACCAACTTCATTGACTCCCACACTGAACTGCGAATTGGCCCCTTCTTCTCTTCCAGAAACTGTATTTGTACAGTATGTAAGTAAATTCCCCAGAGATATTCTTTTATAACTTCACGCTAACTATCTCACACGTACACACCAAGAAATTTTCTTTAAGGACAGTTTGGTCAGACTAGAGTTCGATTTTGTTTTGTTTTTAACACGGTGAAACAGTCCAGCCGGGCGGCATACAGAAATACTAAAGACACGGTGTAGAAAGTTTTATATTCGCACCGATGTGGTGCCCATGTCAACGCGGTTCCTGCGATGTATTTACCCAAAAATGAACTGAAGAGCCTAACACTTGTGGAAACTCAAACAGCCTCTTCACCCTCAACTTCACATTCTCCTCCCACCCTCTTCTTCCCTCATACCTCGTTAGTAGCGCGCTTAAGAAAGGCACTTCCTTCCCGCTCACTCATTCCGAGCGATCACAAAAAGTTTGGGAGCCAGAGTGGAGCCGAAGTGCAGAAAGGTACAGAGGGACAAAGCCAGCCGCCGCCCACAGCTACAACCGCAGCAGTGTTTGGAACCCTGATGTCAACTGCGCTGGACCCGTGGACAGCCAGGAAATGGCTAAAGGTCTGCGATAGGACACAGGTGGACTGGCAGCTTCTTTCTACTCTAACGCTGGGACCCAACGTCTCCGGTGCTGGGTTTCTGGGCTAGACAAGACCCTTCCTTAGGCCCACGCTTGAGTAAGCTGGCCTGGTTTCAGCCACTTCCAGGAACCTATGCACGAAGGCCGGGAGTGCTGTCCCGACTGTACTCAGGGCATCAGGATCAGAGGACGTTTACCATGAAGTTGTGGGGTGCCACTCAGCTTGGCAACAACCACTTCCAGTGGGGGTGTATGTGCTCCCACCTCGCAGAGGGACAAAATGAGCTAGGGAGGAGGGGTGGCAAGTGACAACTTCGCTGATGAGTAGAAAACAACCCCCTCCATTTCCAGATAGGACAGGCAGTAGACGGCCTTTAGAGAGGAAAAAGTTAAATGTGAGTGTCCTAAGGTGTTATTTTTTTCCTCCTAGTTTCTCAGCTCACTTGAGATAAGCAAAGAGTCACTCCGAAATACCCCGCATTTTCCTGGTGGTCCCCCTCCCTGCCGCCGCCAGCAGGCAGGGGAAAGCCCGCGGGACCTCCCAGCTCCCTTCCCGCTCCCGGCGGAGGTGTGAGCGATGTGTTGATTATTCATATTTTTGCCGAACGCACACTCCGCCGCGGCCGGCGCCGCCACATTTCACACGTATACTCACGCACACACTTGGTACGGTACGCACGCTCGCGGGGCACGGCGCGCACTCAGCGCTCAGTGCGGGGGGGGGTGGACTATCCCTGGGGAGCTCTGCCTCTGAACCGTAGGGGGTGACAGAAAGCACAAGCTAGCCCTCCCCCCCCAAAAAAAACCCTTACTCTTGGCTTCGTGATCCAACTTTCTTCTCCGTGATACATTTACCTTCCCAAGTCATTCTCCAGGTGTGTGTGTGTGTGTGTGTGTGTGTGTGTGTGTGTGTGTTTAGGGAGGCAGCTACACATATCACACCAGTTCGAATTTCAATCCAGCTGGCATTCGTGAGCTCCCCTTTCAACGCACACCCGCACGCTGACACCTCCACCCACGCCACACACCTCGGTGGTAGGAAATGCAAATCAAGAAAAGGCTCTGGAGCTAAATGCGTGTCTTCGAGCTGTGGCTTGAACCCCTAAGGGTGGAGTCTTCCCAGATTCTTCCCAAGGCCCTGTACCTTCCAAGACCAAGGTCCTTCGCTTCGGAGAGGTTAGATTCAAGATGCAGTTGCAAAAATGTTAGCACCAGCTGAGAAAATAAATCGTTCCCTAATCTGGGCAACTTGGACCCAGTCTCTCAGAACAGGCGAACCATTTACGCTGATCTAAAGGAGCGTGGACAAGGCAAGGCGATCACTAAGTTCGGAAGGTCCCAAGCTAGAGAAATTCCAGGACCTGTGTTTAGGGCAATGCGCGCCACGCCTCATAGGTGGCGCTGGACTACCGTCTGAGAACCTCACCTCCCACACTCCACTCAGGACTAAGTCTCCCCTCCCCCCAGGGCGGGGGGAGGGGATAGGCCAGTTGCTTCAGTCGTCCCTAGACGTGGGACCACACAGTGGAAAAAACGAGCTTTGTCGTCTCTAGTTAGGAACTACCTTATGATCTAACTCCTCTGAATCTATACCTCAGTGGAAAATGGGGGTGTGAGTTCCCCCATAGCTTCGTTTGCTTAATAGCAGAAGATAGCTTAGAAAGCATCCTGCACGTAGTAGGTATTCAATAAATGCTTCTCTCCCGCTCCCATTTGCACGTGTATGTTGCATGTGAATTCAGTATTTACTCAGTGCACCCACAATGTTCCCGAGAATCCCCGAGTCTTCTGACCCCGTGCTCCTCCCACTCCAACCCCATCCTCGTGGGACCTGCCTTATGCCCCCGCACCTGGTCTGGCTGCGGATTCGCGCGGTGCACTTTGTAATTGTCTTAAACGTGGAATTCTACCGAGAAAATTGCTTTGGAACCTGTTCCGTGCCCACAGGTGATGGAGGACCCGGAAGGCAACCAAGTGGTAGCATCTCCCCAGGGAAAAAACAGGCAGCTTTTGCCGCGCTGTCCAAACACTGATAGCAAGTCACAAGCAGACCCTGAGCGGGAACCGCCAGGTTCCCTGACGGTCAGCTGAGGATAAGGGTGAGAGGTCCCTGGGGAATTGCAGGGACCAACGAGGGGCTCGGAATGGCCCTTCGCTTCTGTGACCGGAAGTTGTTGATAAATGCCAGCTCTGGCAGAGGTCAAGGGAACTAGGTGCCGCTCTCCTGAAGCTGCCCAAGTCTGGGTCTCCTGAGAAATGAGCTCCTGGACGCAACCGCGCTTTCTACGATCCTCGTTAAAGGAAACTGCAGAAAAGAACACGCGAAAGGCTTGAAAACCCAAGCAGAGTAAAGTTGGAGGCAGCAAGGAATGTGGGAGTCGACGGGGAAGGTTTACAAATTAAAGTTTTCAAAACTCCCCTTTTAAGTGCACTTTTGATGCAAAGACGAGTGTTCACTGCGGAAATACATAAACAAAAGTAGCCAAAGAAATGAATAACCACTTACAACTACCGGTAACGTTTGGGTTTTTTTCTCCCAGTCTTTGCTTCAAAAACTGCATTGCGTGAGTGTTTTTGCCTGCATGTTCTCTGTGTACCGCGTGTGTGTCTGGTGCCTGGGGGTGGGGGGGGCGAAGAAGATGTTGGATCCCCTGGAACTGGAGTCACAGTTGGATGTGAGCTACCACGTGGGTGCTGGGGATTGAACCTGGGTCCCCTGGAAAAGTAAGTAGCCAGTGCTCTTAACCATTGAGCCATCTCTCCCACCCCCGAATCTGTCTTTTCTCATTGTTCTACTAATTAGGAACGGAAGCATAAGTTATACACTAAATTGTAAACTTTTGGCTTGTTTAATACAGCCTAGTTTCTCACACTATCAACTATTTTCTGCAGTAACGTTTAGCTCTGCCGTGTCATCCCCTTATATGTTCCATAAACTGCTTAACCAATGTGCTACTGGACATTTAGTTTGTTTCTAATTCTCCATGATACACAATGCTGTGAGGAACATCTCAGTAGCTGTACCTTTCGACAAAACTATGGCTCTTTCAAGAAGGTAAAGTCTTTGTGCTGGGTGTAGTGGCACACGCCTTAAATCCTAGCCCTTGGGAAAAGACAGAGGGAGGTGGATCTCTGAGTTCTGGGCCAGCCTGATCTATCGAGTGAGTTTCAGGACAGCCAGGGCTGCACAGAGAAACCTGTCTAGAAAAACAAAACAAAAAGATGAAGTCCTTGAAACCAGAGTGGAGTGATGGCTTAGTAGTACAGAACACTGACTGCTCAGGCAGAGGCCCCTACCTCCTTCAGTTCTCAGCACCCATTCAGCTTGCAATCAGCTATAACTACAGTTCCAGGGAATAGCGCCCTCTTCTGACCTCCCCCTGCTGCTACACATATATGGTGTACATAAACTCATGCAGGCAAACACATGTACACATGAAATTAAATAAGTAAGCAGAAACAAACAAATGCACACATAGGAGTCAATTGCAAAATCAAAGTCTAAGCATCTTTCAAATTTCTTTTATGTGCCTTTTATTTTGCCTGCCTGCATATATATGCCTGTGCCCACATGCCTGGTGTCCTAAGAGGCCACAAAGGGGGCACAATATCCCATGGAACTAGAGTTACAGACAGTTGTGAGTGACTATGTTGGTGCAACTAGTAACTGGATCAAGGTCCTCCGCAAGAACACTCCATGTTCTTAACTGCTGAACCATCTCTGTAGCCCTTCTATATTTTCTTTAGGTAAACAAAACTTTCACATATGGCCTATAATGTTTTCTAAATTGTATATTTATTTGACTGTATGATTAAATGGAGATTTCTATCCCTTTTTTGTTTTGTATTTTGAATGACTTTTCATTATAGATCATGAGCTCACAGTAGCTGCGGTTGCCTGAACAAGATCTGCATAAGATCAAACCAGTCAACAGTCTAACACAGAGCAAGGAAGGGAGTCAAGATGCCCCACCCCACAACAGATTGGGTATTGATAGTCCAGGGCCTCTAGTGGAGGTAGAGTCAGGGTTTTTAAGGTTGTGGCCCCTTGTGGATCAAATAGGCTCTACCGGATGGCCTCAAACCCATGAGTACATGGGCAGCATAAATTGGGTTTTGTGTACTATTAAAAATAAGAAGAAGCCAGGCGGTGGTAGTGCACGTCTTTATTCCCAGCACCAGGGAGGCAGAGGAAGGCAGATCTCTGTGAGTTGGAAGCCAGCCTGGTCTACAAGAGCTAGTTCCAGGACAGGCTTCAAAGCTACAAACCCTGTCTCAGAATAATAATAATAATAATAATAATAATAATAAGGTCAAGCAGTAGTGTTCCACACCTTTAGTCCTAGCACTCAGGCTGCTCTACAGAGTGAGTTCCAGAACAGCCATGGCTACACAGAGAAACAAAACCACAACAATAAAATAACAATAATAGTAATAAAGTTTTTTTTTTTAAGACAGGGTTTCTCTGTGGATTTGGAGCCTGTCCTGGAACTAGCTCTTGTAGACCAGGCTGGCTTCAAACTCACAGAGATCCACCTGCCTCTGCCTCCCATAAAGTTTTTAAAAGGGGGCAAAAGTTGGAAAGGGGTGGATCTGAAAGGAGTTAGGGAGGAAAGTAGGAGGTAAATGTGATCAAAGTATATTGTAAGAATTTCTTGCAAGAGAATTAATGAAAACACTGTAATTAAAAAAAATACTGTCTACTTTGCTTTTCTAGCTCCAGTGGATTAAAAAGACAAAGAAGGATCCAGAGCCAAAGTCAGCCGAACTAGAACTTCCCACCTGCAAGTTTATGTTTATGATGGGTAAATGTGAAGGAGACTGTCTGCTTCTTATTCAGGACCCTGTTCTCTGATTAGGGCCCATTCTGTGTCGGTGTCCCCCAGACAGACACTTACCCCCAAGTATTCCAGTCTGATAACAGCCTGCACCCAGCTCATGGCTCACACCCAAGCCAGCTGAGAGCTGAGCATTTCCCCCATCACCCCAGGCCCACTTGCTCTGAGCTACTCCGTACTCATGGGTGACTTCCACTGGTCCCAGGGTAGTTCTCATCTGGAAAACAAGGTTTAAAATAGATGCCAAAGAAACGCCCGTCTAGGAAAACCCTTCCCTCAACCCGGCTGCACCTGCAATAGATCATAAAGAACTCGCTTGAGCTTTATTGTATGAGAATGGCACCTTTCTCTAGTTTCCAGAAATAATATTTATTATTAGAATATTCTTTTTCAATTTCAATAGGAATTTGGAGCGTGGAGTCAGAGGATTGGAATTTCATTCAATTTTGTGTTCCAGGTCCCTAGTAAAAACACTACAAGTGCAAAAAAAATATGAGCATGATTGAGAGAAGATGGATTAATAAAATGATTACAGAATTTACAGACTAAATCAAGATCCTTTGTTGAATGAAAAGAAAAGGGTATTGGCCAGATGGGTCACCGTATTTAATAGGAGCAAAATTGAATTGTCCTTGGGAAACTGGGATGTATGAGACTACCCTATACCTAAAGGAAGTGAAAAAGAAGAGAGAAAGGAGGGGTCATGCAATGAAAACAGATGTGTCTGAGTTGGTTGGAAAACTCAATCTGAAATAGCAAAATGCACTGAAAGGCTGTGTGTGCAGGGGTGATCAAGACATAAGAGCAGGTGAGGGCTGGAGGGTACAGCTCAGCTGGTAGAGTGGTTGCCTGGCACGCATGATGCCCTGGGTTAAATCTCCATCTAACACACATAGACTGAGTTTGGTCTCTCATACCTGTAATCCCAGCCCTTGAGAGAAAGAGGCACGATTAGGGAAATTCAAGGTCATTCTCAGCTACATGGTGAGTTTGAGGCTATTCTGGGCTGCATGAGACCCATGACTACAAGTGTCTAGGAAGCTGGCTGATCACATTTCAAAAGCACACAGAAAGCATAGTGAACTTAAAGTGGGACAAGGCTATAAACCTTCAAAGCCCACCCGCAATTTTGCATTTAATCTGTTGTGCCAGGTAGCTTTCATTTCCTCCAGTATTGGCCAAATGAAATATCAAGGGTCTGGGAAAGGGACTGCAGGAGCAGCAAGGCAGACCCATTCACTGCACATTCTGCTACAAGAGCTGCTTCCATAAAAAAGTAGACAATAAGCATTTTTAATGATTTGTACCTTGTGATGATGTTTTAGTCAGGGTTCTCTATAGCAACAGAACTTACAGAAGGAATAGATAGACAGACAGACAGATAGATAGATAGATAGATAGATAGATAGATAGATAGATAGATAGATAGATAGTAGAGAATTTATTAGAATGACTTGTTGCTGTGGGATAATGCTTTTGTACACTGTAAAGATTTGTAACTCATATTGGTTTAATAAAATGCTGATTGGCCAGTAGGCAGGCAGGTAGTATAGGTGGTGGGGCAACCCGACTAAGAGAATTCTGGGAAGAAAAAAGGCAGAGACGCAGTCACCAGCCAGATGCAGAGGAAGCAAGATGAGAGTACCTCACTAATAAAAGCTACATGGCTAGACATGGATGAGAATTATAGGTTAATTTAAGTTGTAAAAGTTAGTTAATAATAGGCCTGAGCTAATAGGCCAAACATTTTATAATTAATATAAGCCTCTGTGTATTTCTTTGGGACTGAACAGCTGTGGGACCAGGCACAACAGAAACCTCTGTCCACAACTTGCAGTCTCGCGAATCCAACAATGGGTATCTGTAAACAGAAAGTCTAAGAATCCAGTAGTTGCTCAGTTTACAAGGCTGAGTGTCTTCAGTATATGGTGGAATCCTGAAGTAGATTCTAATGCCAGTGAAGGAATGGATTGCTAGCAAGGCTAGGGCAAGCAGGCAAAAAGCAAAAGCTTCCTTCCTCCAGGTCTTTATACAGGCTGCTAGCAGAAGGTATGGCCCAGGATAAAGTCAGGTGTCTGCCCACCTCAAGATCCAAATCAAAGATGTGTGTCTTCCTGCCTCAAAGGTCCGTACTAGACAGGGATTCATCCACTTTAAACCAAGCAAAAAGTGTCACAGGTGGGCCCTCCATTTATGGATTGTAGTTCATTCCGGATATTGTCAAGCTGACAACCAAGGGTAGTCATCACACATGCTGAATCTTGACTCAACTTGATGAACTTTTGAATCACCATGGACACAAGACTCTGAGCATATCTGTAAGAGATCTGGATTGGGTTAGAGAAAGGAAGATCCACACTAAACATGGACAGCACAAATCTATAGGCTGGGCTCACAGACTAAGTAAAAAAGAGAAGAGAGAGAAGCTCGGCACCAGCATTCATCTCTCTCTGCTCCCTGACGGTGGACACAGCACAACCGGCCACCTCACGATTGTAGCGCTCTGCTTTCCCCTAAAAGCGCAAGCCAACAAAAACTCTTCCTTAAGACGATGTGGTCCATATTTTATCACAACAACAAGACAAGCAACTTATGCACACTTATCGCAGCGGAAAACTACACAAAGAACTGAAGCCTTCATTAACCAGCTGATCAAGAGGCAGGAAGGGAAGAGGAAGGGTGACCTTTGCGCAAGCGGTGAAGCTGTGATGTCCGGCGTGATACGCATCACCCGTATGTGACTCTGAGCACTCAAAGATGGCTAGTGTAGCTGGGAAACTGAAGTTTCAACCTCATCTCAGTTTAATCCCTTTAAATTTAAATACCCACTTAAATGCTTAGTAAGACTGCCCTGGGCAGGGGGAAAACTATTAGAAGCCCCAGAGCTGCTCACATTTCTCAGAGCTCGTTGACTTACAGCTCCACATTTGAGTCTCCTATTATTGCACGTCAGGCAGGATGAACAGGGCATAGGCTGCCTTTTAGGCAGACATGAAAAAGATACACTGACTCCTGTAGAATCGTTAGGTAGTTGACAAGCAAAGTGTGCCTCTAATTGACAGCTAGCTCAGGCTGTACCCACAATATCCATCTATTAACAGTGACAATAACACATTAATGGCATCATTAATATTATTAACTATGCACAAGGAAGCCCTTTGCATCTGTTGCTTGGTGCACCCCAACAGGTTTACACATTCTGGCACTCCAGAAAATGATGCCACAGAAAAGACACACGGGGCAAGGCAGGGCATGTGTGTGTCTCCCTCCCACAGAGTGCCATCTAAAACAACCATTATACTCCATTTATATTTTACAGTTAAGATAAAAGTAAATTGTGCAGAAACAGGGTAAATATTAAGTGCTGATTTTGTCTAAAACTTCTGAATGGCCCATGAGTGCTTTATCTTTCCCATGCTGCTTTATACTTGAAATGGCTGAACTCATTTCTCAACCACATTTTGTTTTGTTTTGTTGTTGTTGTTAGAGACAGGGTCTCTCTGTACAACAGTCCTAGTTGTCCTGGAACTAGCTTTTGTAGACCAGGCTGACCTCGAACTCACAGAGATCTGCCTGCCTCTGCCTCTCGAGTGCTGGGATTAAAGGCATGCACCACCAACGCCTGACTGGTGCAGGAGAATTGTCTGTATTCTGTCAATCATGTTTTAAATAAATGCTGATTGGCCAGGCAGGAAGTATAGGCGGGAAAACCAGACAGGAAGTAGAGGTGGCGCAAGGAGAACAGGAGAATTTGGGAAGCAGGAAGCTTCCCTGGCATTCCTGTGCAGACCACCAAGGAGGCAACAATGTAAGCTGCCCAGCTGAGAAAAGGTACCAAGCCATGTGGCTAACATAGATGGGTTAATATAAGTTATAATAGCTAGTAAGAAGCCTGAGATAATGGGCCAATCAGTTAATAACCTAATGTAGACTCTCTGTGTGATTTTTCCTTGGGGCTTGCCAGCTGTGGGGTATTGGGCGGGGCAGAAACCCCAATGAGCAGGCCCTTCATGTTATACCTGGCCTCAACCAAATACTTTTAAAGATGATCACTTCCGTTTTTTTTTATGTATACTTTTGAAGCAAAATTTTGTTCTGACAAATATATCACAAAATTGTGTGTGTGTGTGTGTGTCACATTTCCATGCACATACTAATTGGATTTAGGGAGTCATTAATAAAAAAAAGGCATGAATTCGGGAGAAGGTGGGGTGGAGATCATATATACACATATACACAACACCACATACACACCGCCCATGTGAGTTCTCGAATGTACATGAGACATGTGTGCACACATACATGTGCATACAGTTCAGTCCTCTGAGGAGAACCGAGGTCAGAGCCATTAGCACAACACAGACCCCAGCACCTCTATGTCCAGGTATCTCCAGGCTAAAGCAAGCTCTGCTCCAAACAGGACTTGGTGAGGCTTGTGAAACTTTCCAGTCTCTAGCCAATCAGCCTCTTGCACTACACAGGCAGCAGGGGTAGATCTTATTGTCACATTCCAGTGAATCTACAGACATCCAGAGCATGAGGCATTGGCCGGGCTGCCCTGTCCCCTTCCGCACAATCCTTAGTGAAGCAACCTTGTCACAGCCTGCCCAGTAGTAGGGGGCATGACTGTCTCTTCTGCTGTCCACAGGTTGAGCCACCACTCTCTTGGGTTGCCACTCCTCAAACACTGAACCTCAAATATCAACTGATCCCTCTCTGTAACTCTCTGAGACAGGTCAATGCTATTAACCTTATTTTACAGAGAGGGGAAAAAGCCTTCAAGAGGTCAAATGCCACTTTCTAGGTCACCCAGCATGCGTGGGAAGTGCTAATTAGCCCCAGCCTGTCTTTTGGGTAGCTTCTGATGTCGGACCCTAGGGAGCATGCTCTAAGTCTTAGAACAGAGGCTTCTAGAAGCTACAGATGGACATAGGCAGTATTCAGAATCTTCATTGCTGTATGCCCCTCCCACGGGTGACCTCCCACTATCAACCCTACCTCCCTTCTGTTCCACACATGGCAGTGTAAAACTAAAGATTGACAGCTACAGAAAGGAGGGACTTGTTGCAGCTGCTCGAAGGTAGCTAGGTTCTCACTCACCAAAACTTTGCCTCCATGGGACCCTTTGGCATCATGAGTCAGGGTCCAAAGGAACTGTATTAATAGTCTTTCTCAATTTTTCTCATTGGCAGTCCCCTCTCCCTCTGCCTCTGCAGGAGGCTGGACATCTCCAACCGGTTGTCACCTGCTGGAGAAGGCATAGGCACTGAGAAATCACCAAGACCAAAGGTCACAAGATGGTGTACCTCAGTCACATACTGGTGACTGGTTTTCCCAGGGAGGTTGATGGCCACAATTGTGGCGTGCATTTGCTAGTGATAGGACATCCTGGGAAGAAGGCCAGATCCTCGGTGTACCCCGCAGAGCTTGCAAATTCCCTCTGCCAAAGACACATGCATTTGCCAAGTCCAGCTCACCCTTGCCAGTTATAGAGGCTCCTGAGCTTGTAGGTATGCAGGACCCATGGGCCTCTCGGTGTGGATGAAAAGGAACACGCAAGAATCATCCACAGAGAGCTTCTATATCCCCTGTCCTCAATACCATCCTTCCGAGCTGCCGTGATCATTCAGTCAATCCACACCCATCCCTGTGGGGGTGTCAGAGAATGGCAGACCAGAGCAGGTAGGAGATGGCAGAATGCCGATTCCCCAACATCTTTTCTCTCCTCTTGCCTTCTACATGAGTAGTGAGCTGCAGGCTACATGCTGGGGACTGCAATGACAGACATTTGTTTTCTCAGTCTTGAAACTGGCAGTCTAAGACCAGGATGTCACCAGGTGGGTGTCTCTTGAGGCCTCTCTGTGTAGTTGGCAGGTGCCACATTCTTGCTGAGCCCTCATATAGTCTGCTCTTTGTGCACACACATCCTGGGTGCCTACCCTGTGAGCAGGTCACCTTTCTGATAAAACCTAACTTAGTTAAGTTTTCTGTTGTTGTGAAGAGACATCATGACCATGGCAATTCTTATAAAGAAAAACATTTCATTGGGGCGGCTTGCTTACAGTTCAGAGGTTTAGTCTGCTGTCATCATGGAGGAACACAGTAGGGTGCAGGCAGACATGGTGCTGGAGAAGTAGCTGAGAGTCCTACATCTTGACTCAAAGGCAACAGGAAGTGAACTGTCTCACTGGGTGTGACCTGAGCATATATGAGTCCTCAAAGCCAGCCTCCACAATGATACACTTCCCTCAACAAGACCACACCCACTCCAACAAGGCCACATCACCTAATAGTACCCGCTTTGGGCCATTTTCTTTCAAACCACCACAGATACCCATCACACTGAGTTAGGGTCCACCTTGAAAACTTCACGCTGATCTAATTGCCTTGCTATAAACCCTTTGCAAACATGGTCACATACAAGGGGGTCACAATTCAGTCCATAATAATATGATCTTGAGAGTCTTGTTTGTCTACAGCATGTTCCAGAGTGGAACCGAAAGGCTCCCTTTCCCAGCCTTTCTTGCAGTGGGGGCTGGGTTCGGTATATGGGTTCTGCCAAATCTCACACTCTGGGCTGCTCATGGGGCAGGTGCAGGAGCTGGGGAGCTCTCTCTATACAGTGTGGGTGGCAGCATGCCAGGAGCAACCACACCAAAGTGGTGAGGGTGGACAGCAGGGGCCTTGATAACACCAAAGTGGGTGAAAGCTGGCTGCAGTGGCCCTGACCTTGGGCAGAGCATGGGAGCACACAGGACCGCCATCCAGGGGCAGCCATGGAGGTTCCCTCAGTGAGGTCTGGGGTCTGGTTCCTGGATGCTAAGCCACAAATCAATCCTCTAGCTCCTCCTCCCCCATCCTTTAAATCTGTCAGCTTCCTGTTATAGACCCAAAACTTTGTGGTAAGTTCCTTTCCCTCTCATAGCAACAGGAGACAGTTCTTTTCTTTCTTTCGTTGCTTTTTCCTTTCTTCTTTCTCTCTCTCCTTTCTTGTCCTCCTTCTCTCTTTCTTTCTCCCTCCTCCCTCTTTTCTTCCCTTTTTGTTGTTGTTTGTGGCAGTAGACTTTGAACCCAGGGCCTCAAGCGTACTAGGTAATGCTGAACCATGCAGCTACATCCCTAGCCAGACCCAGTGGCTTGAAGCTTCAGGATTCTGATTCACATAGGAGGTGAGCTTCTCACATACAGCTAGATCTCCAACTGGCAACAAGCAAAACTAGGAGAAAACAAACTCTCTCGAGGTTTAGGGAGAAAGAGCCCTTGCACACATTAGTTGAACTATATCTTTAATGCTTGTTTATTAGCTGGGTGGTGGTGATACACGCCTTGTTCCCAGCATTCCGGAGGCAGAAACAAGAGGATCTCTGTGAATTCAAAGTCATCCTTGGTCTACATAGTAAGTTACAGGCCAACCAAGGTTGCAAAGCAAGGCCCTTTCTCAAAAAAAAAATTAGTTATATGTGCATTTTATGTTGCGTGAGTTTATATGTATCATATACATGCAAGTGCCAGCTGAGGGCCAAAGAGGACAAACTTAAGGTGGTTTTTTTGAGCTGCCACATCGGTACTAGGAGCCAAGCCAGGGTCTTCTGCAAGAGCAGTACACACGCTTAACTACTGAGCCATTTCTCCAGCCCCAATGGTTTATTTGATTTTACTTATGTGTTTTTGCCGTGTGTGTGTGTGTATGTGTGTGTGTGCGTGTGTGTGTGTGTCTCAGACACCGGTTCTATTGCTCATTGTCTGGAGTTTCAGCTCCTTTGTTCTGTCCCTGAGACCAACTACAACGTGATTCAGTTCGCACAGGCCACCTCATGCCCTGCCTCTGGGGCTTCTACAGTGAGAAGGGTCTGCCTTGTGGTGGCCACATGGCTGCCAATTGAGTCATAGACTTTTTTTTTAGACTTATTTTGTGCATATGGGCATTTTGCCTGCATGCATATATATGTGCCGCATGTGCATGTCTGGTGCCCTGGATCCCCTGGAGCTGGAGATACGACAGTTCTGAGCTGCTGTGTGGGTGCTGGAGGGACAGACAGCTCTGAGCTGCCATGCGGTGCCAGAAATTAAACCCGCCTTCCCTTAAGGAGCACTCAGTGCTTCTAACCATTGAGCCATTTCTACAGCCCGAGTCTCAGGCTTGTACATTGGAGTAAGTGGGTCTGAATCCAGCCCTTTCTGGTGATATGGTCTGCCTATCGGAACTGTGTTGGTTCCCTCTCACATGTGATAGAGAAGATGGGAGGTCAACATCCGTGCTATCCCAGGGCACACGTCTGAGCTCACAGACACAGGAGTACCACTTGGGTACCAGCAGTGGCAGCAGCTCTGGAGAGTGAGGGACTGTAGTAGAAGTACCAGGTCTCAGGAACACCAGGCCTTCTGCATCAGAGAAGTCTTACACTACTCAAAGAAAGCTATGACTTCTGTCTCGAAGTTCCTCGGCTCTCAAAAGAAACCACGGGCTGTGTGTGGACTCCCTTTCTCTGGAGTGTGAGAGGATTGCGCTGCAGTTGCCTGTGGATGAGGAGGTAAGACATGACACGCCTGACATGGGAGAAGTGGAGTCAGAATGTCGACACACTCCTCAACTTCTGCTGGCTGCTTCTAGGAACCAGGAAAGGCCTGATTGCTCAGTTGATTGGAGCCAGAGTCTTGTGACTCACAGGGTGTCTAGGAACTGCGATCTTACATATAGAGTGCTTAGCACTAGGCTGATAGGCCAGAGACATGTGGTACCCATCTCTCCCCGTCGTCACTGGCATGACCATTATTCCTGTTGAATACATAAGAGGCACTAAAACCAACGACTTCCCGATCCATTCTAGCATACCATCCCAGGCTTCTAAATCTCGTATTCCTCTTTCTTTCTTTTAGTTTTGTTTTATTTCTAGTTAGCAAGTGATTCCTGCATATGTTATGGGGAGTACCAGGTTTCCATAGATGTACATGGTTATAGAATGATCAAGGCGGGTTAATTACTATATCCATCATACCAAGCATTTACCATTTCTTCACGGTGAGAACACTCCTAAGGTATTTTAAAATATACAGTACGTTGTTCTTAATCAGTCACTTCTTGCTCCCTAGTATTTATTTACTTGCTTGTTGGTTTCGTGCATATGTGTGTGTGTGTGTGTGTGTGTGCGCGCGCACGCACGCATATGTGGGGGTGCCTGGAGAAACCCTAAGAGGATACCAGATCCCCTGTAACTGGAGTTACAGCAGTTGTGAGCCCCCGGTGTGGGTACTAGGACGAAGCAGAAAGCACTCTTAACCACTGACCCGGCTCTCCAGCAGCTTCTTCCTTCCTACCTGTAGCTTTGCTTCCGTATCCATTAACAGAGGTCTCCCCTCTGGCCACCTCCTCTTCTCCTTGAGTCAGACCCCAAATCTGACCTCTTCGACAGTTCTATGGTGTTCCTGAGCCCGCAACAACTTCTCTAACATGAAAGTTTATTGTCTCTCGGGTCTTCCTCACCTCTAGCCTGAAATGTGGCCAGGGCAGCTGTACAGAGCTGTAGAATCAGATGTGGCACAGCCTCTTCCTGGCTCCCTGTGCCCTGGTGTTGAGCACATGGCAGAAGGGGGCCGCTGTTCACTGGGCATCTGCCGTGTGCCAGCTGTGTGCAAATGTCCTCCTGGTGTGATCCCACTGACCTGTCTCAGAACACGCATAGTGGTGCATTGGCACTGTTGCCTGTAGTCCTCCAGTCACACCAGCAAGACAGGAACCCTAAAGGGATACACTCATGGGGTAGGTGTGTAGCTCAGCAACAGAGTTCTTGACCAACACACCTGAGGTCCTAGGTTTGATCCTCAGCACCAAATGGAAAAATACACAGAGGCTTTGGAGACATAGCCCAGTTGCTAGAGCATTTATCGTGCAAGTATAAGAAATCTTAGTCATCCAGTCTTAATAAGAGGGGAGATGCCTAGTCTTATTGCAACGTGATAGGCTATATTTAGTTGATATCCCTGGGAGGTCTGCCCTTTTCTAAAGAGAAAAGGGGGAGGAGTGGATCTGGGTAAGAGGGGAGGTGGGGGTAGGGACTGGGAGGAGAGGAGGGAGGGAAAACTGATGTCAGGATGTAGTATATGAGAGAAGAATAAATTTTTTTAAAAAAAAAATTAAATAAGAAGTCTTAGTTCCAATTCTGAGCATCCAGAGAATGGCCAGGCATGGTAGTCTCCTATGTTTATAACCCCAGTGTTGAGAAGATTCTCCTGTAGGCAGGAGAACCCCTGGAGTTCCCTGCTCAGTCAGTAGTCAAGTTAGTAAGCTCTGACTTGAGTGAGAGACCCTGTCTCAAAGAATAAGACGAAAAACTGAAGAAGACATCCAATATTAATCTCTGGCCTCTACACACATGCATACACACATCAGCTCATATGTACACATATGCCAGAGAGAAAGAGAGAGAGAGAGAGAAATGAAAAGGGGGCGCTGTTTGATGCTGAAGATGGCTCAAAAATTAAGAGCACTTGCTGCTCTTGCAAAGGACCCAGGCTCAGTTCCCAGCACCCACATCAGGCAGCTTACAATTGCCTGTAACTCCAGCTTCAAGGGATCCAGCCCCTCTTCTATATTCTGAAGGTGCCTGCATGTATGCAGCGCACACACTCAGGCCCACACCCATACGCATAGGTAAATAATAAACACAATTTTTTATAAAGGAAAAAGGGGCTATTGTCTCAGTACTAGAGGGGCTGAGACAAAGGAGCATAGTAATTATGAGGTCAGCCTATCTCAAAAGGATAGAAAGAAAAATAGAGATGGCTCAGCGATTAAGAGCATTGCCTGCTCTTCCAAAGGTCTTGAGTTCAATTCCCATCAACCACATGGTGGCTCACAACCATCTTTAATGAGGTCTGGTGCCCTCTTCTGGCCTGCAGGCATACACATGGACAGAATATTGTATACATAATAAATAAATATTAAAAAATATTAGAAGAAGAAGGAGAAGAAGAAAAGACTAGCTTATTTGCCTTCATTACTGAGAATGCCAGACCAACCCAGATACTGCACACATACCCCCAAAAAAATAATTCAGAGATTCTTCAAAACTGGAACACACCTGTGCCCTGCAGGCAAGCCATGGTCCTCCTTCAACCCTCCTGTCTTCCATCTTCCTCTCCACCACCACAGTCCTAGTGTCTGTCCACTGCTGCAGTCTGTCAGATAGTTCTCACACCATGCTTGCACAAGGGGCAGAGAATGCTGACCCATGTTCCTGTCACAACTCAAACATGGCCCAAAAGCCACTGGCGACACACAGCCTGCTTGCCTCTGGGAAGGCTGTGTCTCGGTCTTGGCAGCTTTCATTCCGACCATTCCCATCTCCCCCATTCTCTCCAACCATCTTTGTTGATGGCTCCCATGTCCCAAAGTCCACCCTGAATTTTTTTTTTTTTTACTCCTTTCCTGGCTTTGGAGCAGCCACGGCATTTGGCTGTCTGTGTCCATCCCCAGCTCAGCTCTCTGCAGCTGAGTGAACACTGTTGCTTGGCAATGCCTCCATTTGTTTCCTGTCAACTGTTAAACTCTTGCCGATCCCATCTGCTCCTCTGAGATGGTTGGTCCCACCTCTTAGGAATAATTTCGTCTCCTATTGCATGGAGATAACTGAGCCCTGTTTTCCTCTCCCCCAACCTCTGCGTTTGCCAGCCCTCCCTCCTTCTATCTTCCTGCACTAAGACGGCTGTATCTTGTCTACCAAGGTCAGCCTTCTACCCAGTGTTCTCTCCTCCTACAATCACGAACTGTCAGCTCCATAACTGTCCCTCTGCTGCTCATCTCCTGATGTTGCCTCCTTCCCCTTATATCTACATCATATTCTTTTTACTCTGCTAAAATGAAGCAAGCCGACAAAATCCACCATTCCCTCCACACAAGCCTCACTCTTCCACTCTCCTCTGCCCTTTCCTATCCGAGTTCCAAAAAGAGCCACTGTCATTGTCCCTCTTCTAATCACCCTTCCATTCACCTCAGTTTGACCTCTCATCAATGTTATCCTGCTGTAGTTTGGAGGTAGCTTCTACACACACACACACACACACACACACACACACACACACACGAGACTTGCTCCCCAAGGTGGTAGTGGGACCTCTCATAGATAGACTATAGGGGGAGGTGGTTATGTGATGTGGGTTCTGCCATCAGAAGAGATTAGTGTTGTTCTCCCAGAGTTGAGATCAAACGAACAAACTGGCTCCTCCTCCTCCCAGCTCCTCCTCCTCCCAGCTCCTTGTCTGCCTATGTGACTTCTCCCTCCCATACTCCTGTCATTATGATGACCCTGCCAAGAGGCTCTCCCAGAGCCAGCAGAAGCTGGGCTCCTATCTCCTGTCTTAGGATGTATCCAATCATGGGTGTTTTGTTACAGTAACAGAAACATGACTAAGACATCTACAAAAACACTTTCCATAATGATAAATCCCAGCACAACTCATGCGTTCTTGGGTCTGGCACCAGAAATCACCATTATATCTAAGTGTCCATGAGATGAAAGTCCTAATGCGTCCTTCCTACTTAAAATCTGAGGCTCAGAGCTCTCGGTCTACCCCTCTGATAAGAAGAGGTAAAGCCTTTGACCAAGCGAACAACACGCTGAGATTCGGTTTTAGGAAGCCAACCAAATGAGAGACTACTAAAATAGCCTGCCACTCTGGGGTGTGGGAGGGAGGGCAGGAAAGGGTTCCCAGGAGGCATCCTCTTGCCGGGAAAAGCAACAGAGGAAATGGAGCCTGGGTGTGCACTCAGGAAGCAGCACGGCAGGAGAATAGAGAGGTAAGGACTCATGCAGGAAAGTATGGGAAAGGATGCACAGGGCATTGTGGGTAATGGAAACAAGAAGGACTTACCAAGAGCTGAACTTGGAAACCTGAGGCAGGAAGATCATGAACTCAAAGCCAGTCTAGGCCATAGAGCAGTGGTTCTCAACCAGTGGGTTGCAATTGCTTTAGGGTCGCATATAGATATCCCAAATGTCAGACATTGGCATTACGATTTATAACAGGAGCAAAATTACAGTTATAAAGTAGCAATGAAATAATTTGTGGACCTGTCTTAAAGGGACACAGCATTAGGAAGGTTGAGAACCACTGCCCTAGAGCAAGATCTTAATCTCCAAAATTACGAGAAAAGGAGGAAGAAGAAGAGGAGGAGGAGGAGAAGGAGGAGGAGGAGGAAGATATATGTTTTTCTGAAGCCCATAAGGCCTGCTGCCTGCTGGGCAAGCACAGTAATTGATAAAAGTTTGTAGACATGCATATGAGACATGCTACCTTCATGGGTCCTCCTCTGAAAGACGGGTGCTGTTGTATGCCCACAGTTCTAAGGCTCAACATAGTACCCAAGCATACAGCAAAATATTAAAATCTAGGAAGGTCTTCAGAAAGCCTCAGGCATGAGACCCACATCTCAGCGGCAGCTCCTGCCTGAACTTGGGACTTGGTATGTATTAAAGGAGAGCGGCCCCTTGTTCTGTCCTGGCCGCCTGGCTAGCTTACACCCAAGATAATCACACAGAAGCTGTATTCATTTAAACACTGCCTGGCCCATTAGCTCTAACTTCTTATTGGCTAACTCTTACATATTAGTTTAACCCATCCCCATTAATCTATGTATAGCCACATGGCTGTGGCTTACCAGCAAGATTCTAACCAGCGTCCCTCTCAGGCAGGAGATCTATGGCATCTGCCACTCTGCCCTTCTTCCCAGCATTCAGTTCTGTCTACTACTAAGTTCTGTCCTATCAACTAGGCCAAAGCAGTTTCTTTATTCATCCAATGAAAGCAACACGCAAACAGAAGGACCTCCTACACCAGGTATGCCCATATCTGGCCTACCCTTTGGTTGTCAGGGTCTTTGTTTCTTTGTTGCTGTTAATTTACTTATCTTACTGCATATGTGTGTGTGTGTTGGCACATGCATACACCAGGAAGTTATGCAGCGGTCAGAGGATAACTCTCTCTTGCTACCTGTGAGACTCAGACTCAGGGATGGAATTTGGTTTTTTGTTTGTTTGTTTGGTTGGTTTGGTTTGGTTTGGTTTTTCGAGACAGGGTTTCTCTGTGGCTTTGGAGCCTGTCCTGGAACTAGCTCTTGTAGACCAGGCTGGTCTCGAACTCACAGAGATCCACCTGCCTCTGCCTCCCGAGTGCTGGGATGGAATTTGGTTTTCAGCTGATTCACAGGCCTCTCTATCCACTGAGCCAACTCAACACACTTTTTTTTTTCAGTTTTCCCAAATGCCCAAAGGTGACATAAAGGAGGCTGGACTGATGAGGCCTGTGTACAAGAGAGCTCTCTAGACAGTCTACAGTATTCCTCTAACTCAGATGTTCTCAACCTATGGGTCACAATCCCCTTTGAAGGGCTCCCTGAAAACACAGATATTTACATTATGATCATAACCATGACAAAATTACAGTCATGTAGTAGCAATGAAAATAACGGTATGGTTGGAGGTCACCACAACATGAGAAACTGTATTTAAGGGTCGCAGCATTGGAAAGGTTGAGAACCGCAGTTCTAAAATTAATGCAAAGAAGTTTACTCAAAAGGTATCCAAGGGAGGGCAGTGTGGGCAGAGCACCATAAAATCCTATGGCTGGAAGGAGGAGCAGCTCGGTAGGGAGGGCCTGAGAAGTGCTGAGAGTCAGGCATTAGGGACCCAGACACCGCACAGGCGCCGAGAAAGGCGTGCTGAGTCCCAGAAGTTGTTCATAGCAGCCGGACTGCCTCTGTCCTTATCCTAAGACGTACTTATCTCACCCCCACTGACGTGGCAGGAATCCTTGCCAGTGGTCAAAACCCACTTGCCTGAGTGTATGATGTCATTAGTGAGATGACGCGTCTTTTAGGGACACAATTCTGTTAAATAGATGCAGGGACACATAATTTTACTGCGTGCTTTGAACAAGGAGACCACTAACTCCGCGGTGGCTGAGAGAAGGGAATGATCCTCTTAGCAACTGAGGATCTAGGTGGGGAATCAATAGGCCTTGTGTTAATTTGCCTGCAGGATATTGGCACTGAGACAGAACTCTTTTGATTGCCAGACTAGGGACCATTTGCCTGGACTAGGGCGCCATCTAGTGGATATTCCTGCATCTCCCGGTAATAATACTGCAGAGCCCGACCTGACCGCAAGATGGCCTGAGAAGACGCCACGTTTCCCCAGCAGGTGCCCACAGGTAACAGCTGACTGGGGCAGCAAATGCCTAGTCTGTTTCTTTGCATAATTTTGATAGTGAAGGTGGAAATTGTGGACATTAGGATTTTCTCTTCTTAAAATTTCAGTTTTGAGCTCTGAGTCAGATTTTGCTTTTGCTTATTTTCTCATGAGAAGCACCCACTATCTCTAGAACAGCTGCTCTGTGTGTGTGTGAGAGAGAGGAGGGGGAAGAGGAGAGTTTGTATATGTTTATGTGCGTTTATGCGCGTTTATGCATGTTTACGCATGTTTTATGTGTCTATGTACATGTCTCCTTGTGTGGCATATGCATCCCTGTGTATGTATGCATCCCCATGTGTGCCTCTGTGTGTGTCTCTGTGTATCTATGTGTGTGTGTCTGTATGTCTCTGTGTGTCTCTCTGTGTGTAAGTGACTCTGTGTATGTGCATGCCTTTCTTTGTGTATGTGATTGCATGTATGTATGTTTATACATGTTTGCTTTTATCTACATGCATGCTTCCTTGTGTGTGTACATGTGTGTATATGCATCCCTATGTATGTATGCATTCCCATATGTGCCTCTGTGTGTCTGTGTGTGTCTATGTGTATGATGTCCCATGTGTGTCTGTGTGTGTCTATGTGTATCTATGTGTGCGTGTTTACACATGTTTGTGTCTATGTGTATATCTCCTTATGTGTGTATATGCATCCCTGTGTATGTATGCATTTCCATATGTGCCTCTGTGTGTATCTATGTGTGTGTGTTTACACGTTTGTGTCTATGTGTACATCTCCTTATGTGTGTATATGCATCCCTGTGTATGTATGCATTCCCATATGTGCCTCTGTGTGTCTGTGTGTGTCTA
>JAQHUG010000204.1:304533-316171 GCA_028555095.1 Dicrostonyx torquatus
TGTGTGTGTGTATTGTGCAATGTATATGGATTACAGTATGACCAGAATGACATGACCAATCAAATCAACTCCCTTAGGTAGCCACTACCACATGCTGTATTAGTTACTTTTATATTGCTGTGTTAAACACCATGACCAAGGCAACTTATAAAAGAAAGCATTTAATTTGGCTTATAGTTCCAGAGGGTTATAGTTTCAATGATGGCATTGAAAAGGAATGGTGAGAGCTCATATCTGGAGCCACAGTGGGCATAGAATGACTTTCGAAACCTTAAAGTCCATTCTCTAGTCACACACCTCTTCCAGCAAGTCTAATCCTTCCCAAATAGTTCAGCCAACTGGGGACCAAATATTCAACCAGATGAGCCTATGATGTGACTATGTGCATGTTTCCTTGAGTGTATACATGTGTGTATATGCATCCCTTGTATGTATGCATTTCTGGGTGTCTCTTTGTGTGTGTCTATGTATATCTATGTGTGTATATATTTTTACACATGTTTGTTTCTATGTGTATGCCGTTCCCATTCAAACCTCCACACCAACCAATAGGCTGGGAGAATAGGATTCGTCCATTTCGTCAGTCCAGGTATGACATGGAGAAACTTAGAATACTCCTCCTCAGAGTTCACGCCATCCCCCTACAGAGACTGCCACTCTCGAGGATTCTTTTCACCCCAGAGGGAGTTTCTCTGGCTTCCTGTTAGTAGCAGAATGAACACCTGAGGACAGGTGATGCTTCCAGCTGTCAATCAATGTGGGAAACTTTACTACAAACTCCCCCATCCCAGCTGAGGTCCCTTTGGTACCAATGACCCCTAGAGCTTTTGAGAAGGGAGATGGCACATGTTTTAGCTTCTCAAAGAACAAGTGACATTCCTCAAACTAAAGGAACATGTTCTTGTTTTCCTGATACCCATGACTCAAGGAGCAGTTGAGAAAAGAATTTTTTTTTAACCAAGAGTTTCTCACAGAAGTGTATCTGCATAAAGTCAGGATTTTTCAGCATGAGAGAGCTATTTCTAGAACCTTCCAAGAGTTTAATTTAAAAAATTATGGTCCCTGAACTGGAGACATGGTTCCACAGTTCTTGGCACTGTTCTTGGAGAGGACCCAAGTTCTGTTCCCAGTGGCTCACAACCACCTGTATCGAAACCTTCCATTTCCAGGGGATCCAATGCCTGCCCTCTTCTGGCCTCCGTGAGCATTGCATGCACATTTGCACATGTTCACCTGTATGAGCACATTTTAAACATAGTAAAAATAAATCATATTTTTTAAAAAGTTACGGACCCTCTCTCTCAAAAAATATGCTCAAATGTACATTTCAGTTTGCTGCCTTCTTCCTAAGATGAATTATGAACTCAGTCGCTGAAGAAAAGCCAAGGGTGATGGTGTAGCTCACACCATTTCACATCCAGAAATGTGCTGATTATGTTTCATTTCCTAAGTCACTGGGATGCTTGCCAGGTGCCAGGCACCAGGCGAGGTGTTGAACCTAGAAAAATTAATAGATATAGCCCTTGGTTTCAAGAAACCATATAACTTTTTCTAATTTTATTGCTTTCCCTCTGTAGGCCTCATGTTTTGAAAGAAATAATCCATAAAATTTCAATTACTGGTTAACCTATATTTTTCTGTGAACTGGCCATGTTTCCTTCCATGGTAGCCTGGTCTTTCCACAGAGTCGGAAATGAAGCAAGGACTCAACAAACATGGCTCAGCCACACCAGTTGAGCTGTTAAAGTTCCAATTAAAATCAAGACATAGCTGCTAGTTAGCACAGCTCAGCTGCTGATGTGAGTTTTTACAATGGATTAGCTTTTTCTAACGAATACTATTTTTTTAATTTTTAAAAAATATTGAAACAAGTCCCTGAACATTTTCTTTAACCTGGGGCTGCCAGTTTCCAAGAGTCACAGACTAGGACACCCAAGATCTGCCCTCTGAGAAAGTGCTACATCTTTTCAGGATTTTAATTATTCACCAAAAGCCACTGTGATGTCTTTTTTTTTTGTTAAACAGAATAAATGTTGGGGGCATTTAAAAGGGCTACAAACCACAGGGAAGTGGGAAAGAAGGGAGATGGGAACATTTCTCCCACTTGGTTTAAAAAAAATCTTTGAAATACCTACAGCTGACATCTTGTTACTGAGAAATGATGATTTTCCATCCAAGTGGAGAAGAAAGCAAGGCTGGCTCTCTCCCCATCATCTTTATGCATCTTACTAGAAATCAGATCTGATGCAATAAGACAGGAAAAGGAAATAAAAGCCATACAAGTTAGGAAGGGAGAAATAGAACTGTCTTTGTTCTCAGATGACAAGATGGTCTTTGTAGAAAACCTGAAAGAGTCAGGCATGGGGGCACACACCTTTAACCCCAGCACTAGGGAGGCAGAGGCAGGCAGATCTATGAGTCTGAGGCCAGCCTGATCTACAGAGTGAGTTCCAAGACAGCCAGGGCTTTGTAGAAAGATCTTGTCTCAAAATGAACAAACAAACAAGAATAACATAACCAAATATATACAAGATCTATATGAGATCCACTATAAAACTCTGCTGAAAGAAGAATTGACTGAGTGGAGAGGTATAGACAAAACTCAATAATGTTAAGATATAAGTTTTCCCCCTCAAAATGTTTGCTGTTTTCCATGACTTTCTCCCAGTTTGCTCTCCAAGCCTGTGTCCTGCTTGACTGTGCTCCCAAGGCCTTTATCACCAGCCATTACTCATCCACCTGGGTGCCAAAGCCTGTCTCACCAGTACTTAGTAAGAGAATGTCATGAATGAACATTCCTTCTAGAATGGTGACGTGGCCCCATGCCTTGCCATCCCTGGACTGGACAGGCAAGTTTTGATCCTTAGCAGAACAAAGTCAGACCTTGCAACATCTAAGGTGCTCTATGCCGTATGCCCGGCTTGGTGGGCCATCCTCTCAGATGGGACCAGTGCTCCTCCTCAGCCAAGGATGTGGCGCATCCCCTACACCAGCTCAGCCACCCCAGCTTGGCCCTAGACCTCCCTCAAATTATTCCACCACAGTAATGGTTACATCTAAAGAGACCTTTTTTTTTTTCTGAAATAGTCTAAGAAATCCATATGACTTCCAGCTTAGTAGCTGCTCCTAAGGATTTAAAAAGTAAGTCATTCAGAATAATAATCAGATTTAACTGTAGACCTGTGGTTAGTTTTTTGGTTTGGGGGAGGGGGACTCTGTCGTTCTTGTTACTGTCATTGTGGTGGTTGTTGTTTGTCTGGGGGATGGAATCCATTTCGCTTCAGCCCAGCACACTTGTGGGAGAAACTTCATCTGCCAGAGTAAACGCAGTA
This sequence comes from Dicrostonyx torquatus, assembly GCA_028555095.1. Lineage (NCBI taxonomy): Eukaryota > Metazoa > Chordata > Mammalia > Rodentia > Cricetidae > Dicrostonyx > Dicrostonyx torquatus. Next base: position 307,866 of record JAQHUG010000204.1, read on the forward strand.
GAAAAATAAAATGCAAAGATGACAGAATCATATCTATTACTATAATATTGGGGATTAGGGTCCTGGAGAGGTTCAGTGGTTAAGAGCGCTTGCTGCTGTTTCCGAGGACCCAGGTTCAGTTCCCAGCACCTGCATCAGTTCACAGATACCTGTAACTGCATCCACTTCTGTACCCGCCCTCTTCTGGTCTCTGTAGGCACAAAGCACACACACACACACAATACACAAACATATATGCAGGCAAACATTCCATATGTGTCATAAATAAATATTTTAAAATAATCAAAAGAAAGCTAAAAGTGAATGTTGGAGATTTTTGAAATCCCACATGAAAAAATTAGTCTCACCAAAACCGGGAAAGAAGGTGAAGGGACAAAATGGTGTGGCTAAACCTATCTTGGTACATTTTTTGGAACAAATATGTGAATACCTTTTCAGGTAGATGGCAGTGAAATTTGTTAGGCTATTAGATATATAAGTCAACTCCACACCCTCTACTTCAAGATGAATGTGTAAATTGCAAATTAAAAATGTGTTCCATCATTCCCCACTCAAAATACTGCTTCCAGTATGTGTCAATCAAAGCCCATTGGCTCCACCCCCTACAGAGTGCCGCTTCAGTACAGCGATGTGTCACGGGTGCCTGTGGCACTGGGCGTCAGCTGTTCTCAAACAGTACTCGTGAGCACATGAGAGCTGTGCTTTGGTGCTTTTGTTTGTTTTTAAAACACAAGTTAATCTTGGTCAACTTGACTAGACCTGGAATCTAGCAGCAGGCGAGTTGGTCAGCACATCAGTGAGGTGGCCTTGCCTGGGCTATTTGACATGAGGAGAGCCACCCTAAATGCAGACAGCAGCTTCCAGTGCAGCCCACATACAGAGACGATGGTGTGGTACCTGCCCGAAAGCAGCCGCTTCTGGGATTAGAAGCTTAGAAAGCCATCGACTGTATTACTCCCCACATAGATGTTGTAACCCTGCAGCCATGCTCTTTCATCACTGAGAAGGGCAGCGTTTTGCCCTCTGATAGCTGCTGTCTGTCTCTCAGTCATGTCGTCTCCTGGTAGAAAGTTGGCCTAATGTTAGGGACTCACCCACCAACACTTTCATCTTGAGCACCGCCAGTCCAAGCAACTCCTCGGCCTCCATCTGTAATTGACTTGACTTTGCATATGAGTTTTCCTATAGTCTTTCATCTTGCCCGTCTCCCCACCCCTGCCCTGCCCCCAGGTCCCCTGTAATGGAGCAGGACAGAGAGGAATCCCTCTTCCTTGTGCTGGTGACAGGTATGTGAAAGCCCCATCAATGACCTCATGAGGTCAAAGGTAACTTATTTAGAAACAACAGTATATTTTATATGCTTGGTGTGATGCTTTTAATTGTCAACTTGAGGGAACTTAGAGTCACCCAGAAGACACACCTCCAAGTGTGTCTCAGAGGGCATTTCTGGAAAAAAATGAACTAAGGAGGTGTAAGAGAACCCCAACATAGGAGAAAAGACTACCCTAAATGTTGGTGGCACCATCTACCAGGGCTGTGATTCCTGGCATGGGAAAGAAGTAAAAGGAATGGGGTGGGGGCTAGAGAGATGGCTCAGTGGTTAAAAGTCCTGCCTCCTCTTCCAGAGGTCCTGAGTTCAACTCCTAGTAACCACATAACGGCTCACAACCACCTATAATGAGATGCAATATCCTCTTCTAGCATGCAAATGTACATGCAGACAGAGCTCACATATACATAAATAATTAAATGTTTTTAAAAAATGAAGTCAAAAGAGATGAGGTCAGCTGATCACTAGCATTCCATTTCTGCTGCCACAAAGTCTGCCACGATGCCCCCACCGTCATGTATACCCTGAACCAAAATAACCTTCTTCTCTTACTTTGCTTCTATTGGGTACTTCGTTACAGCAACAAGAACGATAATAAACATACCCATCACAGGCTTCTTTAGGACTGGCCGACCTGCAGACACAGCACAAGCCATTTTCTATATTCTTTCAAGTCATAAAGCATGTCTGCCTCTATAGATACAGTCCAGCACAGCCAAGCGCTGCTGTGACCACAGAATGAGCCTGCTCTGTGGAGTCAGAATTCCCACCCGACCCCTGAGAATTGACTCATGGGATGTGGTAACATAGAAACAAGAGAAAAGAGACATTAGGAACAAAACACCAACAGAAGTTGGCTGGCTCGGTTCAAGGGGAGTTAGAACTAACCAGCACTGACCAGATGACTTGTTTGGAAAAAAAAAAAAGACAACAGTTGGCTCTTATTGATTGTAGGGAGATGCACTAAGATTTGGTAATTATCCATTATACATGGGCACGGTTTCAAAAGATGTTTTTCCTCCTGTGTGTGAGCATCCTGACTTTGCACTTGGTGGGCTAATGGATGATGGTCAGATCTGTTCAGAAACTGCTGAGCCCCTCCTTGTAACCATCCTACCAGGAATAAAGATATTACAGAGAGACTCTCGTGCCCCTCTCTCTGGCTATCAGGCTATTGAAATAATGGACTCCAAGGCATTGGAATTTCCCCTGAGTCTCACACTGGGAAAAGGTAAAGGCAGAAGCCTGGGGCCAGCCAGATGGGGCAACTGGTCTCTAGTAAAGAGATTTCTCACAGTTCTGACCATTTGCCAGACAACCTTGCAGGACAGACTGGAGCCCAGACAATGGCTGGTCACTGGAGGACACTGACTACACCTTGCTAAGGACTGCTTAGCTGGGCGACCTCTTCCCTTCTATTTATATCCAAACTTCTGGGGCTGAAGAAATAGTGCCCAGCTAAGAGCATTTGTTCTCTTGCATAAGACCTGGGTTCAGTTCCTAGCACCCCCATGGTGGCTCATAACCATCTGTAACTATGGTGCCAGGGGAACTGATGCTCTCTTCTGACTTCTGTTGGCACCAGGCCTGCACACGGCACACTACATGCATGCAGGCAAATGCTCTCACACATAAAAATAAGTAAGTCTCAAACTAAACCTCCTGTTGATATCCTCATGATGGAATTGGGGAGGTGACCACTGGTCCTCTCTGCTTGTTTCTCTTCCCGGTGTGGCCACATTGAATAAATCCTCTTCCTCTACTTTGTATAATTATCTCCTCATTTGGCCAGCTGGGTGGGTGAGCCTGGGCTGTTAGGGATGCCAGGGCCCAGGATGTGACCCCAAGAACCCTAGTAACATTCTGTTGCAGCCATTGTCATGCTCTGTAAACATACTGGCCTCGTGGTTTGGCCTGGACTTTTGGGTTAGGCCATGGGATGCCAGATGCTTGAACAGGTGAAGAAGCCGAGGGTGTGCTGGGGAAACGCGTTTGCTCCGGAAGACGACCAAGTTTACCCCGTCTTGAGCAAAACATTTCGGATGATCAGCCTGTCTCCGCACAGAGGTGAGTCAAAGGGGAAGGTGGCAAACTGGGCGGACATGATATGAAGAAAGAGATGCCACACCTTGATCCTGTCTTAGTCATCACTTTGGTGGAGGTGGGGGAGGGGTGAAGGGTCCTCGACACTTTCAGCAGAAGTAGCCTGCAAGTTTCTACCACATAACCTGGGCAACCTAATCAACACATCAGAGGTCTCATCTCTTGGGAAACTCATGAGAAGCCGATCAAGTATTGTCCGGGTGTGCTAGTCAGGCACGGGTCCCAGTCTAAACGTTCCAGCCTTACAAATGTACTCCGTGTTTCCCAGCAATGCCGCTAAGACAGGAAGGAGGAAGAGGAAAACACATTATGCTTTTAGTGGGTAACAGGTGAAGGGCCCGGCACTCTTCTGTCACCTGGCCCTGGCCCTGGTGGCTTTCACCTTCATCCATAGCCACATTCTTTATCTGCAGCCACATCCTTCCATAACGGCATTACCGAGGAGGGTGGTCTTGTGGCCTCTACTGCCTGGTTTCTAGCTCTCCACGGAGTTCAGATCAGGTGAGTAAAGGGAACCCCAGTCACTGGTGTCCTGAATCCTGCAGAAATTTATCTGCTTGGATCAGGGCTGGGTTCCAGAATTAACTGACTCAGATCTATTTCTCTGTTGGCGGCCACCTGGTCATCCAGGTGTGCCTTTCTTAGTCCTTGTCCCAAGAGGCCAGCCAACTGCAACGCCCGCCCCACACGCTGGTTGTATTTCCCCAGCTTGTTTCCCACCGCCTACATCTGAATCTGGACACAGAGTTTCTGTTGGTTAACACAAACTGTCCCACATGGGCCCCAGTAGTTGACTCTTATTCATTTGCCTGAGTGACTTCAATTGGCCAGACCCCGGGGCCAGCAAGATGACTCATCGGGTGAAGGCACTTGCCACCAAGCCTGACAACTTGAGGTTGATTAACAGAACCCACACAGAAAGGAAGGAACTGACTTCATCAGATTGTCCTCAAACTCCACACCATGTACACATACATCTACACACATACACACACACGCACGTGCACACACACACACACACACACACACACACACACCAAATAAATGGAAAGGCTTTATTTTTAAAAAAATTTGCTTCAAGCTCCTATCCTTGTGCCACAAAACAAATAGGGCCACACAGTGCTGTGAGTTCTGCAGCCCTACTGTGTGCTCTTTGCTAGTTTCTGAGTCTCCCTAGGCCTTGGTTGCACTGTGCATAAATGAAGGCAGCAATTGTGGCATCTACCTCATATTTCAGTGAGAACTGAAGTAAGATCTGGGCTGAGCATGGTTATACACACCTATCATCCCAGCACTCAGGAGGCTGAGGCAGGAGGATCATGCGTTCAAGGTCAACTTGGGCTAAAATGTGAGTTCTAATTCAGTCTATGCTATATTGCAAGGCACAAACTCAAAAATAATTAAAAAATAAAACAAGTGGGGCAGGTGCATGTCCAGGGGTCCCTGGGTGGGCAGCTCCAGGCTAAAGAGAGACCCTGTCTCAAAAACCAAACAAACCAAAGTGGCTAACTCCTAAAGAACAAAGCCAGGCATTCACCTCTGACCTACAAAGAAATGAGGACACGGACGGACACACACACACACACACACACACACACACACATGCGCGTGCGCGTACAGAAACACATGCAAAGGACTCCAAAGAGCACCTGGCACTGAACAAGTCAGGACCATGTGACAGGAAAAAGACATCAATTCACACACAATCACAAATGTCACAGACGGCTAGGGATCAACCTACTGATAGTCATGAATGCAATTCCTCATTTTTGTGTCTCTGACACACAGCGTACTTAACAAGTAATTAACTGTGGGCGAGTTCCAGTGAGCACACATTGGGCATGACTGGGCATAGCTGCCTCATAGAAATCCTAGGAACAGGACACTGACCAGAGACAAGAGCATTACAATCCTTTCTTTCACACACACACACACCCCTCCTGCCCTAGACCAGCTCCAAGACCATGTTCTGACCTTCAGTTAACTGTGGCCTTGCCTCCCCTGAAGAGGGCTAGAGGCCGCAGGTGTTCCCCACCAGGATGCCTGTCCCATAGTGCCCCACAATGGGCACCCCCCTGAGCAGTGCTGTCAACACCACCAATTTCCTAGAGGACCGGATAGGTGCCCAGACGCTGTAATGAGAACTCATGAAAGTATGCCAGGCTGCTGATGCCAGGGGTTTGGTGCTGTTTCCAGTAAGCAGTGTGGCAGCGAGAGATAAGGACAGGAATTTGAATGGCTATTGTGCTCTGCGAACAACCAGAGGGGTTTGCTGTGCGGGCCTTTGTAAGGCCAGGTGGCAAGGATGATCATGAACTGAGAACCGGTGAATGATTCAACTCCCTTTCTTCCTGGTCCCTGTTTCCCTTGAACTTTCTTTTAGTCTGACAATCACTTAGAATCCACACATGTCAAACTAGAGCTCATTGATGGAGGTCGGGGTCAGGGTGCACTCAATCCCTGGCTTTTCAATTCTCCTGCTGGCCCATAGCCTACAAACCATTCCCCTGCCTAGGCCCTCAGTTTCCTTTGCTTAGAACCCATGATGTAGCCAGCACCTCCTTGTCCTAGTGATGCTATGAGCAGCTAAAGGGTGAGCAGAGGCCCTGATGGTCTCAGGTTGCAGCCTGCACATCTCTTCATATGAATTATCACTGTCGTACTGGGCTCCTCGAGCACAGGTCCCAGCTGAGTGCCCTGCACTCAGGGCATGCTCACTGCAAATCTGCAGCTCCTGAGGATATGAGATCTCTCTTCACAGAGAACCTTATACTAGATGCGAGGTGATACCAGAACTCAGGAAGTGGAGGGCAGAGCTGAGTCTGCACAGAGAGTTGAGCCAGCAGGAAAATTCACAAGTCCTTGAAAATAACATGTATACATGGTTCCCTAATCTAAAACAGAGAGAAACTCTGTCAGTGTGGAATTGTAAGGTACTTTTTACTTTGTTCTTTCTTCCAAATATAAAGTAAATAGCATTAACATGGTAAAAGGAAAAACTCATTAAATTACTTCAGAGATAGATGTCCAAGTTCACGATTGTGTTCAAGCAGAGTTTTCTTTTCTCATTTCTCCTTGTCCCCCAAAGTCTGTCTCTTGTCAATTTCTCCGTTTTCTGGAAGGTTCTGCTGGAGAGTCCATGGATCCGGGCTTGCAGGGTGGGAATGTGGTGGGGCTGTTCTGAAACACAACATAGAAGGCTCCAAGGTCGCTCCACCACACACAGGGTTCAGCTTGGGGTTGGAGTCAGAACACAGGGAGGAGGGGCAGTGAGAAACAGAAAGGCCACCATTCTGCACAACAGAGAGAAGTGTCTGGGATTTGCACACGGTTTGGTGAGAAAACATTTTTTTTTTAAATCTCTGAGCCCCAGCTGTTTGTATATGAGAATAACGTGATCACCAAATACGTTAATAATGATAGGAAAACAAGAACCTGAAGACCTACTGGGTGACATATGTATTTGCTCAAACTAAAACAAGAAGGGGCTTGGAAGGTAGCACAGGAGACCCATCTAGCATACATGGAGTTTGGTGGTTTCACCTCCAGTACTGCAGAAACCAAGCACAGTGTTCCAGCCCTGGAGATGTAAAGACGGGAGAATCGGGCCTTCAAGGTCATCCTCAGCTGTGTATCAGGTTTGACTACAGTCCCAGCTACCTGTTAGAGAGAGAGAGAGAGAGAGAGAGAGAGAGAGAGAGAGAGAGAGAGAGAGAACCTTAAAACACATAGCAATATATTAAATGAATTAAAATAAAAATAAGTACCTTCCGTGATAAGGAGATGGGCAAAGAGCTTACCTGGCAGTCTTGAGGGCCTGAGTTTATATCCTCATAAACCAAGTAAAAATCCCGGTGTGGTGGCATGGTGATGTAATCCCAGAGAAGGTAAAATGGGTGCCAGAGACTAGCAGATCCCTGGCAGCTCAGTGCCAACTAGCCTGCTACATGGCAAAAATTCCAGGCCAATGAAAGATTCTGTCTCTAATAAAGGAGGCAGAAGATGCCTAAGGAATGACAGGACAGGCTGTCTTCTGACCACCATATGTTTATGTATACATGCACACGCGAAGACCTGTATCCTTATGCACATGGATACGCGCACGTGCACACATACATGTCTCCTATGAGTTCTTTTTAATAAGCCTTGATTTTAAAGACCTTGATTTTAAAGACCTTTTTTAGCTTCACAGCAAGATTGCGCTGCAGCACCCATGATTCCCCATTCTCACAACAACCTCCCGGGTGCTGCCGTCCCTGTCTATCCACTGGCTGCAGAAGATGGCTTCCTGAGTTACAGGACTGCACAAGTATCTCCTTCCCCAATCTGCCCAGCTGGATGTGAAGGGTACATCCTCTCATTACTACAGAGTGGCTACCTGAAAAACAGAGCCGTTTCTACTGGAATATGTCAATATCAGTCAGCATTAGTTATTCCTTCCTTCCTTTTTCTTTCTTCTTCTTCTTTCTTCTTCTTCTTTTTCTTCTTCTTCTTTTCTTCTTCTTCTTCTTCTTCTTCTTCTTCTTCTTATTCTTATTCTTATTCTTATTCTTCTTTTGAGACAGAGATTTTCTGTGTATCTCTACCAGTCCTGGAACTCACTCTGTGAACCAGGCTGGCCTTGAACTCAGAGTTCTGCCTGCCTCTGACTCCCAAGTCCTAGGATTAAAGATATGTGTCACTGTTGATGAAAGCTACTTGTTCATTCCCGACTGCTCAGACCTGAAATAATCACACATAAACTATATTATTTGAAATATTGCTTGGCTAATAGCTTAAGCGTATTGCTAGCTAGCTCTTATATTTTAAACCAACCCATCTCCATTAGTCTGTGTATCACCACAAGGTCATGGCCTACTGACAAAATTTCAGC
>JAQHUG010000204.1:327394-340168 GCA_028555095.1 Dicrostonyx torquatus
AAAGCAATTTACTTCTTTTTTTCAACTCTCTACACTTTATCTCCTACAGTTTAAGTCAGGAGCCTTCCCTGTTATCTAATGTGTGTGTAAAGTTTTTAGATAAGATTGCATTAAGCAACTATGGCAAAAGAAAACAAGCAAGGCCATAAAGGGACTCATGATGGCAGGAGATCCCAACCAGATGATCGGTCACAGAAGGAAGCAAGCAGTCCCCACTGAAGGGTGGGGGCTACTCAATTGTTAGTCAAGGAGTACTAGTGTAGGTAGGGGATAACACACCCACAGAAGAGGAGTATACATCGGGTCCTTACCCTACATAGACCCAAAGGAGGAAAGGGAGAGCACAGGATGACAGAAAGGATGCCTGGCCACTGTGGAAACTTTTGAAGACAATGAAGCCCATCTGCAGGAATGTGACCTGGAGCAAAAGGAAAATGAATACTTTGACCAGATTCTCTAAGCACTCTTTAATCCCCATATGTACCTCCCATGGCCAAGCCCAAGCAGAACCAGTCAGGGAATCTAATTAATAAATATTTAACCATACTCTCTGAAGTTGAAGGAGGGGAAGGAAAGGGCACTTATTTAGCATTTGTGAATTTCTGCTGTGTGAATGTTCTTAGGGTGGTCACCAGACGCAAGGTTAAAGAGAGAGTCACCTAATGAACTGGTGCAGGCTCCAGCATGCCAACACAGCAGACCCTATGAGAGTCAGCCTGTCGGGACACACAGTAGAGTGGAGAAGGATGGAGAGAGGACCGGGAACAAAGCATTAACATCCTGAGCTGGTGTTACTATCCAGACTGCGTTTGCCAATATTTCAAGTCAAGAATCCGGCACCTGGACTGAAGCCCCCGTGTCTCTGTCTTCACCCTCAGAACTACCCCTAGCCAGGCAAATACGGAAGAGTTATGTAGAATAGGGAGACAGTGCATTGGTCATATAAGAGAGAAAGGGGAGAGGGGGCAGGAGAGAGAGATTGAGTGATTGGTTCTATTCTAGGCTAAGGGTGGGAAAGTCTGCATTCTCCCCTACCAAGTCTCCAATCAAGACCAGGGCCAGAAAGAAACAAGTTGCTGGGGGTTGGGAAGTGTAGGAAGTGTGCTTTTATAACCTCTCTGAGCTCTACATAATAGCCCAACAGCCTCCAACTGCCAATTGGATCCCACTGGGACAGGAAGGGTGACACATCATAAAAGGTATTCAAGGGTGGGGCCACCATATAACATACCATCTGTTACTGAGTTCAGAGTCCTAGTCTTTGAAGTCACGGGTGTCCTCCTGCTACAGCTACATGCTGGTGGAGGAAAAGCCATGGAGCTGGTGACCTATTTGTGACCTGTGTGATCCATAGTGAAGAGTTTGAGCCATCACTGAAGAGTCTGAGATGCTGTGGGGCTTGGGCCAACTCTCTACCCCTAACTATAGAAGCTAAACCCTGATTCCCTGGGTAACAAATCGTGTGAAACGGGAGCCCAGAAGAACACCTGCTTCCTGGACCTCTAGCAATGGGCCTGCTGTTTGTTCTTTGTTCCCCAAGCCAATGGCTCATGTTCTCCTTCCAAGATGGGAGAGAAACGGGCTCGGCAAGTTTTTATTATTGTTAACAGCCTCCTCTTCCTTAATTCCGAAACTCCACAGAGGGTGGGGATAGACAGTCCCAGTGAGAAGCTCTGGGCCAAACTCCACATTCCCTCCCTATGCTGGTCCCCACACCCAAGCTCCAGGCAGCAATCAAGACAAGTAGCACAGGCAGAGGGTGTCTGGGACTTGGGCTTGATGTGCCAGACAGGTGCAACAGCAAGAGGCTGGTCAGAGAGGGGACCTTGCAGCCAAATAAAAGGCATAAAAAGAAACTTGCCTTTCCCCTACCCACACTTTTTCACTTTTCTCTTGGAAAAAAAATGCTTTAGTAAAACCACAATTTCTTTTGATATCCTCCTCCTTAAAGTTTGAGAAGTGTTCTAACAACGCCCACTGCTACTTCAGATGGGCAACACAGAATGGCTGGCAGATCTCCTATCAAGAGCTATGAAGAGACTGAAAACATCTCTGCACATGTCCTGAGATACAGATGTCAGAAAGCAGGATACTTAGGAAGCAAATGTGGCTGAGCAGCAACCTGAACATCAGTTACTACACAAACAGAAGGAAATGCTACAAAGCAGGTAAAGCCACAGACAGGGTTTGGATAAAAATGAGGAATGAAAATGCCCGCAGATCTGACCAGAGGCAGAGAACTAGTAAAGGAAATGGAGAAGGGCTGGAGAGAGGGCTCAGTGACTATGAGTGTTTGTTGCCCTTTCAGCGGACCAGAGTTTAGTTCCCAGCACCCAGGTCAGGCAGCTCACAACTGCTCATAATTCCAGTCCCAGGGGAACTCCATGTCCTCTTCTGGCCTCTGCAGGCACCTGCACATACACTACACATACACTACATACACTGCACATACACTACACATATATATGAGCACTGCACATAGACATGCACACACAAAATAAATAATAAAATAAACATTTGAAAGAAAATAAAAGAAAAAACTGAAATCCAATTATAAAAATCAACTCAGTATTCCTATAAAAAAAAGCCAATAGAAAACTGCAAAAACATAAACCAAATATAAAAAATAGATTTGTCAGTCTCTGTAATAACACAAAAGAAATATGTGGCAAGGGGGCTGGAGAGATGGCTCAAAGGTTAAGAGCACTGACTGTTCTTCCAGAGGACCTGGGTTCAATTCCCAGCACCCACATGGCAGCTCACAACTGTCTGTAACTCCAGTTCCAGAGGATCTGACACCCTCATACGGCCATTCATGTGGCAAAAGCACCAATGCACATAAAATAAAAATTATTTTTAAAACAATAGGTGGCAAGATGAAAGCAGATAAAAAGACCAGACAGGAGAAAGGCATTGCATGAGCAGATGCCTTGCCTCTGATCTGAAGGCCAAGCTAGAAACAAGGAAACAAAAGCAGAATCCTAAATATCACATAGCCAGTAAGGCCTGTTGGGTTTTTCCACTAAGGAACTCCATGAGATAGTAGCCAATACCTCAAATTCTACAGCGAAATGGACCATGTTCAAATCCCACTTTATCGTTTACTTCCTATAGATCCCTCATCTGCGAACAGACTGTGATGACCTCATAGGGTTGTCACTGCCATACGCAGACCCTTCACACTGTCTGTGATAATAAAGTACCAACATGTCAGAGGGGCTCTCCAAAAACTGAGTGAAATGCATGGCAAAAAATAAACTGTAAGTACCAGTGATAGAAGTTAAAGATATAAAAATTGCAGAAAAAAAAATCTGGTAAGCATTGGTGGGGTTGGGGTAGGAGACCTTAAAAGGAAAAAGGTAACTTGTCTTCAACTTCTCTCAGATCAAAAAAATCACATGACCAAGGAAGTGTTATCTCTTAGTTTTATGGAAGCACAATAGTTAAGATGCACTCATCAAGTTTTAACAGACACACACACAACAGGTCTTTCTTTGGCCTGCCAGCTCCCAAATAATGACATGGAGACTTCTCATTAAGTATGAAAGCTTGGCCTTAGCTTGGGCTCATTTCCAACTAGCTCTTAAGACCTAAATTAACCAGTTTATATTACTCTATGTTCTGCCCCATGGCTCATTATTTCTCCATACTATACATCTGTCTTCCTCCGTGTCTCTCTGGTGAATCCCGCCTCTCTTCTTCCCAGAAGTCCTGCCTATCCTCTCCTGTCTAGCTATTGGGCATTCATCCCTTTATTAAACCAATCCAAAGGTGTCTTGGCAGAGACACATCCTCACAGCGTATACAATAATTATCCCAACACACACACATTGCTGCTAGATGGCTCTGTGACTAAAAGCACTTCCCATAAAAGCCCAATGATATGAGTTCTGTCCCCAGAGCCCTCATGGTAAAGAAAAGGACCAGCTCCTGAAAGCTGTCATCTGACTTCCTGGCAGCATTTCACATGCATTAAAAAGGGGGGGAGCCAAAATTTATTGCTAGTAAGAAAAAAATCATAATCCTTAAGTAATTGTGAAAAAAGACATGTAATTACTTTAAAGGTAAACATCTTAACTAAAGAACTCCGAAACTTAGTGTGCCATACAAGTATGTTTAAAGGATTAAGTATGCTAATGCCAGCATCCTCTTTGAGGATAAAACCATCTGCTAAAACCAGGATATTTCATTATTTGACGTTTTCATTAATGAAGTCAGAAAAGGAGTTGGAAAAAAAGAAACAGCCTTCCTTACTCAGCAAGGGGATAAGTACTGCTTCTATATGATTTATTTGTAACACACTCAGTTCAATCACTAAAAATATTCAGAAATAACCAAAGTCGTTGGGTTCCTTTTTGGTTCACAGTGTTAGGGTACAGTCCAGCTGGTGGAGAAGGCTTTACAACAATAATGACTCAGGCTGTGACAACAGGAGCATGCGGTGGCTGGTCACATTGTTAGACAGACATTCGGAGTCACAAAGAGACCACCACACCAACGGAAGGGTATGGACAAAGCAGATTTCAGTCTTGGTCAAAAGGATGCTTCCCACAGGGTGAACCCACTGAGGCAGGAAGGGCTTTTAATTCTTTATTCTAACTCCAGTGTTAGCTGTCTTTCCCCCTATTTGCTAGGGTCCGACCTCACAATCTTAGTCAGTTGGCTAGTCTGAAAAGAAGTGGACAAAGAGGAAATGAAGATGAAAAGGAAAGGGAAATCACAGCTCCAAAGAGAAAAGGGTCACTGCTCCAGGTCATCAGATTCCTAGAATAGAGCAGGGACCTTTGTATAAACAGAGGTTTTACTGGGCAAAGAGGACCCAAATATTTGCGTGAAAATCTTACAACGTGGGAGAGATTAAAAATATCTTAGTCCCTTGTCTTAAACATGTTTCATAGTATTTGATGGAAAAGACTCATGTTTGATATTTCTTACAACGTGGAACTCGCGGTCATTAAGCAAAGAGAGAGGAATAGTCAATCACATTCATCTGTCTCTTTACTCAGTCTGCGCCCAGCCCATGGGATAGTGCTCCACACAGTCAGGGTGGGTCTTTCCTCATCCATTAAGTCTCTCTGGACCCACCCTCACAGGCATGCCAAGAAAAGTGACTCTAGCTGACTCTAAATCCAGTCGAATCAGCAATTAAGATTAATCATCACAGTCATGTCATAAAATATCTACAATTAGGCCCTGAGAAACTGTTCAATATCATTGCCCATTAAGGAAATGCAAATTAAAACTATAATGGAATGCTAGGGTATACTCGTTAGCATGTCTAAAAAAGTCTTGACCACACTGGGTATTGGCAAAGGATATAGAAGGCTTAGAATTGTTACTGCTGGTGGGAATGTAAAATTAGACACGCATTTTGAACAGTTGGGCAGTTTGCTAAAAAGTTAAATACCTCACTCCCATATGACCCAGACATCCCAGTTGCAGATATTTATCCAAGAGGAAGAAGACCATATGCCCGCACAAGATCTGAAGAGTGTTCATCCTTAACCCTACCGGTGGAGAATAAGACCATTACCACAATTTGAAGTGAGTTTAAATTAAATACTGGCCAGGTAGATGACCTCTAGCCAGGCCCATCTCTGTTTTTTCAGAAAACTGGCCCCAATCAAGTTTTGCAGAGGCTTAAGAAGGCGCAAACCACAACTCACCATATTTCCCATGAGGTCCAATCAGGGGCAAGCATACATCCTGACATAATTCCTGCCTGTGTAACTCCCGCCTATATCCAGTCAGGTACAAGGCAAGGGCCCATCCTGACATATTTCTTATCTCCATACCTCCTGCCCACCTGTGATCAATCTCACCAGGTACAGATGTGTTAAACAAACTTGTTTAGGGGAGTGAAAACCTGTGACTCGTTATCTCCCATAAACAACAGCCTCCGGCATTTCAGGAGCTGTGTCTTTGGGCTTGTTGTCCAAGGAGGCCTTTTTGCTTCATGGATCTCATAGGCATAGGAATTAAAACTTAAAAAGGAACTTAGGCTCTCATATCATAGAAACTTTATTTGCAATGGCCAGGCCATGGAAACACAAACAGATAAATGGACATCATATACTATCCATACTGTACCAGTATGAGCTACATACTGTACCAGGAGTGAGCTACTGATGTAGGACAGAGCAGATGTGGGGATAGCTCAGTGGGCAAAAGTACCTGAGGACCTGAGTTCAAAACTCCAGAACCCACCCCCAAAAGTCAGCCAGGTGGTGTACTTCCCACTGAGAGATGGGAAGTAAAGACAAGAGACACCCCAAAAGCTCATTGGCCATCTGGCCTGGGACACACAACAGCAAACACCAGAGACCCTATCCTAAACAAGGCAGAAGAGGAAGACTGACACCTGAGGATGTCCTTTGATCTCTATATAGGGACCACGGCACATGAGTCCTCCCTCTCCCAAAACAGATGACTCAAAATAACACAAAGAGAGCAAATTAAACAAAAACACAGTAGGTACTGTAGGGTTCCATTAATTTTTAAAATCCTCAGAAATTTAGAGTACTCTCAGAAGCAGATGAATGTCTGCCCCAGGTCAGGGGCTAGTACAGGGAGGGAGGGGGTATCAAAGAATGGAAATGTTTATTAATTTGATTGTGGTGGTGTGTTTACAAATATGTACATCAAAACTCATCTAACTGAAGCCAGGTGTGGTGGCACACACCCTTAATCACTGCACTCCGGAGCCAGAGCAGATGGACCTCTATTTGAGGCCAGGTGATCTAAAGAGTAAATTCTAGGGTAGCGAGGGCTGGAAGTGGAGGCAGAGTTTTTCTGTCCTGACCCAGTCCCAAATAAACACACAAACTCTTATATTAATTACAGAATGCTCAATGGATAGCTCAGGCTTATTACTAACTAACTCTTGCATTTAAATTAACCCATTTCTATTAATCCATGTATTGCTACATGGTCCATGGATTTACGGGTCCTCTGGCATGTTGCTTCTTGGGTGACTTGCTGGCCTCTTCCCCAATTCTGCCCTTCTTCATCCCAGTCCTCAGTTTGATTGTACTGCCTAGCTTTATCCTGCCTTGCTATAGGCCAAAGAGTTTTACTTTTAACCAATGAGAGTATCAAATGTTCACAGCATACAGGACTATCCCATAGCATAGGGCTACATAGTAAGACCCTGTCTCAAAACAAAAGAAACAAAAACAAAATAACAAAAAACTCATCTAACTGTATACTTTAAAACTATGTAGCTTATTAAATCAATTATATATAACTGAAGAATATAACAAAATAACCAATAATTTTAGTGACCTTCATGTTTTTTAAAAGATTTGTTTAATTTTTTTATGAGTGTTCTGCCTGTGTGTTTGTATGTGCACTGTGTGTATACAATGCCCAAGAGGGCCAGAAGAGGGCACTAGATTCCCTGGGACTAGAGTCATGATGGTTGTGATCTACCATGTGGGTGCTGGGAACCTAACCTAGATCTTCTGTGAAAGGAGCAAGTGCTCTTAACACTGAACCATCACATATATTTTTATACTAGGAATAGCCCACTAGAAAATACAATGGGAAAATGTCTTGTCTGCCATACCTACAAAAATACAATATAACCTATATAAAATTAATGGAACGTTAGGCATTGTATGAAACAATATCTTTGCAACAGTACAAATCTTTGACAATATTGTGGGAAAATAAACCCGAATAAACGAGAGGACAAAATATATTGAGCCAGCAAGATGTCTTAATGGGTTAAGGTGACAACCTGAGCTCAGTCTTCAGGACCCACATAGTGGAAGAGAGAATTGAGATTTCCACTAGTTATTCTCCGATCTCCACTCTCACCTGTGGTATACACACACACACACACACACACACACACACACACACACACGAATATTAAAATATATGTACATAAGAAATCTATGAATGAATGTCGTACACCCACACACAGTGAATCAAAGTGAGTTCCCATTCTGAGATAATGGCCACCATAGCTGTAGCTACTAAGACTTTTGACTGCGAGGAAATTTTATGGAACCTCTTCTCCAGTAATCCCCTCCACTGGAGAAAACCACCCTTCCTAAGATTAACAGCTCCCCCTCCAGAATTTTGTTCCTAGTGATTGATCAGTGGTAGGGAAAATGTCTACAAAGCACTGGTGTCATGGTTTCAATTGGCAATGTCCCCCATGGGCTTGTGTGTTGGAGCATTTGATTCCCTAGGTAGTAACCCTGTTACGGATTCTGGCTTAGCTGGCAGATACAGGTCACTAGGGGCAGGCCTTTGAGGGCTATAGCTTAGCTCCAGTTTCTGTTTCTTTACCTTGATCTTGACCTGTCAGCCTGTGACCTGGTGCCATGGATTTCTACCATCATGTCTTCCCCACCGTGGTCGATTGTACCTCAGGACTAGGAAACAAAATAAACCTATCTGCCCTTAAATTGCTGCCGGCAGGCATTTGGTCACATGATGACCTCAGTTTGGAGCCGCTATGGGAATCCTTGACAGCTCTGTGCCCTTGTGAACTCCACCGTGTTTAGCTGCACACTCTTCTCTGTCTCCCTCCCTGGTGCTCACGGCTGGAAATCCCAGGGGCTCTCCCTAATAAACCTATTTATGCAAATCTCCCTCTGAGTCTGCTTTCCCAGGGAACTTGGCCTACAGCAGAGGGTAAAGGTGTCAATTATTCCCCAATTAAAGTATACACTTACTGCAAGTTCTCATTGGATTAACAGAGGAATCATTTTACTAGGTGAAAATAGTTAAAATAATTATAATAATAATAATAATAGGAGGGGACACAGGAAGAATAATAAAGCTAAGCTTGAAACACAGGAAACTAAATCTTATTAGAAAACTATAATAACGTCACAGGAAACTAAATTTTATTAGAAAACTATAATAACATCACAGGAAACTAAATTTTATTAGGAAGCTATAGTAACTTGAACCGTGTATTAAGGGTGCCATTGTCGGAAAGGTCACAGAAACAAACCTGTCTGCACTATAAGACACGCCAGGATCATCTCCTTTTTCATTATTATCATTGTTTATTGTGTAGGGGGCGGGGTAGCTTACCAGTGGTCACATGTGTCAGATGGTCAGGATGTTGACGTGTGGGGGTCGGTTTTCTCCTCCCGCAGTGTGGCATCCAGGCACTGAACTCATCTGGCTTAGAGGCGAGTGTCTCTACCCACTGGGCCGTCTTGTGAGCCCCCACAGGATCTTATCTTTCCTCTCTGCTCTATGCACTTCCCTGACGTTTAAAATGCTGTTCTGTCCTAAGGACACCAACACTTTAGACCCCTTTTAATGGAAACGGTTCATTCTTTCACATGGATACTAGTGGTAGTTGTTTGGTTGAAGGGCTTCCTCAGCCCCCCCCCCGCACCCCTTTATCCATAGAGTCTGGAATGTTTGGCCGGAAGCCTCACCTCAGTCCAGACTCCACCTCCAAGAAAGCCCACCAAATGGTGACCCCTCCCCAGGGAGGGTCAAGACCACTCCCATAGGCCATTTAAACTGCTCCCCAGAGAACAAACACATGGTCTTCCCGGTTCTCCTCTTCCCTCTTCATGTTTTCCTACCCAGGAGCACTGACACCTATTAAACCTGGACTTCTTCTAATTCGGTCTGATTTGGTCTGATTTGGATTATTGTTGCATTGGCGGAGAGGTTTGTCGGCCCGAGAAAACTTACCAGTAGTATCGACATTCTTCTAGCGCCTAACACCACTAACAAACGTCATCATCATCATCATCATTTGTCTCATACTAAGTCACAATTTACCTTTCAGGATGAGGCTTGTCTTGTCGCTCCTCTTCCCTGCTGCCACTTCTCACTACCATTCCACTTGGGTAAGCCCCTGCCTCTCCATGCACTGAGTCCCTTACCACCCAGCTGGGTCTTCCTGTCTCCCTCAGGTGCTGTTACCATCGAAATCAATTCCATATCCACATAAACCGCACTCCCTACACTCCAGTTTCTCAGTCCCTTAGCCTCACAGCCAGTAAGCTGTAATTCCCCTGCCTCTGCATTCCATTTCCTGGGCCATAGTGGCCTCTGTTCTCTTGGGGAGCAGTCCCGGCAGCCAAACTGCCCACTCTGACATATCCATCCATGACCACGGTCTTCTCACTTCCTGTTTTCTGACATCATCTTCTGTGTCCACTGTCACTCCACAGAGACTCCCCCCCCAATATGTATGTGAACACGACAGGGATTTAGAATGTCTTGATCCCACCTGAAATGCCCTCCTTCTTTGAACATGTGCCCATGTGACTTACACTGTGTTCCCTTGTCTCAGTAGAGGGATCATTGTGAACATCCATCCCAACTTCCCTTAGATTCTCAGGTTCACTCCCAGGTCCTCCCCTACCAAGGAGGCTAGAAGACAAACGCCATCAGGTTGCTTCCCTAGGAAGGACTTTCCTTGGCTCTGCTATCATGAAGTTGAAACCGCTGCACTGGTACCCAACATCCACTGTGACTGTGCCCCTCCTCTTCCTCTAGCCACACCCATCCTTGCCTTTCCTGTTCCAATCAGAATGGCTTGCACACTGATATCTCCTGCCCTCAGAAATCTGCATGTGCCAGTCCTTCATCCACAAGTCCTCATGGTCACCCTCATCCCCAGGTGGCACTGATAACACCTACCTGAAAGTCTTCACAATCCCTCTACACACACACACACACACACACACACACACACACACACACACACACACACACCAAGGCAGTAGGAGCTCTGAGTGGAAACTGTTTTAATGTCAGAGTCGGCTACCAGCCCAGAACACCTTGCGCTCAGGGAATTGAGAAGAGTGTCTTCATCATTGCATCATCAAACCCATCACACAGCACAGGACTCAGGCATATGCAGAACCATCACAGCTTAGCTAGATGAGAGAGGAACAATGCAAGGAAAAAAGCTTCAGGCTTGGATTCCAACACCTTGGACTCCAGTCGCTGCTCCCTTCTGACTTTGCTAAGTGACCGCGGCAATTTTCTTAAGCTTTCTGATTCATATTTACTCTCTCTGTAGAATAAACATAAGGATAGCTACTTTACAAGGTGGCTTAAGGAGTCAACTAGAGAACACATGACACGCATAACCCAGCTTCTGGTATTTGACAGTCTGGCTGCCTTCTCACCTCTCTTTCCTTTTCCTCCTGTCTTCTCTCCCTCACCTCTCTTTCCTCCTCCGGTCTTCTCTCCATCACCTCTCTTTCCTTTTCCTCCTGTCTTCTCTCCATCACCTCTTTTTTCCCCCTCCTCCTGTGTTCTCTCCATCACCTCTCTTTCCTTTTCCTCCTGTCTTCTCTCCATCACCTCTCTTTCCTCCTCCTCCTGTGTTCTCTCCATCACCTCTCTTTTCTCCTCCAGTCTTTTCTCCATCACCTCCCTTTCCTTCTTCTGTCTTCTCTCCATCACCTCTCTTTTTTCCTCCTCCTGTCTTTTCTCCATTAGCATCGCTTCCTCTTCCTCAAAATTTAGAAAGCAGCAACAAGGAACAAACCCATTTATTTAAAAGCCCATCTCTGACTTCAAAGTGTTCCACTCCCTGTCCATGACTCAGTTCAGACTTACCACACTGTTGCTACACCTTATAAATAACTGACCTTTTAACTCGTCTGACAACGTAAGGTTGCTAGGAGCAAAATGAATGTATTCACCTGGGTGTGTCCTAGAATCTTCTTAATGAGGTGTCTAAACCCTTCACTGGACAAGCCTAAGAAGATGGGAGCTTTGGGACATCTGTAGCCACCCAGCTGGATCCTGCATGCCACTCTAGCCTAATGTGACCATGAGGTCCACGTTCACTTTGTACCAATAGAACATACAAGAAGTTTCAAATTAATACCGCAATTCAGAACATATAATGCCCAGCAAAGAGAAGACACCAAGTTGCAATTGTCAGCCTTGAGCCCATCCTGTCTTAGAAAGTGACAATGGCAGGTCTGTCCTGTAGATTATTTCCTTACAGAGAGACAAGGGGAGTGCTGAAGGCTGAATGGAGAAGAAGAAGGGAGCATTCCCTAAGACAGTTACTGATGGAACTGAATGATAAGGCAGAAAGGAAACGTACAGAAATAAGAGACTCCTGGCCCTGCCAGCTTCTGCTCTCTACAGTGGACACATGCTTACAGAAGCCGAATGGCAGAATCCAGTCTTCAGAACTTTTGTAAAGAGCGGGATGAGAGACCCGCATCTGTAATCTCATACAGTAACATGAGAGATGGAGAAAGAAGCATCTCTCAGAAGCACATGAGCCAACTAGCCTGAAGTGTGTGGCCCAGCAGCAAAAACAAAGAAACCCTACCTCACCACAGTGCAGGGGGAGATCCAGTCCCCAAAGTTGTTCTTGTTGTTGTTACAAGTGCACTGTGACAGAAGCATACCAGTGTGCATGCACACTCTTAAGCACGCACGTGTGCACACATACACACACACATTACATAATAAGCAAATGATAGTAGATAAAAAAAAATAAATAAAGCCTGGGGCTGGAGAGATAGCTCAGCGGTTAAGAGCACTTGCTGCTCTTACAGAAGACCTAGGTTCAAGTCTCAGCACTCACATGATAGCTCCCAATTGTCTGTAACTCCAGTTCCAGATGGCTTGACACCCTCACATAGACGCACATGCAGGCAAAATACATATGCACATAAAATAAAAATAAGTCATAAAATAATTTAAAAAACAAAGCACATGTACAGTCATGGGACTGGAGAGATGTCTCAGCGGTTAGGAGGACATACTACTGTTGTAGAGCAAGAGGACCCAAGTTCAGTTCCC
>JAQHUG010000204.1:445425-481766 GCA_028555095.1 Dicrostonyx torquatus
CCACCACCGCCCGGCAGAACATAGCTTCTTAGTCATTGATTTTACCACTTTTATCTAAACAAACCCGGGCTGCTTTTTTGCGCCGTTCACAACACATTCAACTTCCTGTCTGGAGCCATTCTTAACTGCTTGCAACAGCCAAGAACTCTCACCCACGGGAAGGTAACCTAATTCACCCAGATGGAACTAGCCCAGTTGTGTCCTTCTGGGCTCTGTGAACTCTTACCTTGGCCAGGCAGCGAGTAAGCATCACTGTCCCTTTATTTTGTGGGTGAGTCCCTGGGGCTCCCCCACAGTGTCACTGGAGCATCAAAAAGGGTATTCTCCAGAGAGAGCTCACCCCGTGGGTGAGAATAAGTGGAGAGATGAGACCATCCCGAGTCCCGGCCCTGGTGCAAGGACTTGGGACAGAGTGACAAGCAGACAGGCCAGGCCGTAGCCCACGTGGGCACCGTAGGCCAAGTTGGCACAACCCACCGCCAGAGCAACTAACCACCGCCCAGGCTCAGCGCAAGGCTCTCCGCAGGGTCTCAAAGGGCAGGGCGGGGCGAGAGCGCGGCAGGAAGGAGGCGTGGCCAACAAAACGCGGCCCGTCCTAAAGGCGCTCCGCCCCCTAGAGTGACGTCACCGGCCTGCCAGCGGGCGCCATTTTGAAAGTGGAGTCGCCTGCCCCTGCCGCCGCGGCCGCCGTTGGTGTCTTAGCCGCCGTCGCCGCCGCTACTGCTGCCGCCAACACCGCGGGAGAAGGAGCACGAGAGGGGACGCCCCCGAGTGAAAGCCACCATCCTGCCGGCCTCTCCACCCAGACCGCTTCCCTTCCGCCCCGGTCCCCGTCCCCTCCCCCCTCAGGTGCCATCCGCCTCCATCCGCGCCCTCGATCCCCCCATCCCCAGGTGAGGGGGCTGAGCCCCGGTCGCGGACAGCCCGAGGAGCCCGGCAGGGCCATCATTTGCAGCGCGACATGGCAGGTAAAGAAGAAACGGCCCTGGCCGGCTGACAGGGTGCCGCTTCCTCTGCGCGCTCTCCGTCACCCCCTAGCGACCGTGGCGGCTGGGGCCTTGGCCTGGGGCGCTGGCCGAGTGCGGGGCGGGCGGGCCTGGCACTGGGCTGGGACGGTGGGGCCTGGAGGCTGGGCCCGGGGCCTGGCACCGCACGAAGCCGGGCACGGGTGTGGTGGGGGTGGGAGCTGCGTGGGTGGGGCGGGTGCCGGCGTGCAGATGGATCCCCTCTGCACCCTGCTCCCTCCGCTCCTCCGCACACACCCGTTCCCCTCGTCCCCGTCTGCGGCGTGCCTTCCTGTAGAAACACACTCGGCGCTGATAAGAGCGCCTTGCAAGTTAAAATACAATGGAGGCATAGGGCCCCCTCCCCCTACTCACCCCCCCTTTTCTGGGTAGGTGAGGTTTTGAGTGTGTAAGCCTGAATTTCGTGGCGATTGGGCTTTCTTCCATGACTTACTCGCTGCCACTCCCGGCTGCTAGGCCTTTAATAGAAGTTGTAAGGATTGGGGTGGTGTGGGGGCAAACAGGTAATTTAAACTTTGCATTTTGCACGGGATCATTTGTGCAGATGTCCTTTTCCCAGAAGAGTTGCTCGGAGTTAAAATAGTTGTGGAGTTCAGTGATATAAATAGCCAAAGAGAGGGATTTCGTGAAAGCTTGCAGGGGAGAAAAAGCACGGAGACTACCCGGTTGGGAATAATTTAGCAAGGACTAGGTAAAGGAAAAGTGAGGGTTAATGGCCTTTGAGAGGCAGTTATCTTTGTACATTTTTGTCTTGAAGTCCTTCAGCAAGTAGAGTAATTCTAGATTGAGATTCAGTTTTGTTTTTTTTTTTTCAGAAATCCAGAAGGTTCCCCCCCCAATTACATTTCCTCTTCAGTCATGGGCAGTCTCTGAGATTAAACCAATCTTCTCCGTCTTTTCAATACCTATTTAGATAATAGGGTTTTTAAAGATGTTATGTTGGGCCGATTTACAGTTTGCCATACAAACAAGTTGCCCTTTGACCTTGCCTAACAATGAAATGAAAATTGGAACTGTAGGCGATGACAAATGACCAAGTTGGTCTTTCCGGGCCCTTTGGGTTGTCTGCTAGGTGAAGGGAGGCTGAAGCAGCATCCTTTGACCATCTCTTCCTAAGCATTCATTGCCACCCCTTTTCCTGTGTGTGCAGCCAGTGATTTGCTCCTAATGAATGTAAAGAAATGGGTGTTGTGTTTGCTGTGTGTAGGGTTCACATGAATCATTCTTCCTCTCAGGCAGTAATGTTCCCGAAGTTTTCTCTTCGTTCTATTTTTCATGGTAGCTTAGCCTTATAACTCTCCTATAGACCTTTTGTACATTTAAAGGAAATCTAACTTTTGGTATTTAATTTTTTCTGGTGGGTCTTACTTAAAAGGCTCTGACTGTCTTAAAGGGGCAGAGAAAGTGGAAATGAGGTTTTGAATATCTGTACGGTGATAATGTTTGATAGACCATCTTTGAATATTTTATATCTGCCATGTTTCTTTTAATGCTCTACCAGCTATTGGAGCCTAATTTGGTTCCAAGTCTGTGGGTTTCTTGGTGGCTGTGTATGTGGGGAGCATCATGATAGTTTCAGATACCGTCTCTGTTCATGAGAGTAAACAGAACAGAACCTCCGTTTTAATTGCTATGTTTTCTTCTTCAGGAGCTGGAGGAGGGAATGACATTCAGTGGTGTTTTTCTCAGGTGAAAGGAGCCGTAGATGATGATGTAGCAGAAGGTAAGAAAGTTTAACAATGACAGCTGAGTACTGACTTTGACATTCTGAGTACTGAAGGAACATGAACTAAACTGAGCTTGTTACACTTGAAGGATGTTTTCTGTTTGTTGTCCAAAAGGTGGGACAACACTTTAAAAAATCGCCTTTTTGGAAAAGTTTTTATATCTTTTTATGTTGTTTTATTTTTTTTTCCATTGAGTTAATGAAGTAAATGGTGAGCAGTGCTCTGAGGTTCGTGTAATTAAGGTTTCCCTGCTACATAGATTGTACGTGCAGATAACTGGACTTTCATGTTTGTGTTGTGTCTCTAGATACAATTAAGTAGAAATAGATGCCAACAACACTTAGCTCAGAAATATTCTGACAGCATCCTTTATTCTGTGGGGAGACTGAGGTTCTTTTGAACTTAAATACTTTGGGATTATAGTATTGGTTACATGTTTGCTGAGAAAATGCTGGCTCATATTATTCACTTTATTATCTTGCAGGGATTGTGTGTGTGGTTAAGATAGATAAGATAGAATAGTAAATCACTTTTCTAGGGGACTTTTTGAGATAGAAGCTTGCTAATTTATTTCAGAACTTCTCTGAAGTTTTGGAGTGTGAAGGTCTTGCTCTCATTTTGAGGTGATCTTTGTGGTAGAGACAGATAATCTTCAAAAGAATGGTTACATATTTCTTCAGAAATATTTATAAAGTTTGTAGGATTGGAGTGTGTGTGTGTGTGAGAGAGAGAGAGAGACAGTGTGACAGTATCCCTGACTGGCCTTGAACTCTGTTTGCCCAGTTGTGGAATTTTTCTAAGCAGAAGTCAGAAAAGTTAAAGCCTGGACTTCTGGTTTTAGAAGGTTGTCTGTGAAAATGTATGATTGTTTCTTTAGGTTGTACCTTTCTCTGGTGAGGTTGTGGCTCCTCCCTGCTATCCACGGAGTGCTTTTGGGAGGATTTTTTTTCAGGTGGTGGTAGGGCGAAGACTGTTGAGTAACCAGATGTTTGTGTGGTGACATTTGTCACTGGTGTGTTATCAGTGCTGTGAGTCCTATAGAAAGTCACTGGCATACTTATCATATTTTACGGAGTATCCCACTTTTTTTTTTTTTTTTTTTTTTGGTGGTTCCTAATTCCTCTATCATATGAGAAACCAGAAACTTGGAAAAATTAAAGAATTTGATAGAGTGTCTCAGTGATGGTCACAACAATCAGTGTGTGCTGGTTTTCTTTTGAACTCATTTAAAGAAATACTGTGTTCAAGGGAGGAGTCGAGTATTACTGATTTTGTAACTCCATTACCTGTTGAGGAGTAGGCACTCAGATATTGGATCTTCAGTTCTGTGTTGTGTAATACCACATTATGAAAGTGCTTTGTACTTGGAAAACAGTCCTTGGTTGCATTGTTTATTCCCCTTATCAAAGGTCTTCTGAATACTGAGAGCCGAGGTGTGTGCTGTCTACCCTTAAGAAACTCAGTTTGCTTGTTAATCATGGGGCAGAAGACCTCACTTAATCAGCAGAAATTTTCTAAGCTGAACATCAGTAACCTAACTGAAACAAGTGATAGTTTGTGATCGTACACACAAAATGTGTATGACAGATCAGTTTTAATTCTTGGTTTGTTAGTACTTAACAGCTTCACTTCACTCTTGATTCATTAAGTAGCTTTTAAAGTTACATACTGTAATGACAACACATTCTTAATATCTTAAAATGTCAAGACTTGGAGTGTGTGCTTCGGAAAGAACAGGACTTGTTCTAGTACCATGTCTTAACAAGTACATAAACAGCATTGTTTTCAAGTTATTCTGCTTTGATTTGCAGATTCTTGGAAACTGTAGTTTGTATATCTTTGTCTACAATGTTTATCAAAAGGAAGTTTTGCTTTTCTAATGTAGAATATGATTATTATACATGGCCCATAGATATAGATTATAATCTTTAAATGACTGCCTCTAGCTCTATCTTTAGATAGCCTTCTTTCTGCTAACTATACCTTCTAATGTCTTAGCTGTCAGAGGCTTATGATGAGTGACTGTCCCCTTGCAGCCAGGCATCTGCCAGGGCATGCTGATTTACCTGTGTAATGCTTTCATCTTCTATACCTGCCTTCACCTTTGTCCAGTTTTGATCCACTCTGGGTGGATTGTAGTTTTGTTTTTTTGAATCAAAGGTTTCTCCGTAGTCCTGGTTGTCCTTGAACTATCTCCATAGACCAGTTTGTCTTTGCACACAGATCCACTTGCTTTTTCCTCCCCAGTGCTGGGATTAAGGTGTGGTTACCATGCCCAGCTGTCGTAACTCTTAAGTAAGTCTCATTTTCTTTTTCTTTTTTTTTTCATTTTCTTTTGGAACTAGCTCTTGTAGACCAGGCTGGTCTCAAACTCACAAAGATCCGCCTGCCTCCACCTCCCAAGTGAGTAAGTCTCATTTTCTTCGTGTATTTTACTTGTAGGTTAATTTGAAACACAATCCTTTTTGTCATTTTTCTCAGAAATCTTTAGTGGATCATTGATACCATTGGATTAGAAACTAAATTTTGGCTGGTAAAATGTGACATTTCTTCAGTACGGTTTCTCTTAAGCTAAGAATGCCACCGAACTGATAAGCAAATCCTATGCACTGTACTTGTGATTGTTTTTGCTATTCTGGGGATTGAACCAGAGCCTTGTGCATGTTAGGCATTTGCTGTACCACTCAGGTACATCCCCACCTTTCTGATCCCATACTGATAGGTTTGACATCCTCCTACAATTGTTGTCTTATCAGAATCCTACTCATCCTCAGTCACACCTATAACCTTTTAATTACCTCTTGTGGAAATCTTTTATTTATTTATTTATTTTGGTTTTTCGAGACAGGGTTTCTCTGTGGTTTTTGGAGCCTGTCCTGGAACTAGCTCTTGTAGACCAGGCTGGTCTCGAACTCAAAAAGATCCGAGTGCTGGGATTAAAGGCGTGCGCCACCACCGCCCGGCTAGAAATCATTTTTAAAATCTCTTTTATAGCACTTTGTTAAGTACATACTATATTTAGTGCCTTGAACTTCTACTGTTACACTGTAAGCCTAGTTCTAGACTGATCTTTGCCTCTTTGCAAATGTCCTATGTAAACTGCTCTGCTTAGAACAGTGCCTGGCACACAGTAGGGATTGACTATCTTGAGTAAAAGTCAGTGTTACTTTTGCTATATTTTTTTATTTTTCTTTTTTTAAAATATTTATTTATTATGTATACAATATTCTGTCTGTGTGCATGCCTGCAGGCCAGAAGAGGACACCAGACCTCATTACAGATGGTTGTGAGCCACCATGTGGTGGCTGGGAATTGAACTCAGGACCTTTGGAAGAGCAGGAAGAGCAGGCAGTGCTCTTAACCTCTGAGCCTTCTCTCCAGCCCCCTTTTTCTTTCTTTTTTTTTTTTTAAATTTATTTATTATGTTTATAGTGTTCTGGGTACCAGATCTCATTATAGATGGGTATCCATGAGTCATCATGTGGTTTCTGGGAATTGAACTCAGGACCTCTGGAACAGCAGTCAGTTCTCTTAACCTCTGAGCTATCTCTCCAGCTCTGTTTGATTTTTCTTTTTTTGAAACAGGGTTTCTCTGTGTAGCTTTGGTGCCTGTCCTGAACTTGCTCTGTAGCCAGGCTGGCCTCAAACTCACAGAGACCTGCCTATCTCTGCCTTCCAAGTGCTGGGATTAAAGGGGTGTGCCACCACTGCCCGGCTACTTTTGCTAGATTTTTGAGAGAAAAGAAGAGATGTAGAATATAGGATAGTTGGGGGTGAATATTTTATTTACTTGGCAGCCTTTGTGTTTCTGGTTTGCAGCTTTACAATATAGAGAAGTCAGGAGTCTGTTGCTCTGGCTCAGGGCCCTTCTGGGTTCCTGTACTTAGACATTAAAATGACAAGGACTGGATGAAGCGATTTCTGCTGTTTTCTTTCTGCTCTTGTTAGTTTCCAACAATGTCAGAAAGAGGTAGCCCCATATTATTACTACTGATAAGTCTTAAGATGCTGACTCAATAGGGACCTTAATTAATAAGTTCTAACTGGACTGACTTCTCCAGGCCCAGGAATTTTAGTACAGAACAGAGCTTGACACTCATCCACAGGCTCTTGCTATCTTTGGCTCATTTAGGTCTTCAAGGCAGGACACCCATGCTAGAATACTGTTTTGTCTCATCGGTCTGCAGGCATGCAGCGTAGTGTTTTACCTTTGGAATAGCTCCTTGTTTGAGCAGTTGAGGCACTAAACTCTGTGGTTCTGGTTTTCTCGTGCTGTGGAGTTCTGGTAGTCTTTAAGGTCATTATAACACTACTGCACTTTAAGTCTTTGATTTTCCTTGACCTGTAAAACCACTGTGGTGTTGGGCTCATCAGTTCATCTGTGCTTCTTCCTCCATTATAAAAGACTTAGTGCTGTTTTGATGCGTAAATGAACTTATACTATAAAAGAGAATACTATCTTGGCTTATAAGAATAGGCAGACTTTTTGTTTTTGAGACATGATCTCACACATAGGTCTGGCTGACCTGGAACTTGCTTGCTGGCCTTAAATTTACAGAGATCCACCTCCACCTACTGGCCTGTTTGTTTGTTTTGAGACTGGGGTCTCTTACGTGGTGTAGTCTATGTAGGAGTGGAAGTCAAGATCTTCTTGCCTCAGTGCTGGTATTGCTGGTATTACAGGTGCCCATGAACGTGCCCTTTTTGAGAGCCTTGTAAAGATTTATTGTTACTTCAGTGCTTGGACAAGTAAGGCATAATTAGAGAGTGAGGAAACTGGGGGATTGTCTTACTATTTGATTATGTGTGTAGCTGTTTTGCCTGCACATACATCTTTGTACTATATGTGTGCTTTTAGTCAATGAAAGCCAGACAATCTTGACTTGTAGTCGTAGACAGTTGTGAGTTGCCATGTGGGTGCTGGTAATTGGACGGGGGTTCTCTGGAATAGAAGCTAGTGTTCGTATCTCCTGAGCCATCTCTATAGCTCATAGAGTATATATGGTCTTTAAAATAGCTACAGAAGCTTTGTTGGCCAAAGTGAAGGCATGGTGAATATTATGTGTGGAACCTCAAACTCTGTACAGCTGATGGTTTTAAACTTCTGATCCTCTTGCTTCCACCTCCCGAATGCTGGGAGTATAGGCCAATGCCACCATGCTTGGGCTTTTTAAAAAGTCTTGAGTGTAATGAGTTTATGACATCTTCAATGTATGTAACATTGTACTTTGTTTTTATTTGCTCCTCTCACTATACACATTCTCTGAGTGCACTAGCAAAGTCTAAACAAATAGAAGACTGAACTGTAGATTAGAGAAAAATATGAAGCTGGTAAGATCGCAAAAGGAAGGTACTAATTGGCATAAAAGCAGCCCTTCTAAGCAGATGGGAGGGAGTTCTTATGAGGTCAGGGTGCCTCAAGCATCTTGACCTGGATGGTAGGCATATAGATAGATGTTTGTCATTTTTTATTAACTTGGACATTTTTGTTTTGATTTTTAAAACTTAAAACATAGTGTTTTGGGGAAGGTGGCATGTACATACAGGTTTCTTTGTTTATTTTTGAAACCAGTGCCCTGCTAATAGCTTTAGGATGAAATGTGGTAATACCGGCCTCTCCCTGGTCTGTGATCCTGAAGTCAAGTGTTAACTCTTTTTGCTAACACTTCTATGTTCCTTGTTCTTATTTGCATTTGGGGAGGAGTAAAATAATAGGTATGTATAGTAAAATGATAGATCTGTATTAATTTTGCATGCTTCCAACTCGGTTCTCTCTAGCAGATGAAGACTAAGCTGTTTACATTATCATCAGCCTCGTCTCTTTGCCTTAGTGCCATGATAGTGCCACCATGTTATAGCACGTCTGGTTCATATGGATGTCTGCTTTCATTGTTAGCAGCATGTTCATGTTTACTGTTGAACCAGTGTGTGTGTTGGAGGGCCTCTATGCTATCACTTGCTTTATTTTCCTAATTATTGGCTGCTCATTTTTGTGTATCTGTCTGCATCTTTTTGCATCTGAAAATGTGATTACAGAGCTTCTGAGCTCTATAGAAAGTGTATGGAGTAATATGATGAGCTTGTACCACTCATGGCATCAACAGAGGGCCACAAGCTGTCCCACTTTATACTCCCACCACTATATATCTTTTTCCATCTATTGTTCTTAAAGTATGAATTCTACAAAATAGAAAAAAACGAGGCAACAGGGATTCCTTCCATTCATTCTATGAGACAAGATCTCATGTAGTTCAGGTTGGCCTCAAATGCCTTCTGTAGCACTCCTGAACTCAAAATCCCAAACTCCCTGTGCATCAGAGACTCCCTTGGAACTTGTGATCCTCTGGCTTCAGCCTCACGAGTGGTAGGACCTCAGGAGTGCACTACTACACACACCATACTTATATTTTTTTCTTTTTCTTTTTTCCTTTTTTTTTGATTTTCGAGACAGGGTTTCTCTAGTTTTTGGTGCCTGTCCTGGAACTAGCTCTTGTAGACCAGGCTGGCCTCGAACTCACAGAGATCCGCCTGTCTCTGCCTCCTGAGTGCTGGGCTTAAAGGCATGTGCCACCACTGCCCAGCCCTATTTAATAATTTTTAAAATATAAGTTTTCACTTTGCTTAAGTGTATTTTTCTGGTTTACATATTTGACAGTCTTAAGTTTGTTTCATAGGAAATTATTTTAGGATAGGATTTTGTTACATAACATCTAACTTTATGAAACCTGCATCAAAAAGCATTGCATCTTTTCAGTTCTTTGCTTCCCGTTTTGGTAGGGTTTAGACTTGTGGACTGGTTCTTGGAAAATAATTTCTTAAATGGTAGAGTCTAAATATATTGCAAATAAGGACCCACATAACAGCCCACAACTCTCTGTGGCTCCAGTTCCAGGGGAACTGACATCCATGTCAAAACATCAATAAACATAAAGTAAAAATAAATAAATTTTAAGAAATTACATTTATGTGTATATTGTGTGATGACCCACATGGTGGAGATCAGAGAACTTTGAGTCATTGTCCTTCTATGTGGGTCCTTGGGGATTGAACAAACATTATCAGTCAGAAGAGTCTTAACTGCTAAGCCATCTCACTAGTCTTTTTTTGTATGTGTGGATACTGTCTAATTTGCTTCCCAGGCTGGCCTAGAACTCAGAACAGCCTGCCTCCTGCCTCAACCACCCAAAGTGCCAAGATGACTGGCTTGAGCCACTCCTTCTGGATCATTGCTTTGTGTGTGTTCATTCATTAATCTTCAGAAACCCCTGTGAAGTAAGCAGACCTTGTTGAGAAGGTTAATGTATTAGCTGTAATCTTGTGCAAGTGGAACTAAGATGCTTATCTGGCCTTCATTTTCCTAATGCAATTTTATTTCAAATGCTGATCTCCAACCTGAGCTCTGGCTCTACCTGTAATCATAGCATCCTAGAGGCTGAGGCAAGAAGACCATAAGTTTGATGCCAGTGTGGGATACAGAGTAAGATCCTATTTCACATTTGTTTGGTTGATGAATTGATTTTTATTTATTTATTTTTGTCAAGGAAGAGGTGGACTTTTAAGTCCGTCGAACACTGGGATTATAGGCCACCATGACCACAACTGGTCTTTTTGCTTTATGTTTACAATATGGTTTAATTTAGGAGAAGATGGTACCAGTAGTGGAACCTAGAATCGAGGACCTTGCAAGCATTCTACTGCTGACCCAACCAGCCCTACATTTTTGTTTTGATATTATTTCAGTTTGGAGATTTTACTGAATTTTCAAAAAAATGCCATTTCAAAGCTGAGATGGGTTAGAATACTTTATAAAGGTTTTAATGTCTGTAAATTTGTATTGTGTGTTATTCGAGACAGGGTTTCTCTGTAGTTTTGGAACTTGTCCTGGAACTAGCTCTGTAGACCAGGCTGACCTCAAACTCACAAAGATCCGCCTGCCTCTGCCTCCCCAGTGCTGGGATTAAAGGTGTGCACCACCACCTCCTGGCTCGTTTTGTTTTTGTTTTTTAAGGAAGAACTTTTTAAAGGCTCATTACTGAGCTAGCTGCTCTCCATTTCATTTCAAGAACTGACAGATGAGGCCAGGTGTGTTAGTACATACTTTATTTTCAAAACTCAGGAGGCAGATACTTGTATCTCCTGAGTTTGAAGCTTGCCTGGTCTACATAGTGAGTTTCATACCGGTCAGGGCTATATAGTAAGATCTGGTTTCGTAAGTAAGTAAAGAGCTGATTAATGGTGCAGGTTGGTAATTCTAGACTTGAATGCTATTCGTGGACTCAACAGTTTCGGGTTTTCAAAGGTCTTTTAGATGAAATCAGTAGCACTAATGAATGTAGATTTTGTGCTGTGTAATAACTGTGTCTACATTTTTGGAAATCAGTGCCTGAGTTAAGTGGTGCTGTACAGATGACCAGTGTATGAAATGTTATAGAAACTGTTGGAGCAAGTGTAAGCAAGAACTTTGGAACTGAAGGTTCAAACCACTGCTCTCTGTGCAGGTTTGCAGAGCTTTAAGAAACTACAGGCTGTCAAGTTTGACTGCTTAAAACTATTAAATATTCTCCTCCTCTTAGCCTCAATACTGATTTGTCATGTCTTGTTAAGAGAATCTTGTTAGGGCAGGCATTGGAGAGATTTGCAGTAGTATATATCACCCCTAAAATTAGTCTCCCTCCCTCCTTTTTTTTCTTTTTGAGACTGGTCATGAACTCTTTTTTTTTTTGTTTGTTTGTTTGTTTTGTTTTTTTTGTTTTTTCGAGACAGGGTTTCTCTGTAGCTTTTGGAGCCTGTCCTGGAACTAGCTCTTGTAGACCAGGCTGGCCTCGAACTCACAGAGATCTGCCTGCCTCTGCCTCCCGAGTGCTGGGATTAAAGGCGTGCGCCACCACTGCCCGGCCTGGTCATGAACTCTTGATTCTCTTGCTTCAAACTACCAAATATTGGTATTACAGGTGTGTTCCACTATACCTTGTTGATGACATGCTGGGTATTGAACCCAGGGCTTCATGTTTGCTAGGCAGGCACTCTGCCAACTGAGCTATGTCCTCAGCCTTGTAGAGTCTCCATAACATTTTTGTTACTATGTAGAGCTTATTACCATGAAAAAATACTTTAAAATGTGAAGCTTTTTTGGTCGCAAATACCAAAGGAAACTGCTGCCCATAAAGTTTGCCCAGCTTTTGCTTAGTCTCTTAAGGTGGAATGTATATATACTATAGAGTGTATGAGTGTACGCAGGAACCTGTGCGTGTATGCAGAGACCTGAGCTTGATAGCTTGATGATGTTTTTTGTTGTTGTTGTGTTTCTTTCTTTCTTTTGGGGGGGGGCTCAGTCACTCTCTACCTTATTTTTATCATTTACTTACTTATTTAGATACAGGTCTCACAATGCTTTATTTTGATCAGGTTGGCCTGCAAAGCAAGAGACCTTCCTGCTTCTCATTGCCATCCAAGAGATGGGCTTAAAGGTATTCAAAATCACTCCACTTTACTCTCAGGGTCTCTCATAGAATTTGGATGTTACACATTTAAAACTGTCATGGTGCTAGGCTTAAACTCAGTACAAGTGCCTAGCAAGCATTAAGACCCCAGCTTCACTCTCCAGTACTAAACTTAGATCAGGTTGGCCTTCAATTCATGATCCTCCTGTTTTTATATCTCTAAATTCTGGGATTATAGGCATGGACTAACATGTCCAAATCATCATGATATCGTCTTCATTCATTTCTGTATCATGAAACTTACCCTAAATTAAGGCTTTAAAAATATTGTTAATATATATAAATGTTTTGCCTGCACAGCAAGCATATGCGTTGATGCCTGTGGAGGTCAGAAGAGGTTGTCAGATGCCCTGCAATTGGAATTACGGACAGTTGTGAGCTGCTTTGTGGGTGCTTGCAACCTCTGCAGGAAGAGTTAAGTGGATCATCCAGCCTTTTTTTTTTTTTGGTTTTTTGAGACAGGGTTTCTCTGTAGCTTTGGAGCTTGTCCTGGAACTAGCTCTTGTAGACCAGGTTGGCCTCGAACTCACGGACATCCGCCTGCCTCTGCCTCCCAAGTGCTGGGATTAAAGGTGTGTGCCACCATGGCCTGGCTTTGGTCAGTTTCTAAAGCATTGTTAAAAATGCTGAAATGCATATATTTCTTGGGTAGCTGAGCATAAAGCTACATTAAATTCATGCCACATAATAATTTGTTAATCCTAAGAATTTTTTTTCCTTCTGAGTGAGGCTAGAGAGCTAGATGGCTTTGGAGTTAAGAGCAACTGTTGTTGAACTAGGGTTCAGTTCTCAGTACCCACAAGGTGGCTCACAACTGTCTGTAACTCAAATTTCAGGAGATCCAAAGCTTTTGTTTGACCTCTTTGTGCAGTAGCACACATGTGGTACATATGTACAAAACACTCAAATGTAAAAGAAAATAAATCTTTTAAAAAACACTTTTTTTCTTTGTGATTTTTTTTTATTTTGAGGCAGTGTCTTGAAGTAGAGGCAGAGGCAGGAAGATCTCTTCAGATTTGAGGTCAACTTTCATAATGAGACCCTGACCCCAAAACATGAAACAGAAGAATCTCCTTCCTTCTTATATTATTTTGAGCACAGGTTCGTGGACTCAAGATCCTCTTTTCTTATCTTGGAGAGTGCTGGAAATAAAGGTGTGTGCCACTTTATGTAAAAAGAAAAATAATTTTTTGATTTATTAATTCTTCCCTCATATATATTATACCCTGATTGAACTTCCCCTCCCTCCACTCCTCCCAGTCCTCACCCTTCACCCCCAGTCCACCAGTTCTGGCAGAAAAGAGCATGCCTCCTAGGGATATCAGCACAACAAGTTAAAATAATACTAGGCACATACCTGCATATCAAGGCTGAGCAGGGCAACCCAGTAGGAGCAAAAGGGTTCCAAGAGCAGGCAAAGGAATCAGACACAGACAGACAGACACACACTATTCCCACTGTTAGGAGCCCCACTAAGTTATTCAACCATAACATACAGAGGACCTAACTCAGACCCATTTAGGGTCTGTGATTGTTGCTTCAGTCTATGTGAGCCCTGCTTAGTTGATGTCTGGGCCATGCTCTCCTGTAAGAATAAAATAGGACTACTGAAGTGGGTTGGTTAGTAAAGGCTCTTATCGCCATGCATGAAGACTGTAGTTTAATCCTGGGACCTGGTAGGGAGAGAGAACAGACTCTGGATGGTTGTCCTTTGGCCTCCACTCAATCTGTGGCACACAAGTGCCACATATATGCACACTAGATAAATAAAATTTAATAAGCATAAATGCCTGCTGTGTTGAGGAAACTGCTAACTTTAGCCTGTTTCCCTCTAGCACTTTTATGTATGAGCTTCTATAATCCACTCAGCCAACCTCTGAGGATAATTTGATACCTTCATTTTATAGTTGAGGAAAACCAGAAATGTAATCTCACTATTTTTAGACACATCCGTTAATGTATGGGTCTAGGTCTTTCTGCTATGGACACTTGTTTCATAAAATATATGCTTTGTACTATGCTTTTTCTAGTTATGTCTGTTATAAGTGATAAAGTAGCTATACTTGTATGTCTAGCTAGTATATGTAATTTAGACATTTAGAGTAGGAATTTTTATTTGCTGGGTGGTATGCACGCCTTTAATCCCAGCACTTGGGAGGCAGAGGCAGGCAAATATCTGAGTTTGACACCAGTCTGGTCTGCAGAGCGAGTTCCAGGACAGCTAGGGCTATTACACAAACCCTGTCTTGAAAACCAAAACCAAACCAAACCAAAAGACAAAATGTCCCTGTAGCTCAGTGTAGCCTGGAACTTTCTAATTAGCCCAGGTTGTCCTGGTTCTTTTGGCAGTCTTCTTTCCTCAGCATCTTAAGTCCTGGAATTACTGGTATAAGCCACAATGCCTGGTTTATTTACATCTTGATGATTTTCTGTTGCTTTGTTAATTAGGAACTCTCTCTTTCTTTGATCAGGGTTTCTCTCTCTGAGGTTTTAATTTTGGATTTAGTTATGGTTGTTTTTTTGTTGTACATAGTTTGAAATGAAATTTTCTGGTTTTGACTTCTTATCTTGAATGTCCTCAGATTTCTAAAGTGCTGGCTTGTTTTCATATTTGTGAAGTATGTGCCATAACAACTCTTTTTCACAGTCAGTGATGGTATGTTATTGAATAAAATAAGATAGGAACTTCTTTCCAGTCTTTATACTTTTTAGTTCAGCTATACATTTTCCCCCACTCCCCTTTCTTCCTCCACTCTTCCCTTTCATCCTCTCTTCCTGTCCCCCATGCTCCCAATTTCCTTAGGAGATCTTGTCTTTTTCTCATGTACGTGTCTCTTAGGGTTTTCTTTGTTGTCTAGGTTGTCTGGGTTTGTGGACTATATAGGCTGGTATCCTTTGCTTTATGTCTAAAATCCATGTATACTTGAGTGAGTACATATTGTAGTTGTTACCTCACTCAGTATGTTTTTTGTTTTCTAGTTCCATCCATTTGCTTGAAAATTTCAAGATGTCATTATTTTTTTTTTACCACTGAGTAATACTCCATTGTATAAATGTACCACATTTTCCTTATCCATTCTTTGGTTGAGAGTCATCTAGGTTGTTGCCAGGTTCTGGCTGTTATGAATAATGCTACTATGAGCATAGTTGAGCAAATGTCCTTGTGGTATGATTGAGCATCCTTTGGGTATTGCTGGGTCTTGAGGTAGATTGATTCCTAATTTTCTGAGAAATTGCCATATTGATTTCCAAAGCGGCTATACAAGTTTGCACTCCCACCAGCAATGGAGTAGTTTTCCTCTTACTCCACATCCTCTCCAGCATAAGTTATTAGTGTTTTTGATCTTGGCCATTTTTACAGGTATAAGATGGAATCTCAGAGTTGTTTTCATTGGCATTTCTCTGATGGCTAAGGATGTGGCGCATTTCCTTAAGTGTCTTTCGGCCATTTTGAGAGTTCTCTTATAAGAATTCTCTGTTTAGGTCCGTACCCCATTTTTTTTTAAATTGGATTATTCTTTTGATGTCTAGTTTCTTGAGCTCAATCTTTGTATATTTTGGAGATCAATCCTCTGTCAGACGTGGGATTGGTGAAGCTCTTTTCCCATTCTGTAGGCGGTCCCATTTATTAACTGTTGCTCTCAGTGTCTGCTACTGGAGTTATATTTAGGAAGTGGTCTCCTGTGCCAATGCAAAGATAGGAACTTTTAACATCTTAAACTTATAGTAGTCTTTCATTTATAGACTGTAATATTATTTCATTCACACTCAGACATCGGATTATTTACCCACAAATTCTTCATCAGAGACTGCTACTAAAGGACTCTCATGAGCATATTCAAGTTGAAAGCCAAATTCCTGATTGTTTCACATAATAAAAATATTTTTCTCTTTTTCTCTTTGAATAGTGTGAATTAATATAAGTAATTATATATTAACCATAGTATGGATAATATATTAATTTTATTGTTTATATTATTAATCCACTCTATTTGAAGAAGCAAGAAGCAAACACCAAGTGAATTAATAACAGTTTTGACTAAGTTTTAAGAATTCTTCCAAAATGTAGAACAGGAAAAGGGGAAGTGGGAGGGGGGATCAGATACAACAGACATGTCAGAGGCTTCAGAGAGAACAAGTGTGAAAGAAAGGAGAAAACAGAAGATTGATTACCTTACAAGTTGAGACGTTCCAACATGGGCCATCGCCTCAATAAATTACACAAAATAACCAAGGCATACCCCCGAGAAAGGATGAAACGAGCAGCAGAATAGCATCAAGACCCCCAGCTCCTCAAATGCATGGCAGCAGTATGCAGTCAAATGCAGTATCTTCAAGAAGCCAGGGAAAGGTAACAAGCCAAGCCTGGCTGTGCACCACACTAAACTGGAAGCTAGCCACTCATGTCCAGTTTATAGTTCTCAGGGTCCTCAGCTGTGAATGGGACCCCACCACAGAGATTCTTGTTGTGTGTGGTTGATGAGTGGACTTTGTAGATCTAGATTTGTGTCAAGCTGACAAAACTCAACCGGCACAACTACATAGGAATTCATTATTCTCTGCTCCTCTTCCTGCTTTTCCAAGTAGTTGAAGTGCTCTTTAATACAAAATTTGAAATAGAAGTTTAGGCTGATTCAGTTAGATCCAGATCCACATGGTCCTACCTTTCCGAAACTTCCTTTCTAGTCTCTTCTAGAAATGCCTATCAGCCCTTTGCTGTGTTTGTTAGAATGTAAACAGAATCTGGATATTTGATAATGTGAAGCTAGTGAAGTAGCCTGCATTTACTTAGGGGTTTTTTATGTGAAGTAAAAATGCATATGAGGTTTGTTTGGTTTTGAGACAGTTTTTTACTGTGTAGTTTTGACTTTCCTGGAACTTTCTATGTAGACATCTATAGATGTCTGCTTGCCTCTGCTTTCTGAGTGCTGAGATTAAAGACATGTGCTCCTATGTCTGTCTTCCCTTTATTCACTTTATAGCTGTCGGTGTTGAAATTACCTACTTCCCTGCACAAACTCTTTCCCAAGTTCTTACTTTCTTTTTGTGCTGTTGTGAATAGAGTTGTTTTAATGTCCTTTTCTGATTGTTCATTGTTACTCGGTAGGAATTTGCCAGATTTTTTTTGTATTTTGTATTCTGTAACTTTATGGAGCAGCACTGTTGCTGCTTAAGTGTTGTGTTGGGATATTTGAAAATCCCTTTAAGAACCTGGGGCTCGAGTGATGAAACTGATCTCTTTGGCACTGTACTGTGCATTTCTGTACAGGGTAACTGCTTGTGGAGTTAGGTTGTTAGATACTCTGTTCGAGCTTAGTGTCTCTGTATTAACATCCTTCTTAATTCTGTTTCCTAAATATTCACCTTCAGAGGACAAAGAATCTAAAACTCTTTTCCCAATAGGTGATACATTTTGTACTTATCTTTTGATTGACTCTGACTTTCAGTGAACACCCCCTGCCCCCCCTCCCTGCAGGACCCTCCTTTTATTTGAAGCAGAATCTTGGTGGCTCTGGCTTTCCTAGAAGTCACTCTGTGGACCAGGCTGGCCTTGAACTCACAGGGATCCCCTAGAACACCAGGATCAAAGGTGTGCACCACCATACCTTACCTCACCTTCACTTCTTAATCTCTCTTCTCAGAAGGTAGAATGTATATCTAAATTATCTTTAGGATATTGAGGCCTGAGGTAAAGGAGTTAAATATATTATAGGGAAGCTTTTCATTTATTAAGCCCGAAATATTTTGTTTTGTGAACTAGAATACTGTTGGTAAAGTATAGATTTGTCTCTGATAAGTATTTGCCCATTGTATAGCACTAGGTGTGCCCATCATTGAGCATATCATTGCAGGGGCTTCTGTACAGCAGTAGGTGATTTATGCACCTTGCTGAGCACTTTTGTCTCTGTGACTGAGGGTATATTGTGAATGTGACTGAGCTTACTGAGTTTTGTAGTTTGCAGTTTGACAATTCAGTTTATGAGGGCTAGAATGATGGCTCAGTGGTTAGGAGCACTGGACCTGCATTGGATCCCTACCTGGTATCAGCAGTGCAGCATGCAACAATCTGAAACTCCAGTCCCAGGGATTTGATGCCCTTTTCTGGCCTCCGAGGGAAGGAACTGCATACATGAGGAGCACAGATGTACGTACATGCAGGCAACATACTCATACACATTATCATCATCATCATCATTTTTCCCGAGACAAAGTTTCACAGTGTAGGCCTGGCTCACAAATTTTTTATTTATTTATTTTTTTTGAGACAGGATTTCTCTGTAGCTTTGGAGCCTGTCCTGGAACTAGCTCTTGTAGACCAGGCTGGTCTCGAACTCACAAAGATCTGCTTGCCTCTGCCTCCCGAGTGCTGGGATTAAA
Organism: Dicrostonyx torquatus; assembly: GCA_028555095.1. NCBI lineage: Eukaryota > Metazoa > Chordata > Mammalia > Rodentia > Cricetidae > Dicrostonyx > Dicrostonyx torquatus. The sequence goes on from JAQHUG010000204.1 coordinate 464,056, forward strand.
GGTGTGTGCCACCACCGCCCAGCTACATGTTTTTTAAAATTAAAAATCAACAATAAAATTTAGTACTCAAGAGGCCTGGACAGTAGGATTGCTGCAAAGTTCAAGATTATATGGGGAGATAGTACCATCCAGCCAGGGCTACAATGTAAAACTCTGTCTCAGGAGGGGAAAAAAAAAGTTTAAAAAAAAAATAGTTTAAATTGCTTTGTAGTGTTTTGTTGTAGTTTTGTAGGCTAGGTAGAAGTAACTATGTAGCTACCTAGGCTGCCTGTGTTTTGTAATTCTCCTGCCTTAGACTGTTGTGTTCTAAGGTTATACCTGTGTGCTGCCACATCTGGCTTAAACTAATGTTTTTGTGTTTTTTTTGTTTTCTTTAAATATTTATTTATTTATTATGTATACAATATTCTTTCTGTGTGTATGCCAGAAGAGGGCACCAGACCTCATTACAGATGGTTGTGAGCCACCATGTGGTTGCTGGGAATTGAACTCAGGATCTTTGGAAGAGCAGGCAATGCTCTTAACCGCTGAGCCATCTCTCCAGCCCTAATGTTTTAAATTGAGCTTGACGCTTAAGTTTTTTTTTTTCAAGAATTCAGTAGCAGTTGTTAATTTACCATAGAAGTTTCCTGGGAATTATTGGTGTAGGTGAGAATATCATTGTTTTGTTGAACAGTGGGAGTAGATGATCCAGGTAGGAAGCCAATACACATTTCTATCACTTTTTATCAAAAGAGGCTTGAAAGAAAGTGCAAAGTACCTTATTTGAACAAATGGCTGTGTTGACTTGCGGTGGTGAGTGGTGATCTAAACTCATGTGTTAAAACAAACAGACAAGCACTCTGAAATGTCTAACAAGCATAATGGGGGGAGTTCAGTATCCTTGGAAACCCTGGAAGAGTGCCCTAACTAAGCTGTGAGAAGCACTTGCCAGGAAACAAGCAGGTACAAACCAGCAGTTGCTAGACATTGCTGACTCCCTTAGTGTTTGTTTACAGGATTGAGAGCCCCCTGGAGAGTAAGAGAAGGAACCTGTGTTGAGTGGCTTGAGTAGAAATGACTAGTGGCAGGTAGTTAGGTTACTGGGGTATTTCATATTTTTTTTTTTTGTTTTGTTTTTCAAGACAGGATTTCCCTGTGGCTTTGGAGCCTGTCCTCTTGTAGACCAGGCTGGTCTCGAACTCACAGAGATCCGCCTGCCTCTGCCTCCCGAGTGCTGGGATTAAAGGCGTGTGCGTAAAAACTAAATAGCTTGAGATCTGAGGCTATAACTGAAGGATAGTGTGTCTGCCTCACAGGTCCTGTGTTAGCTCTTCAGTACTGCAAACAACAGCAATACATACACAGGCCTGCCCCTCCTGCACACTTGCACATACATGTGTGTGTGCACACACTGCCTGGGGGTGGGAGTGGGAGTGAAGGCTGCACAGACAGCTAGGAGAGAATATTATAACCTTGAAGCTAAGCTGAAACTATTCTAGGCTTCTCTGGCTCATAGCATTACCACCTGGCCAGGCAGTTTTTGTCACTGTACTGACAAAGCAACTGTACTGGACAGCCCCCAGAATGGCTCCAATGAATACTGTTCTCTGGTGAATATGACAGACCTAGCAACTGGCTCTTACAGGCATGGTAGAAGTGATGATATACACTTGGAGATGAGGCTACCAAAAAGGTTTGGGCTGCTCTCTTCCGTTTTCTTTGAGGGAAGAAACCAGCTACCACTATTGTGAACTTTTCTGGAATCCATGTGGCAAAAAATTGATATCTCAGGCCAGCATCCAGGAAAACCGATGTCTGATAGTAGCCATGGGAGTGAGTCTGTGCTGACACCTGCATAGTTTTACCTCTGGAGCATCCTCTCACCTGATAACCAAAAAATAAAAAAAAAAAAAAAATAAAGCAGCAGGAAACAACAGTTTTTATTTTGAAGATACCACTAAGCCTAAAGTTATTTACACCTCTCACTGCTCATATCTTTTTACGTTCTTTTAAATGCAATCCATCACCACTGCATTTTCAAAACACTGTCTGGCTCCTGGAAAAACATCCCACTTCGTCAGCAGCCCTTCATCTTGTTTCTTACATGGTTTCTGCCTAGCTGCCAAGGATAGGAGATCCTCAAGGCTCTCAGCCTACAACCCTGGTTTTCTTTGTGCTTCCCCATAAGGAAATCACCTTGAAATGTTACATGACTTTAAATGTCTTCTGAAAACTCTTGCTGCCAAATCAGTCTAACTGCTTACATGACATTCTACTTGAATGTCCAATCAAAGATGTGCAATGGATTACAGTTTTTTGGTTTTTTTTTTTTTCTCCTGCTGGGTATGTTTTTACAGTCTTCATACTGACTTTGGTCCATCCATCCATTCTGTTTCTGGCAGTGCTGCCTTTACTGCCAGCCAGCTCTGACCCTTCTCATCACTTGTTTAGTAAGAACACATTTGCAGTTTATCATCCCTTGAAAGAAGTGTAATGGAGATGAGGAATTGAGTTTTAAATATGGCTACAGACCAGGCCAGGAAATGACTACCTGATATTTTGTCTACCAAAATTGGGAAGAAGGGGAATTTAAAAAAAAAGTATAAGAAGAAAGAATTCACAGAATGAAAGTGATTGCTTTTTTTTCCCCTTAACATTTGGCTCTTGAATGTCTCAGGCTAGCTTAGAACATCCTTTGCACTCCTGTAAATTTCATGTTGATCTGATCCCCTGCCTCCACCTCTCTAAGTGTTGGGATTGTAGACTACCACTTTGTTCTTAAATTGTTATTTGTGTGGCTTTCCTTTTAGTTAAGGAGTTTTGAGGAAATCAGTGGTGTAATCTTTTGGATTAGTTATCCAATGGATTTCTTTTTTCCTTTCAGGTTTTCCCTTTAGATGCTGTTCAGTGGAGATTAACATACCTGCAGGAAGACCTGAACATTTTTCTTGACATTTATCTTTATTTTTATGTTTGATTGATGATTTGTTCTGCCCTCTTGGCTTTAGTTTTCTCATCTGTTGAGCCTGTGTGTTAATGTAAACAAGTTTACGTTTTGTGGTGAGGACTAAATGCTAGTACATTGCATGTGACTTACAGCAGCACCAGTACTGCACTGCACTGCACTGGCTCCGACTCCAGGGTTGCTTACCAGGATTTCTGAAGCATCTCTGCTTTGGTCTCCAATTTTCCTATCTGCTGACCTTCTTCCTCATTCCCAATCTTTTGTGCTGCAGCTTGAGTAATCCAGGGCTCACAGCTGGACTGGGTTGTTTTAGTTAAAATTCAATGAGCTGTCTTTGGGCATTAGAATAAGACCTGTAAATTGTTTTATAACATGTCTAAAAATCTCTTTAGTGTTTTTATCTAAATATTTTGTCTGTAGCCTATGAGAAATAAAATTTGAATTACAAATAACCATCAAGACAACTGGATAGTGTAGTGTGTTCTGATTCCTATGGCATGGATATGACGATCTGTAGTTTGTAATGCTTATATATAGACATAAGTAAAAATTCTGAATAAAGAAAAGAAAGACTTTGAAAATAATGTCGTGTTCCCCCCCCCCGTTTTCTTTGTGTAGCCTTCGTTGTTCTGGAACTCACTCTGTATATCAGGTTGGCTGCAAACTCAGAGATCTGCTTTCCTCTTCCTCTGATCTGCTGGGATTAAAGGCATGTGCCACTATTGCCCCGTTGAAAAAATATTTTAGGCTGGGCAGTGATGGCGCACGCCTTTAATCCCAGCACTCGGGAGGCAGAGGCAGTTGGATCTTTGTGAGTTTGAGGCCAACCTGGTTTCAGGAGAGGCTCCAAACCCTGTCTCAAAATCCCCCCCCCGAAAAAAAAGAAAACTATTTTATGTGTGTGCTTGAGTGTATGTATAATGTGTGCACCACAAGCTTTCAAGTGCTGAATTGAGTGTTGCATCCCTTGGAATTGACGAGTTATGCATTGTTATAGGTCCTCAGAGCCATCTCTCCAACCTTAAAAGAGCTCCCTGTTTTTAATTTCAAAATTTAAACTTGTATAGATGCATTTTAGTGTAATGAAATGTTATTTGAGTTTTCGAGCATTTAAAAATATAAAATCTGCCAGATGTGGTGGCACATGGCTTTAATCCTGGCAGAGGCAAGCAGATTTCTTGTTCTCAATACCAGTCTGGTCTGTTAGTGAGTTCCAGGCCAACCAGGACTGCACACCGAAACCCTATCTCAAAAGTGAAAGTGGAAACGTTCTTGACTGGTGGCTAAGCTATCCATAGATGTGGAGTATGGTTTGTTTGCATAGACACCAGAACTGTTTACACAACCATCATCAATATTACTGGTGATTTGGGACTGGGTCTCAGTAGCCCTTGCTGACCTGGGATTTGTTTTATAGACCAGGCTAGATGCCAACTTGCAGCACCCATTTTTGGTGCCGAGATTAAGGTATGAACCATCACTTATGGTTTTGCATTAGACAACTGGACTAATTTAATGTGTGGAACTAATTATGGACCAGTTAAAAGTTACTGGGCATCTAGTGAAGATAGTATCTAATTTTAGGTTTAGAATGGTCAGCTTATAGCTCTCCTTGTACCTTAAACAACAATTTCACACTGAAGTGTGCCTGTTAAAAATCATACCTAGAGACTAATGTATTGTTTATGTCTCGTTGCAGGAGGATATGTAGTTGCATTCTGTTTATCCAAACATGATACCAGATTATGCAGGAACAAGTTATAAAGGGAGACTGGTTCCAGTTTACATCTCTGGAAGAGACAGTCTGGACCCTAATTCTCATGGGAACATTACAATGTAGGTTTTCTCTGAGTATAGACAGCCAGTGGCTTTTGTTGCACGTATAATAAAACAGTCCTTTTCACTAAGTTGGGTTGAGGAAAGCTCTGGACTTTGTTCCGTGCAGATTTCTCTATAATCTAGTTGGAAATCACAGAGAATTTGAGGTGATATTTTAGCCAAAAGATAGTTGGAATCTCAACCATGACCATTTTGGTATAGCCCCAGGCTTGTGCATGTATACCAAGAGGCAGCAGAAAAGGCAGTTTTAATACTGTTACTTGCTTGGGCTTTAGGCTCTCTCAGACTTTACTTTAGTGAGCTAAGTAGACCTTAACACCCTAGGAACAGTTATATTTTGTTTTATTTTACTATTTTATAAAAGATCTCACTGTATAACCTTGACTGGGCTGGAATTCTCTAGGTAGAGCAAGCTGGACTGGAACTCTTGTCTGCCTGCCTGCCTTATCTTCTGAATGTTGGGGTTAAAGAGTCTCTAAGAGGCTAAGCTACCAGGTCCTCTAGGTCATTTATATAATGGCAAAGTAGAAATTAGTCTTACTTTGGTGGTATTTCCTATGCCCCAAAGGCATATGAGTGAACCTGAGAAGATGTTATAGATGAGGATATCTCAGCCCCTGAGTAGTTTCCTAGGAAGACACGAGCAACTTTGTCTTGGAAAAGTATGCCAACCTTTCATAGACATACAAAAGTATGTCTATGAAAAGTATCTCATCCTGTCCATGCCTTGACATGAAGACAGTGGGAACACAGTGGCTTGTGCTCCCCTGTATACAACAGGAGGTCATCTGTGGGGGAGGCATTTGTCTCCTATTTGATTACTACCACAATCTTCCCTCAGCCTCTCAAGTATAAGAGGACTGTACTAGTCAGTGCCAAGCAGGGAAAAGAAAGAGGAAGAAAGAAATGCTGTGGCCTGTTTCTCGGGGTGTGTGTGTGTGTGAGAGTAGGTCAGGCCTTTTTATTTTTGAAGGGAAGATTTTTCCAAAGGACAGTATTTAATTTGTTCTACAAAGCATAGGAGACGTTGCTCTCAACAAATCGGATCTGTATTTTAGTGTCCTACCTTGGAAAAATTATTAAGGACTTTGAGCTCCCTCTAGAGGACAACAGTCAAAATAGCGCCTCCTAAAGTTCTTTAGAGAAAGAACCTGATTAGCCTTCCCTTTAAGAAGTTACTGTTTAGCCGGGCAGTGGAGGCGCACGCCTTTAATCCCAGCACTCGGGAGGCAGAGGCAGGCGGATCTCTGTGAGTTCGAGACCAGCCTGGTCTACAAGAGCTAGTTCCAGGATAGGCTCCAAAGCTACAGAGAAACTCTGTCTCGAAAAACCAAAAAAAAAAAAAAAAAAAAAAAAAAGAAGTTACTGTTTTATAATTATATTATCCTCCCCTTCTGGTGTTAGGAAGCAAACAAAAAGTGTCACAAATGCTAACTTAACTTCACCCCATTCTGAGTGTTTGCTTACATTAGGGAGAAAGGAGTTGTTCTGAAAAAATTTGGGTTAATCGTATCTTAATAGTTTTGTGGGGCCAATGAGAAGCTGGTGAAAGTGGATAATGTGTTTTAATTGGAATATGAGTATGTAACAAGCAGATCAAGAGTCAGATTTGTGTTTTAAGTGAAACAGAAACAGATAATCTGTTCACCCCATGTTTTCACTCCACCTTTCCAACATCTGGAAAGAACAAGCACTGGAAGATTAACAAGATGATGATCAAGGTATAGGCTTATGTCTAACTAAACATGTGAATGAGCTGACACTTACCCGCCTAAGCTTTAGAGCCTAGCTGACTACTGAGCTGTTGTTCCAGTACAGAAAGAAGTGTTAGCAATGGTAAGGTGTTCTGAGGTGCATAGCTTTATAGTTTTCATTGTAGTCTACCTTTTTATTCTTTTACTAGTCCTCTTTGCTGAACTTTTGTGGATTCAGTTCTTTAAAAATGCAGCTATAAAATAAAGTTAATTTTGTACTGATGGGTGAATAAAAAATTTTTGGTGTTGGTGTGGGAAGTTCTATATATGTATTGCTTTTATTGGTTAATGATAAATAGTCTGCTTTGAGCCTATAGCAGGGCAGAACAGAGCTTGGTGGGGAAAATTAAACTGACTGCTGGGAGAAAGAAGGCAGAGTCAGGGAAAAGCCATGTAGCCCCTCCAGGGACAGACACTGGTAAGCCACAGCCACGTGGTGATACACAGATTAATAGAAATGGGTGAAATTAAGATGTAAGAGCTAGTCAATAAGAAGTTAGAGCTAATAGGCCAAGGACTGATTTAATTAGTACAGTTTCTGTGTGGTTATTTCGAGTCTGGGCAGCCGGGAAAGAACAGACAGTCTCTTATAAAACTGTGTGTGTGCACCATGTATACATGCTTGTGTTTGTATGTATGTGCATGCTTAGGAAGGCCAGTGATTGAGGTCAAGTATCCTCTTCTGTTGCTCCCCACCTTAGTTTTTGATGTAGCGTTTCCCAGTTTGGCTAGACTGGCTGGCTAGTGAGTCCCCAGAAGCTGTCTCTATCTCCCAGTGCTGGAATTACAGGTGTCTATCATCATGTTCACTTTATGTGGTGCTGATGTCGAACCCAGGACTTCATATAGTATCATCAATATTTCATGCTAATAGGATTGGGTTAGTTCCTTTTCTGTTGCTGTGATAAATACGCAACTTAAGAGGAAGAAAAGTTTATTTTGGATCTCATTTCCAAAGGGAGAGTTGTAATGGTGTAGGAGTCATGGTGTCAAATGCATGTCTTCAACTTCCAATACTACCTCTAGTAGAGAGAATGAAGTGATGTGAGACTCAGAGCTGTCAAATCCCACCCATAGTGGATTTTGTCCAACAAAATATACCCCCTTACTAAACAGTGCTACCAATTGGGGACTATATGTTTAAATACTTGTTAGGGACATTTTCTGACCACAAAGAGGATGTACCATACATGAATGGTACACTAACATCTCTGATCTTCGTGCCAGAAACCCACAATTGTAGCCTTACCATGAAAAAATGAAATACATTTCAATTTTAGATTGAGGGGTATCCCATTGTATACTGCCAAGGACTCCCGGAATTGTCAAGTTCATCAAAGACAAGGTAGTTTGAGAAACTCATAGGTCAAGGAAGCAAGGGAGACATGACACTATGATAGGGTAACCTGAAGGACATATTGAACTGAAAAGGCACAAGAGGGAAATTCTGAATAACAGCACTATCAAGTTCATTTGAAATGTGCCAAGCTGCTTCCTTATCGGTGGCAAATCCACCCTAGCAGTGCAGTGGTGGGAGCTCGGTAAGATGTCTCCAGGATCTCTCCACATAGCATCTGTGACCTTCTGTACATTTAAAACTGGAAGCAAGTTTCTGAAGAGGCTTTATGTGGTTAGTTATTGTTAAATGTTTGAAAAGTGAATCACTGCTATTAGAAGTCTTTATATTATTACTTACAGTCGAGCAACAGCAGTAGGCGTCTCTGTAGCAACACGGGGGAAAGCCTGTGGTAGTTAGAATATAGTTTGTCTTCCAGGGCTTCATGCTCTGGCTACATGGTGCCCAAGTATGACCGTGTGAAAAGATGACCTTGGGGGTATGGGTCATTATTGTCACACTCTTGGAAGAGGCTAACCAAGGTCATGTGAGACCCTAGATCAGTGTAGTTGAACTTCAGCTTCTCTAGCGGAAGGCCATGGTCCTAGGAAAAACTGGGCAGTTTTGCAGATATTTGGTCTTTTAAAACTTTAATTTTCTGTATTAGAAGTTTCCTAATGAAATGATGTTTTTCTCCAGTCATTGTATTCTTGTTTCTCCTAGATGGATTAAATTACCTCTTTGTTTATCAAAGCTCATGCTCTGTGAAAGAAAAATCCAGTTCTGAACACTGAAACCATTGCCTATTGGTAAAGCAGAACACTGACCATATCCTCAGTGCTGTCATTCCTATTGGTTACTGACTTGATTGCTTTGGCTTATGGTGTATAGTCTCATGCTGGGGAAGGCAGTGGTGACTGTTAATCCTGTGTCCACAGTCAGGAATCAAAGTCCACATTTCCAGGCTGGAGAGATAACTCAGCGGTTACAAAATCCTATGCTGTTACTGTAACCATATGGCTGCTAAATTTGAATCCTGGCTTTGACACTTGATGCTTGTATATAGCACCACTCCCTAACTTAATTGATCTCTATTTTCCCTTTGTTCATCTGTGCATGGAAAATAAAAAGCAATACAGTAGTGCTATGAATAGGAAATAAACATATTTCATGCTCACTTGGCACATGGTAGTTCCACTTATCTCTGTCCATTAATGTGTTTAATATCATTTTGTATCAACAAGCTGTTTATTTATTTAATACATATCCAGTTATTTTTATACAAGAACTAGAGTTGTCAGACATTCTCTGAAAATGGCTAACTGGTAAATAGCTTTTGGTTTTAATTTGCTGCTGGACTCCAGTTTTTATTTTTTTATTTTTAAAGATTTATCTATTTATTATGTATACAACATTCCTTCCATGTATGCTTGCATACCAGAAGAGGGCACCAGATCTCATTATAGATGGCTGGGAGCCGCCATGTGGTTGCTGGGAATTGAACTCAGGACCTCTGGAAGAGCAGTCAGTGCTCTTAACCTCTGAGCCATCTCTCCAGCCCCGACTCCAGTTTTTATATATGCTTATGAAGACATTGGTATGCCATACTTTCCAACCTGTGACTGTAGAAGTGCCCTTTTCATCTCTTAGGTATTGGGTTTTAAAATATGTTCAGCTTTCTTCCATTTCAGAAATCTTACATGTCTGTACTTGTTGGTTTCTTTCAAATTACTTCTTTGGAAAGTCATCCTTATTTAAAATTATAAAACCATTGTATTGCCTCACAACTCAGAACTGAAATACTTAAAAAATGGTAAGACTGATAATTTGGTCCATTACTGTGCAGCAGTTGTCACTAATTGTTATAGTTTACATATGCTACAAGTGGATGTTCCACGTTGGGTTTTAAAATGAGTGTTAAAATTTTTCTTGGCTATCTGATCATCGTATTTTGTTTATTATGCCGCATAAGATTTTCAGAGAAGTAGATGACAAAGCAAGAACAGGCAAGGTCAAAACAGGCCACTAATGGCAGCAACTACTGCTGTCAGTCCCATCATCTGCATCCCACCCTCAAAAAAGTGATTATTCCATTTGCAAAGGGCAAACCTGCCTGGATGATGAGTTTAGAAAGGAGTTGCTGTGTTCATAGAATTATAAACTCCTCAGTTTGAGTTGGTGTACAAACCGATGATGCCTTTTTTCTTTTCTTTTTTTTTAAGTTGTCAAATCCCAGTTCCCAGTCCTTCCCCCTTCCATTCCTTTCACCTCCCCCCACCCAATGATGTCTTTTAAAGACTTCTTTTGTTGCATAATTTGAAAATCACTGTCCAGAATTTTCTGTGTGTTAAGTTAATGAATGTTTTGGGGACTCCCCTTTAACCATATTAGAATGTTCTAAGATTAGTAAGACAAGACAGTCTTTGTTGTAGTGACATTTTTATTGTCCTTAGATTCCTTCTCTTTAAAAAGATTATTATGGTTTTTGCCATTTCTTATTTATGAGAACATAACTCAATGTTCTGTGCTGCCCCATACATCACATTTAATGTAATGATTCTGACAGTGCTGTCATTGTTTTTGTTTTTATAAAACATGGAATAGTTAGTTTAAAAATCTTAAAGATATTCCTCATGTTGGTAACTTTCATAATATAATTCTGTCTTTGTCATAATGTATATTTTAGTAAACATGTTTATTTTCTTTGTATCCAAGAGTCTATTGCTGATATTTGAGAATACTATTTGGATTTATGTCTTTTAGAATTCTGTCTGAAATTAATTTTGCATTGAAAATGTTCCCTTCCCCATATCTGTCTTAGATTTTTGTTGGTTCTTTGTTTTTGAGACATGTAGGCCACACTAGCCTCTTTCTGCCTTAATTTTGGAGGCTTTGGATTTGTATAAACAAGCCTAGCAGCAGAGATAGGCATTTGCCTCGCATACTTGAGTCTTGAAAGTTTGATCCATAGTAACCCCTCCAACATAACAGCAAAAATTGGGTGCTGGAGAGATGGCTCAGTGGTTAAGAGCATTGACTGCTCTTCTAGAGATCCTAAGTTCAATTCCCAGCAACCACAACCTGGTTTACAACTCTCTGTAATGAGATCTGGTGCCCTCTCACTGTATAATTCCAGCGCTCGTTTGGGAGGCAGAGTCAGGTAGATCACTCTGTGAGTTCAAGGCCAGTCTAGTCTACAGAGCAAGTTCCAGAACAGTCAAGGCTACACTGAAAAACCCTGTCCCAAACCAAAAAAAAGTTCTCATGCTCATCAAAAGCATATAAATAAGCCATATGTGATGGCACATATCTGTAACTCCAGCATTCAAGAGACTCAGGATAGCAAGCTTGAGGCCAGCTTGAGCTACTTGTCTAATCTTGACCAAACCAACAAACAATATTTTAAGTTAGAAAATTCACAAAGTAATCATTGTTCAATGGTGTTAACCAAAAACCCCAACAACAACAACAACAAAAAACCTCCAACTGGACTTTCAAGATGGTTCAGTGGGTAGAGCGCTTGTAGTTGCAAGTCTGGAAACCTAAATCCAGTTCCTGGAACCTGTGTCAAGATGGAAGGGGAGAACCTGTTCCACAGTTATCCTCTGACTTCCACATGCACAACTTGGCATGTTCTACAAGTCACCCGTACACATGGTGATAATAAACCCGACCAACAAAACACAGTCCCACAAATATGTGGTTGATTTTTTTTTTGTATTCACAAATTAAGAGAAATAGTTACAAATCTGGCATTTATTAATGTGTTCTTGATTGGTGGAATGGTTTTGTGTTGGTTTATTTTGGGGATCCCCCCAAATGAAAGTGCTTACAAAAGAACCTTGGATCTCATTTTTGGTGATATGAGGCTGATGCATAGATCTAGAGTGTTTTTAGGAGCACCCTCAGAGAGTTGGGGGACAAAAACTGATGTCTTTTTGTTTTGTTTCAATTATACAGCAGATATAATTTCTACAGTAGAGTTTAATCATTCTGGAGAATTGCTAGCGACAGGAGATAAAGGTGGGAGAGTTGTCATCTTTCAACAAGAGCAGGAGGTAAGTGGTGAAAGTTCACTGTCCCCTTTTCATTTGGATCTTGAGACTGGAGTGTGTTGTAGAATCTCTCAGGGTAGTGACACTTTAAAAACCCTGAGTAAATATTCTGTGTGCACATAACTCATGGTGTCTCTTAGCTTTTTTTTTTGTGTGTGTGTGTGTGTGTGTCTGCCTATGTTGCTTTTATTTGAAAACCCACTTTAATTGTAAAAAAAAAAAAACCTTTGGTTAGAGAACAGAAAGGTAGGAAGTGGTTCATTAATCCATGATTGAACTAGATTTGAAGGCTTTATCCCCAGTGATAAATTGACCTTCTCTCAAGGATTAGCTGTTCTGTGTAATTGAGAGTGAGGTTGACTGGAAGAAATTCAGCCAAATTATTTCACTCAGTTCATAGAAAAACTGTTACTGGGGTCTTAAATGTCTGCATTGCGCTTCCACATATGTGAATGTAATTAATGTATCATCACAGTGCTAGCTTTTAAAAGTTGGATACTGTTTTCTTTCCTCTTTTATGAGTGAAAATTTAAAACAGACTCTGTGGTTGAGTACATTTCAGTTTTGTTTTTCTCGCAACTTATGCACACTTGTAAATCTTCCTGACAGGGTTTCTCATAACAATCTATATGGACACAGTTTGTCATAGTGGGTATTTCCAAGCTTGCTCCAGCCATTTTAGGTCAAGGTGTAACATTGAAGAAAATTGGCTTTGAAACATCTGTCCCTGTCTGTCTATAACATACTCAAAAGAATTTAATGTTGATAAATTGCAGGATTTTACAAATAAATGTCTAAATCAAAACTCAGGGTAAGGTTTTAAAGGATTGTGAAATTCCTTAAATAAGCAAAGAATCTAGTAATAATACTACTACTTTGCACTTCTATAGCGCCTTTGACCTGAGGATCTCAAAGTGCTTTAGAAACACTAATGAATTAATCCTCACAACCACCCCCGTGAGGTAGGTAATTTAATTTTAAAAGAAATGATTAATAGTGTCTGAATAGAAGATGCACAAACACTAAATGTCTCCTTTTATTTATTTTTAAATTTAATCTTTTTTTTTTTTTCTTGGTTGGAAGAAAGTAAGAAAAATGAGACTCAAGAGCCTTTGCCTGACAGAGTGATCTTGGTGGGTAGGGAGGCTTAATCAATTTTCTGTTTCTGGTTTTGTTTTGAGGCCAAGTGTCAGATAGCTCTGACTGGCCTTAAAGTTATCCAAGGATGACTTTGAACTTCTGATGACCTTGCCTGCACTTCTGGAGTGCTGGGATTATGGGTCTATGCTACCATGCCCAGCTCTATTTGTGGTGGGGATTGAACCCAGGACTTTATGCTAGGCAAGCATTGTGCCAACTGAGCCACATCCCCCAGCCCATTGTTATAGTTGCAAACAGCTAGAGATTTGACCATACTTATCTTTAATATTTAGAGGCGTAATGGAACTTGCTTCTTTTATTTTTCACAAATAAAAATGTCAAGTTAGAAGAATAGCCAGTGTCCAGTACTTCTGGCATATCTTTTCATTCCCCCCTCCTTTGCCTTTTGTGGTAGATCGCCCAAAATGTGAATGTTACTTTTATTACTTTTAAGACTTTATAGTAGGCATTCTTTGCCCTTAAGAAACTCCACTATTATTATTATTATTATTATTATTATTATTATTATTATTATTATTATTATTAATGAGATGGTATGTTTTACAGCTGAGGTCAAAGATGAATTTGGCAGAAAATTTGACCTTGGATCTTCTGACTCTATTCTAAGTTTCTAAGTCCTGGGATTATGGATGTGTGCCAGTACGGCCAGTTTAAAGAGAAACTTCAAAATCAATTATGATTACTATATTTAATCTAGATGGCAAAGGGTAATGTATATACTGTGTTACTGCTATTTTAAAGTGGAAGTTGTCAGCTAAAAGCTAACTGGGAAGTATTTTGCGTGAAGTCATTTCCACCTTTTGTAAGTGTTAAATTGTTATAGAAGTCAAATCACATATAAAAAGGTGAGAATTTAGTACAAAGTGGGGCAAATGATAGCTTTTATGTGAGTTTGTTAGTACTTCTCAAAGTATTCTAAAATTTTTCTAAAAGCCCCGGTGATAGTGATGGGTATTGAAAATCTGACATACTTACAGGAAATTGTTTAAATAGTATAAGTATTTAGGAAATAGCCCAGAAATCTATGTTAGAGAGTAGTTTTAGCCTGGTGAGACAGCTTAGTGAGTAGAGGTTCTTCAGCCACGCTTGACTGACAGCTTGATCTCAGGACTCACATGACAGGAGAAGACAGACACCAACAGGTTCCTCTAGTTTTTTTTTTTTTTTTTTGTGGCTCACCCACAATAGAAAGAAATGATTAATTTTTTTTTTCTTTTTTGGATTTTCGAGACAGGGTTTCTCTGTAGTATTTGGAACCTGTCCTGGAACTAGCTCTTGTAGACCAGGCTGGCCTCGAACTCACGGAGATCTGCCTGCCTCTGCCTCCTTAGTGCTGGGATTAAGGGTGTGTGCCACCACTGCCCAGCTGACTAATGTCCTTTTAAGAAAATAATTTCTTATTTTCTGAAAGTTCTGTGAAGATTCTAAAGTGCTTTTTGAAATTAAGCAGAATGGCTAACTTTTGGTAATGACCCCATGATAAGAAAATAATTTATTGGTTAATATGCATTTTCAAAATTACTTAGTATGAAGTTTTTAAGTTATTGGTTATGTAACAGTGGTGTTTTTTTCCATCTGAAACTTTATCTTGTTGGTATTAATCGAGATACTTGTGCTAATTAATTTTGCATACTTTAAGCTGTGTCTTAAGGAATACATTTGGGTCTCTGTGTTTATGAGTATGTGCAATATCTGAGGGATTCCTATAAAGTAAAATAATCTTTTCCTAATTTTTAAGTTAAATCCTCAAAAGTTCTGTAACACGGTCATATTGCCTATTTTAGTAGGGAAATTGAGGCACAAAAGTAAAGAGCATTCCTTGAGGCAATCACAGCCATGGTGTGTTCAAAAAATTCTTGGGTGTATCCTGAAATAGATGACCCATCTTCCTAATCTGTTTTTACAAGTTTGAATAGGTTTTGACATCAAAGAAGATATTTGAAAGTTTCCTTTCTTGATGCTAACAGTATAGGTTTTAGAAGGCTGGACAGCTAGTTGCCTTTTGATTTGTAATACGTTTGTTGTTTCCATGGGTGCTCAGGTGAGGTGGTGAGCAGTTGGAGTAAATGGGTTCCCTGTTTTCTTTTGAGACAGGATCTAGTCTTAACTGACACTCTAGCTGACCTAGCTGTAGGCCAGGCTGGCATTGAAGTCACAGAGATTCTCCTGTGTCTGTATCCCAAGTGCTGGGATTAAAGATGTGCACCACTATATCTTACTGGTTTCTTTCTTTTTAACCAATGTTTTTTGTTAATTTCTTGAATTTCATTCTTGCGTACATATTTTTGAAAATTTCTACCTTGTACTCTTCCGTCAAGCTTCCTCTGACCCTTTCTGTCTGTGCTGGAATGCTGACTGGTTTGTTTAAATCTTATGCAGGTAACTACCACTTCTGCTGTGAATTTACTTGGTACACTGGTCTGATCATGTCCAGAAAACATTTCATGGCATTCTTCTCCAACTTCTGCCTCTTACATTTTTTCCATCCTTTCTGGGATGTTTATTAAGGCGAGGGTGGCTGTGGGGAGTTAATATATTTATGGCTGAAGCTCACAGTCACTTTTTGTACTAATTGTAGTTACTAATTGTAGTAAGTTGTTCTTTTTCTCTTTTGGGACCCGCTATACGGCTCCTAAATCACATACGGAGTCTTATTCTTACTTATTAATGTCTGGCCTTAGCTTAGCTTGTGTCTTGCTAATTTTTCTTAAATTATCTCATGTACCTTTTGCCTCTGGGCTTTTATCTTACTTTGTTTCTGTATACCTTTCCTTACTTCTTACTCATTGGCTGGCTGTGTAGCTGTGTGGCTGGGTGATGGACCCTTGAATCCTCCTCCTCTCCCTTCTTCCTCTTTCAGATTTCTCTCTGCCTGCCAGCCCCACCTATCCTTTCCTGCCAAGGTATTGGCCATTCAGCTCTTTATTGGACTAATCTGGTGTTTTAAACAAGCAAAATAACACCGCTTCAGAGATAAACAAATGGCAATATAAAAGAATGCAACACATCTTTGCATTATTAAACAAATGTTCCACAGCATAAACAAATATAACACATCTTAAATTAATATTTTACAACAACTAGTCTCTATTCTGCCCACTGCAAAAAGCTTCTCTGACCAAAGCTGAGAGTGTAACAAATCTATGGGTGTAAGCGCAAACATTTAGAAGGCTGTTTGACAGCATGAGCATTTAGCCAAATAGCATAGTAGAACTACCCCCTGACCTCCCACCTTCAACCTAGAACCTTCCAAACCATGGGCCTCTGGCCAAGTTTACAGCACCAGGCATGAATTACCTCCTGTGGCACAGATCTTAAATTCAACTGCAAAGTAGTTGGTTACCTGTGTAACAGCCATGACGTTGTGGTAAGTAGAAATATCTTGTTTGTTAAAGTTGGTGGTATAGCATGCAAGGCCCAGTGCTGGGCGGTGGTGGCGCACACCTTTAGTCCCAGCAGACGTATCTCTGTGAGTTCGAGACTAGCCTGGTCTACAAGAGCTAGTTCTAGGACAGTCACCAAAACTACAGAGAAACCCTGTCTTGAAAAATCCAAAAAATAAAAGAAAGAAAGAAAAAAGAATACGGATGTCTTTTATTCCCCAGCAGCCTGTGTAGCACCTCTCCTGTAAGGAAGCAGGGAAGTTTTTTTTATCAGTTCCTCTTCATTTCTCTATCCTGCAATTAGTCGGTGGTGTTTTGGCAATAGGATCTTTCCATCTAGTTATGGTGGATAACGAAGAGCAATGACAATTGCCTGTGTTGTTTTGGGTGCTTCTGGGACCTCCCAACTAATGACTTATAGGGAGATAACCCAGTCCTTGAATTGAGATTTTCATTTCATAACTTGTATTTTCTGGAAGCAGCGTTGTCCATTTATGCATGGCATTGTCCTTCAAACTCATTCTTGATTAAAATTCCATTTTTAAATTAGCCTACAAAGTAGTTGTGGAACTTGTTCATACATCCTTGGTGTTAGCAATTGAGGGGGGTTGTTGGTTTCTTTCTCAGTAAGCTTGTCCTTGCTTTGTATATGTTAATTTAGTATCCTATCACTTTGCACAGTGTTTATCAGATCTGAAAATTCTAGGGGAGATTTTTGAGTCTCTTGTGTGCTACTTAATTTTCATGAGGTTATTTATGCTCATGAGTTTCTTTTGCTGTTAACTTTGTACCTTACTCCATTGTGATCAAATAGAAAGCAATGAGTTTTTTGTTTTTCCTGTGTTTGTTAAGACTTGCTTCCTGTCTGAAACAGAGAGGTGATCAGTTTTTAAGGAAAGTTCCATGGGCTTCTAAGAAACTATATCCTACCGTGTTTGTATGGAATGAATGTTCTATAGGTGTCTATTGAGTTCATTTGATCTGTGCTGTTTTTCTGTTTTCATAATAGGGTGACTTGTCAGTTGGGGAAAGCAGGGCATTGAAGTAGTGACTGTTTTGCTGGGGTTAGTCTGTGACTTCACGTCAGTTTTAGGAAGTTGGGTGTGCAATTGTGTTTTTGGGCATATGATTTTAGAATCACACTGTCCACTTGATGGATTGTCTCCCAGTCAATGTGAAGTGGCCTTTTATCTTTTCGCAGTGGCTGTGGTTTGAAGCCTGTTTTTTTTTTTTTTT
>JAQHUG010000204.1:481832-507140 GCA_028555095.1 Dicrostonyx torquatus
TATTTATTATGTATACAACATTCCTCCATATATGCTTGCATGCCAAGCTCTCATTACAGATGGCTGTGAGCCACCATGTGGTTGCTGGGAATTGAACTCAGGACCTCTGGAAGAGCAGTCAGTGCTCTTAACCTCTGAGCCATCTCTCCAGCCCGTTTGTTTGTTTTATCGAGACGGTTTCTCTGTAACTTTGGAGCCTGTCCTAGAACTAGCTCCTGTAGACCAGGCTGGCCTCAAGCTCAGATATCTGCCCTCTCCCCTGCCTCCCAAGTGCTGGAATTAAAACTACCACCTGGCTTGAAGCCCGTTTTTATCAGCTTTAGTGACACCTGCTTGTGCTTGCTTGGAATACCTTTTACCATTGTTTCACCTTAAGGTGATTTTTGTGGTGAGTTTCATTTCTTAGGGTCAACAAATAGATGACACCTGAGTTTTTGATTCAGTCATAATCTGTGGTTTTTGATGGGAGAATTGAGATCATTAATATTCAGAATCGTTTATGAAAAGGCATGTATCTTGGTGTGTGTGTGTGATTTTTTTTTTTTCATCTTGTTTTAACTGTTACTCTAGTGTTGCTTATTCTTCCTGTGGCCTTGTAGATGGGTTTGCTTTTTCTCTCCCTTTAGATATCTTCTGTAATGCTGACCTGGTCATACATTGCTTTAGCCTGCTTTCCTCCCTCTCTCCCCTTTTTCTCCCTCCTTCCTTTCTTCCCTTTTCCCCTTCTGTCTATGTGTATACCTGCATGCCAGAAGAGGGCGCCAGATGTCACAGATGGTGAGCTACCATGTGGTTACTGGAACTAGAGCTCAGGACCTCTAGAAGTGCTCATAACTCCTGAGTCATCTCTCCAGCCCAGCTTAGTTTATTTTAATTGTGGAAAAAAATTTTTTTCCTTCTGTTATGACATTGTTTTGCTGGATGTAGTAGTCTGGGTTTTGGCATTTGTTACTTTCAGAACTGAGACCTGGCTTTGCAAGTTTCAGTTGCTGTTCTGCAGTTACTCTGATGGGCCTGCCTCCGTAAGTGACTTGATGTTTTCGTTCTTACTACTTTGAGATTCTTTATTTTCTTTATTTGGTATTTGAATTATTGTTTGATGAAAGATTTTCTTTTCTGCTTGTTTGTCTGTTGTGAATGTCACCTGTATCATCTCTTCCTAACTGAAAAATTTTCTCATCATTTGAAAATACTTTCTATGCCTTTAGAACAAGATTCTTCTCTAAGTATGTCTGTATTCATTATGTAGCCACTGGTTATGTGGCCATTTTCAGTTAAGTTTATTAAAGAATAGATAATTTCCCTGTCACCATGGCGGTGAAATGAAGTGAAAATAACATATGATAGCTAGGGCTGTGGTAATGAGGCTGCTAATATTCCCAAGGCCTCTCCCTGAGATTCTCAGCACTATGTTCTCCTGCTCCAATGGGGATGCGGTCTTAGAAATGCTCGAATATGTAAGATGTACAAGTGGGTGGGCTTGGATTTTTCAATGGTGCAAATAAACAATAAATAAATTTTAAAAGCTAGAAAATGAATGAATGAACAAACTAGCAAGACATTAATCCCATCCAAGAGTTGAAGTGCAAATCTGTAATCCACCACATGGAAGGCTAGTGTGGGAGAATTACAGGTTTGAGGCTCTCCTGGTTTATATTAGCAAAACTGGAATGAATGAAGAAGTAAGTGAATGAATTTCCCTTTGATTTTAGTAGCCATATTGTAGGTGCTCAGTGTGAGGCCAGTGGTTAACGTGTGGCAGGTAGAAAACAGAGTTGTTCTAGAATTATGGTATACTTGCGTATTTTTGTCTCTGCAATATGTTTTATGACTCGTGATAGGGACTGAGTTGCCAGTAAACCTGATGCTACACAGCAAGGCTGCTATGGTCAGAGTCCAAGCCTGCCTCTTGGCATATGTGCCTTGTTTGCATCTATTTTTGTTCAGTGTGCCGCTCCTTCCTTACTCCGCTCTGAGACTTGTTAGGACAGGGTCTTCTCTGTGGACCATGTGTGGACCTTGTGTGATTCTTGAACAGTCTGTAGAATAGTATTTTGGTTCTGTTTCTGAGAATTTTGATTTCATAGGTTTGCATTTTTTTAAAATGCAATGTGTAGTTTCTCCTTATTCTGTACATTGTGTACTTGAAGTGTATACTTCCAACACTCTAGATTCTGCTAACTATCCCCTTTAAGCTTTAGATATCATAGTACTATATACAATTGTTTCTTGATTAAATATGATATAAAAACTAAAACAGTATTCACTACTGTAATTATAGTCTCATTTATTATTTCATATGATGCTGGTTGGATAAATTTAGGTGGAAGTTTGACAGCATTCCTTCTAACATGATATTCGAGTATACAAAGTAAAAGATTTACCTTATGGAATTTGGCATATGAATATGACTGTGGGACAAACACTAAAATTGACTTTTACATCAACATACCCCCAGAGCTGGGTATGTTAGTGGTATGCCCTGCATTCTTAACATTGCTCAACCCACTCACTAATAATTGATGTGTGTAAGAATAACTGACTAAGTAGGCCTGGTTACCCTATTAGAAAAAAACAAACCAAAGCGTGGACTTTGAAGATAGTCTAACAATTTTCTTCTGATATGGATGGGGAACAGGTTATAGCTGCAGACATCAGTTGATAACTTGGTTTTCATTAAAATAATTGTTTGTAAAATTATATTTTTAATTAAACTATTTTCTTAAGTTTCTAATAGTTTTTTTTTAATAAGATTTTTTTTAAAAAAATGGTTTTCATTAAAGTGTTTGTAATTTTGTGGCTATAATTTTCACTTTTACTGGACTGCTGGTGTTAACTGAAGCCCTTCTCAAATAGTGTTCATATTAGTTCCTTCAGTTGATATGTCAGCAGACTGACACTAAGTGAACTATAAGCATCAGGGTGTGTGGTTCCTGTGATGAGAACTCAGGAGAGTAGGCTGTGTAGCAGAGGTTCAGGCAGGCATTGCCAGGGTACTGATAGAGACAGACACGATTGGTAGCAGAGTTGTCCCTAACAGTGTTCTTAGGTTAGGCATTACGTAAGGGTCACATTGTGGTTTTATGAGAGCATCTTTTTTAAGAGTTTTTCAGCACTGAAATACAGAAAGGAGGCTTCAGAAAAGACAAGGCCAATTATCACATTAGATAACAGACAATGTGCTCTAGCCAACTGTTTCTGAGCATTGTCCTCACTCATTTTTACATTTTTACATGGAATCCATTATTGTGGGTGTTCATATTTCTTAATAGTATAACTGTGCTATTTAGTAGGCAAGTTAATTGAACCAGTCTGTATTTATTTGGTCCACTGTTTGCTTATTGAATGAACTTATGAAGTGTTTCTTTTCTATTCTTTGTAAAGCCTTTTTACTCCTTGAAGGACTTTTAAGTACAGAAAGTGGTGTAATAGCGTATAAGATAGAGCTCCCTAGTAAGCTAATCGACAATTTCAGAGTCTGTTGGAGTTGATTATGGTTAGATATATTTCGCAATATAGTCCAAATATTTTTCTTTCTGTTGTAGAACAAAATCCAGTCTCATAGCAGAGGAGAATACAATGTTTACAGCACCTTCCAGAGCCATGAGCCAGAATTTGACTACTTGAAAAGCTTAGAAATAGAAGAGAAGATCAACAAAATTAGGTGGTTACCGCAGAAAAATGCTGCCCAGTTTTTATTGTCTACCAATGGTAAGTGTGCATCTTCTGTTTTTAGGCTCTCATGTGGCTCCATGTCCTGTAGAGAGGATACAGGCCCTTCTAAGAGGACTTCTGCTTGAGATCTTTGTGAAGAAATGCTAGTAGAACCCCTTCCCTGTACAGAATGTAAAGTCTACTATGTTAGCTTCTTTTATTGTTTACTAGAAAGTTTTAGATTCTAGAGTACCAATTTTTATTTAGCCTGTTAGTTTTTTGTTGTTTTGTTTTCTGCCTCCTTTCAGCCTTGTGGCCTTGGGCTGATCCAGAATACCAAATTGACTATTCCTTATCTGTAGACATAGAGACAGCAGCATCTGTTGCAGTACTGTTATGAATACATAGTAATGTGGTACCTTGGCACACAGAACCAGGGTTCAGAAAATGTTCATTTCCTTCCTCTTCATTGCTAAACTGGGCAGAGGATGGGTTCCGTGCCAGGATGATCTCTGGGAGAGTTTCTTTCCTTGACTTACATTAGCATATCACTTTCTTCTCACAAAGCCACATGCCTGGAAGAAGTATCTTCTTTTATTAACTGCAAGGAAAGTTATTAATGGGGGTTAGGGTTAGGTGAAATGGAGGCCAAAATTTGAAGTCCTGTATGACAAGTTAAAGTTGAGTGATTCTCTCTTCCCCGTCCCCACCACTTAAAATGTGACTTAGTTTATACTGGGACCTTCAGATTAAAGAGATGAGGGTGGTGGTTGGAGATCTGGGTAGCATGGCCTATAAAAATTTAGATTAAAACTTTTTTGAGACTGACACACGTTAGCAGAAATCTCATGTTTTCTCATCTAACTATTAATAGAAGCAAACCTTAGCACTTATACCTTTCTATTTGTGGAGTGTAGACTCATGACTTTTTAGGATAACACAGTGGGAAATATTTAGATCATTAGTGATGATTTAGATTATCCACATTATACCCTGTAGTCTACTGTATTAATTTTGGGGAATGCAGCCCATAAAATATTACCACTCATGATTCCATGTATTTGTGTCCTCGGAAACCTACCTTTCTTCCAATTCAATACACACACACACATACACCCACCCACCCACCCACACACCGGTTTTACTGTCTTTTCATATGAATGGTTCTTTGCACATACAAGGCAAGGGAGATAATGAGACAATCTTGCATTTTAGCACAGGCTAGCTTTAGTTTCCCCAGGCTGGGATTGCAAGGTTGGGCCACAAAGGCCTACCTCATGGCAGTTTAGATTTTTACTTTTTCGAAAGTTAGGGATCAAGTAAAGGCCTCAAGAGTTCAAGTAGAGAAAGGTGTAATGAGGCCCAGTGAGTGCTCAGGACTCCCTCCCTACCTCATTGCAGATCATTAGTTATCATTCACTATGTCCAGATGCAGCTTCCATAGACTGCCTTTTTTGCTCTTCTAGCAAAAGCGTCACCGAATAAGCATTTCCTTTGTTTGGCTTTGAGATGAGGGTTATAGGTGTAGTCACTACGCTCAACTGTGATGAGCCTTAATTTGGGGGACCATTTGAGGTTGAGGCTAATAGGAACTCCCATGGCTTGGCCAGGGGTCTGTAGTCTGTATTCTTTATCTGTAGACAGTGGAGAATATCTCTAAGTACTGGATGCCTATATTTGAAAATACTACTTTTACATATTATTTAAGGGCCTTTTAGTCACTGTTTTATTGCGTGAAGAAATGTCAAGACCAAGGCAATTCTTACAAAGAAAGCATTTAATTGGGGTTTGTTTACAGTTTCGGAGGTTTATTTAGTCTCTTACCATGGTGGGAAGTATGGCAGCAGGTATGGTGCTGGAGAAGTATTTGAGAGCTATATCCTGATCAGGAAGCTAGGGTTTGTGGAGGAATGGAGGAGAAACAGACTGAGCATGGGATTTTGAAACTTCAGAGCTTACCTCCAGCGACACACTTCCCCCAACAAGGCCACACTTTCTAATTCGTTCAAACACTGCCATTTCCTAGTGACTAAGCATTCAAATATATGAGCCTATGGGGGCCATGATTATTCAGTTCAGACCACTATAGGCCTGATAGAGCAGTTTATTTGTCTTTGTTTTTTTGGGGGTGTATTACTGCTGATTTCTAAGAAAACTAAGATAACCTCAGGGAGTTAAGTGTATATATTTAAAAATAGGGTTCAATATGACAGTATTAAAAAGGTTAGCATTTTATAAACTTTTGTGTTTGAGTATGAAGGGATAGAGGAGATATAGAAAGAGTAGGACTTGAGTTACCTCCAACGCGTTGAAAATGTCAGCATCCGGGAGGGCCTGGGACAAGGGGAGTAAAATTTTTCTTTTAAATTTAATAAAAAAAGAAAATGTCAGCATCCATACATTGTATGGTCCTTGTTTAATGTGAGATACAATATTAACCCTCGCCTAACATGGGTCTTTATACCAATAAAAAGACATTACTTGGGATAACTGCATTTTGTTTATATTCTTTGAGTATTCTTTTAAAACAAAATCCTTGAGTCTGAAAGATGGCTCGGTGATTAAGAGCACTACGGTTTGATTCCTAGCACCCTCATGGTGTCTCACACCATCTCTAACTCCAGTCCCAGAGGATCCAATACCCTCTTCTGAATTCTATGGGCATCCGGTGTATACACAGTGCACCTAATAAGTGTGCAAAGCCCATACACATAAAATAAAGCACAAATTTAAAAGCAAACTTTGTTCGCCTTTACTGAGTCTTAATTCTTCTACACCCAGAATACCTGATTATCATGTTGAACATGAGCCACTAGTAAGTAGGTTGCTCTCATAGCCTTTGGCAAGAAAGAAGTTTAAAACTGCAGATAAAGCTACATGTCCACAAAAGAAACTTTGCCATATGGTTTTCCTTACTCTGGCCTTCTGCTTGTAGCAGGAGAGTTAATAGAGATCTTGAGTTATTTGTTGGCAGTTTAGGGAAATAGCAGAGGAGACATTTTAGAAAGAAGAGAGCTTGAGAGATGGTCATTTGCTGCGAGCTATAACATCATGCTCCATTGTGTACTTCTGTGGACTTGGTCCTTCTTACACAATACCTGCTGTGGGGCAGAAATGCTAAGTAAAAGTGGATTTTCGGTGGTGATTTATTTCCTGTCTGCCTGCTCCCCAGAGCACTTCACTGAGACCATGTAGTTATCCTAGGACTGTCTGAAGTTTCTGTCCTGCCCGGTTCCTGTAGTCGTTAAGTCCCAAAGAAATTACACAGAGGTCTACATTAATCATAAGCTGATTGGCTCATCAGCTCAGACTTCTTATTAACTCTTTTTTTTCAAAGATTTATTTATTATTTATATAACATTTTATCTCCATATGTGCCCGCATGCCAGAGAAGGGTGTCGGATCTCATTACAGATGGTTGTGAGCCACCATGTGGTTGCTGGGAATTGAACTCAGGACCTCTGAAAGATCAGGCAATGCTCTTAACCACTGAGCCATCTCTCCAGCCCCCTTATTAACTCTTATAACTTACATTAGCCCATTATTCTTACCTGTGTTAGCCACGTGGCTCAGTACCTTTTTCAGCGGCGTAGTCACATCTTGCTTCTGTATCTGGACAGGACTGCAGAGGGAGCTTCCGTCTTTCCAGAATTCTCTTGTTCTCATTGACTTGCCTCTACTTCCTGTCTGGTTGTCCCACCTATACCTCCTGCCCAATTGTCCCGCATTATAGGACTCAGTGTTATGTGTCTTTTTTACTGAAACAACAAAAATAGTTAAATTCTGAGTCACAAGCATCACGGTTAAGAAAAAAATGTGCCTAAAAAGAATATTCAACTTTTTCAGGGTGGTTTGTTTGCTTTAGAGGGCTTTTTGTTATTGTTTTGTTTTCCCTTGTAAATGTAAAAAAAAGAATTCTAACTAATTCATCCCATCTGAAAGTTTGGCAAGTTTCCTTTCTGGACCTTTTATACAGTTGATGGATTTCAATAGGCGGAAGACAGCTGAGGGGGTGGGGCAGATTTGTCATCCTCATCTTCAGAAGGGGATTTCTAAGCAGATGTCTACATCTTCTGAAGCAAAGAAAGTGTGTGTGTGTGTGTGTGTGTGTATTTGACCTGTTTCTGAGCATCTATTTCTTAACTGTCAGTTTATGAACTAAATAGTGCATTGGAAACACATAAGAGCTACAAGAGAATTGCAAACAAGATCTACACTAGAGCTTAGGATTGAGTGGATTGTAGGTTACTGAAGCCAGCAGTTTCTATTGACATTTCATTTCGTATCAAGTTGTAAGCAAGCAATAGAAATGGCCACACTGTCAATGATATCTCCCTTTAGCAATTGACTTGCACTGCTTTTAAATAGCTTCTGAGCTATTTTAAAGCTAGGATATTCAATTTTGCTCATGTAAGAACATTAGAGATGTCTTGCTTTTGAATAAAATATACGATTTTAGTATAATCATACATGAATCCATAGTAAATAATTACAAACAATACATGGGTAGATTTTATTTTCAAAGAATATAGTGAGCAGGTGTGCCACTGTGCCATGGAGCTACATGAGCTACCAACCATAAGTTATGCTGACAGCCTATAAGACCTTTGTATAGTGGGCTTACCATTGTGTTCTTCCAAACATCTAAAGAGGGACATTGAGGGACCACTGCGCACAGCTGTCTAGATAAAGACAAATGATCAAAATCAGAGAGGCAAATTTAAATACTGAGGAGGCTTGATGGTTAAATGCTGTGTGGTGGTTGCATCCTGGAACAGAAAAAGTGTGTTAGTAGGAAACTAAGTATGCCATGGTTGCTTAAGACATTGACATTAGAGAGACTAGGTAAAGTGTATATGAGAATACACCTATCTTTGAAACTTTCTATATGTCTAAACTTAATTCCAAGATGAAAAAAATTTTTTAAATGGACTATTGTATACATCCTTGAATTATGGGAATTTTTGTCTTGAAGGGGTAGAAGATTTGCATGCGCACACATACTAAGGCAGGGTTTTTCTGTGAAGCTCTGGCTGCCCTGGAACTAGCTTTTTAGACCAGGCTGGCCTCAAACACACAGAGATATGCTTGCCTCTGCCACCCAAGAGCTGGGATTATAACACTATTACCTGGTGAGGATTTGCATTTAAACACAAATTTTCAGGCCTACATTTTGTATTTTGGTAATCACTGATTCAAGAGGAGAAAAGGCATATTTAAAGAAATCATTCTATGCCATCAAGGATTCTGGTCTTCCGTTCAAGATATATTGGGTTGAGATCCAAGGAGCTAGACTTTGCCAGTTGAGCTCCGGAATAGACAGTACTGAGTCCATTGTGTATTTTCTACATTTAACATTGAATACTGGGCAAGTATGCACACACATGCTTTATTTTACACATGAAACAGTTCTGATTTTGAAAGAGACCTGACTTCAACTTGATGAAAAGGCACGTGGATTCTTTTTGGTGTTGTTAAGAGTAGTTTGTGTGTGTGTTTGGGGGGGGGCTCTTTTAATCTGAGCCCCCTAGCCTCATAAGAGTTCTTAGAAATCTGGTTTACAGAGTGAAACCTTGTTTACAAACAAAATAATAAAAGAGCCTGCCACGATGACCCATGCCTTTAGTTCCAGCAGCTGGGAGACAGAGATAGGAAAAACATTTTGAGTTTGAAGCCAGCTTGATCTGTATAGCAAGTTCTGAGATGGTCAGGGGTACCTACTGAAACCTTGTCTCATGAAAGAAAGGGGGTGGGGAGGAAAGTTAAAAATTCTTTTATGTGAATTATTAAATAGCATACTTAAATAGCTTTTATATCAGAATTAAAGTAATTCCTGGATTTTTGAAGACTTTCTTAATTCTTTCCCCAGATAAAACAATAAAATTATGGAAAATCAGTGAAAGAGACAAAAGACCAGAAGGCTATAACTTGAAAGAGGAAGATGGAAGGTATAGAGATCCTACTACAGTCACTACATTACGGGTAAGCACTTAATAAAAATGACTCTCAATCCTAGCACAACAGGGCAGAGGAAAGTGGATCTCTCTGAGTTTGAGTCCAACCTGGTCTACATGCTGTGCATTTGAAGACAGCCAGGCCTATAAAGAAACCCTGACTTCAAAGAAAGGAAAATGCCTTTGATGGGATTTTTGTCAGTATTTGTGTAACCTGGCTTCCAAACAAATAACCATTATGGCCTCTGTTCCCAGCCCCACAGGTGGACACTTCCTTATGGGACATTGGTTTCAATCTTTCTCATTGAAACAGAAAGAGCTCTGCCGAGGTCTTACCACTACTAGAAGCCGAACTAGGACACACATAGACTGTTTAACACTATTCTATCACTGGTTTTGGCTTTCAGAGTTGGAATCTTAGTCGCTGCAAAGTAAGCTTCTCTGGAGCTCATAGAGTAGAAATGGACAGAATCTTACAGTTTATTCTAAAGATGCTAAGAATGAGAAACCGGGTTTTCCTTCTTAGCCTTGTTAATTCAAACCATAAATGTACTAGTTTATACCAGAAATACTGCTTATAAACTACTACTGTTTGGTTTTGGACATAGGGGAGTTCAGATTGTGCTTACAAAGAACCAACATCAGTGGCTTTAAAAAAAGTCATCTTAATCTATTCTATGTTTTGTTTTCTCAAAAGTAGATTGATGGTCTTGTGAATCTGGTTTTTCATATTTTGTTGACAGGTGCCAGTGTTTAGACCCATGGATTTAATGGTGGAGGCCAGTCCACGGAGAATATTTGCCAATGCCCATACCTACCACATCAACTCAATTTCTATCAATAGTGATTATGAAACCTACTTATCAGCAGATGATTTGCGGATTAATCTCTGGCATCTGGAAATTACAGACAGGAGTTTTAGTATCCATTTGACTTGTTTAGTTTGGAGTTTGGTAAAGAAATCATATTGTGTCATATTTAGATTTATCTTCTCTCTCCTTAATGTATTTGAGTTTTTTGCTTTAGAATATCTCTACATCTTTGTGGCATCTCCCCAGTCCCTCTTTTAAGTAATTAAAACTGAGCAAAAGTTACCTTCATGAGAAAATAGAAATAAGTATCATATGAGCTGATCTCAAAATAGATTTATGGAATTCTAGGGAATTTCTTTTGTGCCCTGAATATTGAATCTGAGTGTTTTGCTATATTTGTAAGATATTTAAGGCTTTAATTACAAAAATATTAACATTGAAACCTGAAACTGATCTAAAGATTTGTTACTGCCTGTGTGTGATAGTACTGTTTAACGTCTCAACATTAAACAGACTGAGGCTGGCAGACCAGGAGTTCCAGGCCAACCGACACTATATAATTGATGAGGCCTCTCAATAAAAATAAATACAAAGCACATTTTAACATTTCTGGGTTTGCTTGTATAGGAATAGAGTGTCGTTAAGAAGAAATACTTGATCTTGGTTATTCTCTTTTCTGAGTGGAGATTCCTTAATGAAATGCTGTGTAGATATTGTGGATATCAAGCCTGCCAATATGGAAGAGCTCACAGAGGTGATTACAGCAGCAGAATTCCATCCCAACAGCTGTAATACATTCGTGTACAGCAGCAGTAAAGGAACTATTCGGTTATGTGACATGAGGGCATCTGCACTCTGTGACAGGCATTCTAAATGTAAGTCTGCCTGCCCTTTGTCTGCCCCTTCTTTAAAATGGTCTACTCAGACTCTGCCAGGCCTGTGTGTCTGTGGGTAGCTTCCGGACTCATGAGACTTCACTTATTCCACAGGAAGTACGCGGGGTTGGAGTGTCTGTTGGGGGCTGGGTAGTGTAGCTAAGTTCTCCAACTGTGTCCTCAAGTAGAGCTTTCTTTCTTTTTTCCTCCTTTCTCATCCCTCTTCCTTAACTTTTGGAACTTACTAGGAAGCCCCCCCTCCCTCCCATGAAAGGTTCTCTTATTTTTATAAAACGTTGGGAAGACAGTGCCATTAAAATGGGTGAAGCTGGAGAGATGGCTCAGCAGTTAAGAGCATAGCAGCTCACAACTGTCTAAATGTTTGGCCCCAGTTCTAGGGAATCCAACATCCTTTTCTGGCTTTCTTTGATACTGCACACACATGATACAGTTAAATACATGCACATATATACACACACCATACACATAAAATAAAAAGGGATATAGAGTTATAGAATTATTTTCTTGTCTTTGGTTACATTAAAAAAAAAAAGCTCAGATATATACCAGTTAATAAAATCCTTTTATAAGGCAACTGGAAGTTTGGATGGGTGAGATGGGAGGTGGTTTTCAAGAGTGCAATAATAGAGACAGTGAGGCAGATTGTGCACTGAAGTAAAACGTCCCACGTGAGTCCTGTGCAAAATCAGACCCTACATCATCAGGGCTCTGCACTTCATAGTAATCATCCATTTTCTTAAGAAATTTTGCAAGGAAATGTGTCCCCAAAGGTGGCAGAATTTTTTTTTTTAATTACCCTGTGATTTTTATTTCCCCTCTCTTGAATGATTATTTTACAAAATGATTTATCCAGTCCCAAATATTAAACATTTTCCCCTTTGTTTTCAGTGTTTGAAGAACCTGAAGATCCTAGCAACAGGTCATTTTTTTCTGAAATCATCTCCTCTATTTCTGATGTAAAATTCAGCCATAGTGGTCGCTATATGATGACTAGAGACTATTTGTCAGTCAAAATTTGGGACTTGAATATGGAAGACAGGCCTGTGGAGACATACCAGGTATTCACAGTTTGTTTCTTTTGAAGGGTGTGTGCCTGTGGACAGTGTATAGAGGTGCTTCTTGCAGGCTGTTTGGAGTGGTACATTTCTCTCAGAGCCATGAAAATGTTACCGTTGCCTGTGTAAATTGTATGTTGTCTGTTTAGGATTGCAGGGGAACTTAATTTTGTTGCGCATGTGTTTTAATACTGGCCACTTGGTATGCTGCTTTGTATACAGAAGAAGTGTGGGCTGGAGCAGAGCTAGCGAGCACTCTCAGCAGAGAATGTACTCCAGATAGTG
Source organism: Dicrostonyx torquatus (assembly GCA_028555095.1). Lineage (NCBI taxonomy): Eukaryota > Metazoa > Chordata > Mammalia > Rodentia > Cricetidae > Dicrostonyx > Dicrostonyx torquatus. The sequence continues at coordinate 494,489 of JAQHUG010000204.1, forward strand.
TGTAGTATAGAATGACAGTGAACCAGAGCTTAAATTTGACGCACCAAACATGACTCATCTACCTCTTGGCTCATTTTCAAGTTTAAAAAGGCCTGAATTCTTGACTGATGGCTTTTGGATTTGTTTCTTCAGTGTAGAATGTAAGTTCAGTATTCTCTCCTTGTCAGAGAGCTACTATCCTTGACCCATGTCTCCAATGTCAGAGATAGGTGGGACTGAGGTACACAGTTTAGCACAGACCAGGCCAGCAGAGCCTGTAGACCAGGGGTGTGTAGAAAGCAGTGCTCTGGAGCAGCCTTAGGAAATGTATGGTGCTTACAAAAATAGGACAAACGCACACCTCAAGGGTCTAATTTTTCAACTCTCAAAATAAATGTGATTGAAATAGTGTTTTGTTTTCAAAGTGTTGGCAATATTCAGGAGAGCTACTGGTTGTCTTTCCCATGCCTGACACTGAGATGCTAGTTTCACAGTCTCCCTTTGTTTGGGGAGAGACCCTGCATCATTATGAATGCTCAGTTTGGTTCCTACCTTACATGTTACTTGACTTGCTGTTCTGCCTATAGAATTGGATTAACCATTGAGGATGAAGTCACATTATAATTGATCATTTGAATTCATATGGTCATCTTGCCTCTGAGACTGGAGGCTATTTCTGATGTTTGCTTTCTGTCTACTAATCCTGTCATAGACATAAATCTATAATACTTCAGATAAAGTGGACATTTGCAATGAACTTAGATCTGAGTGTGCTAATAGACACATAAAATCCCAGAACTCTGGAACATGATGCAGAGGTTTGTTAGAGAGTCCCCAAGTTTGAGACCAACCTGATGGCTGTCACTTCTTAAGGTTTTCATTCTGCAAAAAGGGAATGGCTGATGAACACTTCTTTTTTCTCTGATCTGAGCAAACACTGGGAAATGTCTTTGTTGTTGGTACCATCTGTGTGGAGATGGGCTATGCTTTTTGATTGCCTTTTAAATAGCAGATTTACTTTGTAGTTTAGCCATCATAATTTCCAAAATCACCCTTTTTGTGAAATACTATAACTCAAAAAAGAGATACATTTTTATTGACTTTATAATGAATAAACATAGGAAGTGACACTCAAATGTTTTGTGTGTGTGTATGTGAGTGTGGTGTGTGCATGCATAGCACACATGTGGGAATCAGAATAACTTTGAGGATTCACTTCTCTTTAATGTGTATATCCTGGTATTCAAACTCAGGCTTGATGAGAAACATATCTCATAGCCCATTATTGAATTTTTAAATGATACTGGTAAGTGAGAGTGAGGAGATGGGGACAGACAGCCAAGAGAAATCAGTGTGTCACTAAGCCAAAGCCTTGCTGTGCTGTATATTCAATTTAAAATAAAATAGTACTTAAAGGGAAGGAAGCAGGTCAGCAGTAATGTAATGAGTGTCAAGAAATGAAAATTAAATTCCTCTGCAACATTCTTTTGTTAGTGTCAGATATTATCTGCCATTTTCAAATACCTTCTGACTTAGATGTCTCACTGTTTGATTTATGTGAAGAGAAACCATGACCAAGGCAATTTACAAAAGAGAGCATTTAAAACGGGTTGTGGTTGCACACACCTTTAATTCCAGTACTTGGGAAGCAGTGGCAGGCGGATGTCTTGAGTTTGAGGGCAACCTGGTTTACAGAGGGAGTTCTAGGACAGCCAGAGCTACACAGAGCAAACCCTCTCCCTGGGGGAAAAAGGGAGGAGGGCATTTAATTGGGGGCTTGCTTACAATTTTGTCACGGTGAGGAATATGGGCAGCAAGCAGTCAGGCATGATGTTGGAACAGTAGTTGTAAAAAAAAATAAAGGCAATATCACCTAGTCTTTTCTAAATAAACACCAATTCTGGACCAAACATCAGATATATGAACCTGTGGTGGGGTGTACTTTCTTATTTGAATAATCACAGATGCTTTAGTTAAGAATGTCGGGGTATATTACAATGCCTGGAGAGGTGTCTTTTCCTCAGTTGTGCCATGGAAAGTATGCCTGCCTAAGAGTATGTAAGGACTAGGAGAAGTAAGATTAGAGGGTATGTGATTTCTATATGCACACTCTAAATGGAGCTGTAGTTATTTTTCTGATTTGAAAAGAGATTGAAATAAACTAAGTATGTTTTTTTCCCCAGGTACATGAATACCTCAGAAGTAAACTTTGCTCACTGTATGAAAATGATTGCATATTTGACAAATTTGAATGTTGTTGGAATGGGTCTGACAGGTAAGGAAAGAAACTTGTTATGTGTTCATCCCTCTTGTCACACTAGGTAAAAATATGACCTTTTTTTTTTAAAACAGAAGTTATGAGTCATTTTCTTCCAGGTAACTTGTAAAATAAACCTAGTAATCATGGATAGAGCAATAATGACAAAAACAAAGCATTGATTTTCAAAGTAAATGCAAAGCAAGAAGTTATAGGGTTGTCATTTAAAAATCTTTCCCCAATTTTTATGAGCCAGATAAATGACATTGCTGGCTAGGACAGTGTGTGCCTGTATCCCAGCTGAGGCAAGAGGAATGTTTGCACTCAGGAGTCCAAGGCCAGCCTGAGTAACTCAGACTATGTTTCAAGAAACATTTAAATCAAAAATCACAACTCTGATATGCCAGCAGTTAATTAAAGTGGTGGATTTAGTTTTTGATTGCTTTTCTAGTGTTTGGAGAACTGTTTCGGCAGCAGGTACTTCATGCAGTGTTGTACTTCAGTGTCTCTTACCCCTCTGCTCACTTCACAGAGTTATTGCAAGTGTTATTGTAAGCACTTACTGTATTCTAATTAAAGCAAAGCATAGTTTTGAAGTTAATACAGGCCATTTCTAAAGCAATTACAGGTGCTTTATTTGGCACTAGTTGAATTTAAAACATTTGATATGATTCCGATTTCTTGGTGTTAGATGTTACAGAGAGCCCTGGAACTTGGAATGCTTGTCTTTTATCTGGTTTTTAAGTTATAAGTACCTGAGTTTTACATAAGGCCCAATAATAGGCTGGTCACACTACACTACTCAGATGCCTGCTGCATGGTAAGCACCTGTGATGTCATTGCCAGTAAGGACAGATGTCAAGAAAACGTAGTAATGTGTAGGTATGACATTATATACAGCCAGTTTTCCCCATGTCTGGTAGCTATATGGTGATTCTCAACATTAAGAATACTTTCTGAGGGCCGACAGGGTGATGGATGTAGCAGAAAGGCTTCCAAACAACGACCTGAGTTGGATTCCTGGCACTCACAGTAGAAGGAAGAACCAAGCTTGTACAGGTTGTCTTCTGACTCCATGTGTCACACACACTCACACGAAAGGTTTTTGGAATAATTCCTATCAAATTATGTATTGAAAAATTATTTTTCAAACTATTTCTCCTGATGTTTATCTTAATTTTATGTGTATGAATGTTCTGTGTAGCATGTTTGTGCTTGGTGCCCATGGAGGCCAAAACAGGGCAGTAACTTTCCTGGAACTGGAGTAACTGATGGTCATGAACAACCAAGGGTTGCTGGGAACAGATCCCTGGGCATCTATAAAAGCGGAAAATGTCCTTAACTACTAAGCCCTCCCCAACCCCCTCACCACTTCCTAAAGAACAGAGACCCCTATCCGCCACAACCATGGCTTCAAAGCCAGCTTTGGTCAGTGCTGTCCAGAGCTCAAGAAACTCACCAAGTGGTCTCAAGTCCTTTCGTGGCTCTTGTCTTAAAGTGACATGGCGTCATAACTTGTTCTCTTTATTCTAAAAGAGTTCTTCAGTTTCTTGGCTTTCATAATCTGGGCATTTTGTGTTACAAAATAACAGTTATTTTATAGGTTGTTTCTTGTTGTGAGCATTGCATTTTCTCATTAAATAAAGATTATATAACTTTACAAACCTGGACTGAGAGGCCACCACCAACTTAGTGTGAATCAGTTTTAAAGAGAAACAGTTTTATGGTTGTCAGCAACATGCACCATCCTGAATTTGATTGATTGTCAATTAAGACAATTAATTGAATTAACAGATAAGTTTAAAGAAGTTGCTTCCTGCAGAGTGCTAGTCCACGTTGCTCACTGATTTGTTAAAGTAAACAATCTCTTGTTAACAGTTTGATTGGGTATTCTACCTTTACAGTGTTGTCATGACTGGATCCTACAATAATTTCTTCAGAATGTTCGACAGGAACACAAAGCGGGATATAACTCTAGAAGCATCACGAGAAAACAATAAGCCTCGCACAGTTTTGAAGCCACGCAAAGTCTGTGCAAGCGGCAAACGAAAGAAAGATGAAATAAGTGTTGACAGCCTAGACTTCAACAAGAAAATCCTTCATACAGCTTGGCACCCCAAGGAGAACATCATTGCCGTAGCAACTACAAACAATCTGTACATATTTCAAGACAAAGTGAATTAGGCTGGCGTTCCTAGCAGAGGAGCCACTTCCTGCTTAGTGAGATAGTTGAATCTAGCATTCATACCTATAAGAGAGCGGTCCATTGTGGCGCCCCTTTCCAGTGTTTGACAGTGTGCCATTCGACAACACATTTGATAGCCACATGGAGAAAGCTGTGTGGATGCGTCCCAGGCTGTTCTCCATGTCTGCTAGCCATTTAGGGAAGGGAAGGGCACTTTTAATTTAATGACTTCTTGCACCATCTTGCCTGGTGGACTGGACTGGACTGTGTCAGCATTGTTGTACTCCACTTTTTATGCCTTCCATTGTGATGACGTCAAACACAGTGAACGCCTTCAGTCATGCTATGGGATTTGTGTATCCTCATTACTGTATCATTTGTGGGGTACACCCCTCTTTTTTAAATTAAATACAGCTCATTCTTACTGTGGCTTGTAGCATTCCTCCTCTCTGGCCTCCTGGACTCTTTCCCCCTCCATCTCTTACCCTTGCCCTTTCCACCTGGTCTCGGTGGTGGCATATCAAAAAAAAGGAAGAACTAAAGAAAGCACACAAAATGGGTCAGTCTGGGGTCAGTGGTAACGGGGGTATATGTTGCGAACAAATGTTTTAATAACAGTTGGCTGTAATCACTCCTTGCCATGTCTGGCACTGAAAAATAAGGAAAAAAAAAACCTACTACTGAATAAAAGTGACAAAGAATGGAGAATCTGGGTTCTTTTTCTTTTTCTTCTACCTCTTTAAACCAATATTTTGTGTCATATCCTTGGGTGCAGGGAAATGAAATGGGTTTCTATTGTCTCCTTGGTATTTTTATGAACTATTTTTAACAAGTGTTCTTTTTTCCCATGGAGCCTCAGAGAGAGATATGGTTCTGTTCACCCATATGTTGAACATACATTATTGTTAAGGGTTCACAGTCTAGAGATGCTAGAGGGTTGTGCGTCTGTGCTTAATTCTTCTGTTAATGAAGTTGCTGTAAATGAGAATCATGGTTGTACAGCGTCACTTTGAAGTCTTCTTCCAGCGCTTAATTTCATTTTGCCTTAGGAAATACCAAGTAGACAAGCTGACTTTTCTCGCTCTTGCGGCACAGCAGAGTGGAATTCCATCTGGAAGTAACTTGGTAGATGAAACCCCGTGTTGCACTGAAGAGCTGTTTTGTTTTGCTTGCTATGGAATCAGAAGGAATTGTACTTTGCCATAGATACACCTTTTCTTTTGGTTTTCCAAAGGTATATTCGGGACAAGCTTTTAAAGGTACAGTGCTGCACGGACTGCAACAGCTTCATAGTACCAGATGTGTGTCTACCCACATTGTCCCAGTGCTGAGGCCCTAGCCAAAGACGGAGAGTGCCCCAGTTAGTGTGGAACTGCCCTTGGTCAGTCCTGCAGGAAGCTTTATGGAGAGAGAATGGACTTTATTTTTAAAAGATGAATGAGCAGGCATTTATATGAGAATGGTAGTATATTTTGGTTGAACAGTAATATAACAATGTTGAATTTAGAGGACTCTGCGTGCTTATATATTTCCACTGCCTATTGTTCTTCAGTAATGAAAAATGATTAAACAACTCCATCACAGTTCCCTCTACACTTACACAAATATGTCTTGTACGTTAACATTTTTAGCACACAGGAGAAATTTTATGTAAGAAAGTTACTGTATCTTTCGGAGTTAAATTTGAATTTGTATTTAAACAATGATATGTCTGATGATTCTTAATGGCACTTTTACTAATTTATTTTGGGATCTTGGGTGCATTCCTAGTCTTGTTATTTATTCCTTTGGCTTTCAAGTAGATAGTTGTCCACCCAGAAGGATCAGCTTTACTCATTTTTGGTTGGGCAACTTTCTGGACCTTTTGGGATGGCGGTTTCCCCACAGTTTGGGATTGAAACCACCAAGCAGTTCTTAGGAACTTTTTTTTTATTCAAATGGTAGTTTTGTGATTCTCATTCATAACTATAAGGGTTAGTTTTATATAATCAAAGGAAACCTACTTGCCAAACTTAAGATGCCTCTATCAGGATTGGTATCATAAACTATTGTAACATCTTAAGTGGCTTTTTAATTTCTTTGGTGTAGCAAACTATAAGCCCAGCCACTCATTTTATATCGTCAACTTTTATTAATAAAAATTACAGAATAAACCTAGTCTTGTCAACTTGTTTGTATTTTCCTACTCTTAAAACCAATACACATATTTTATCCTCTTTCAGTGTTTTTGATGCTAGAATGGGAGAGCTCTCATTCTGTTATGACAGAATTCACTTGGTGGCTGGGCAGTAAGAAGAGGTAGCATATAAATCTATAGTATACTTAGATAACAACTAACTTCTAGGTATTAAGTGGTATAACCCTTCTTAAAATTAAATTTCTGTTAAGGGTTTTTTAATTCCCAAATCTTTCTTACACATGAGACGTAATCATAGCTAGAGTTTTTGCTTTTAGTTTTATGTATGAATGTGGGTGCACATTTGGCACAGAATACGTGTGGAGGTCATAGGACAGCTTGCCGGAATTGGCTCTCCTTCCACTGGATTTTGGGACCAAACTGCAGGTCATCAGGGATTCACAGACCATCCCACCAAACCTAGAGAAATGCAAGATGATCATTTGTAACTTTTATGATTTTCTTTTTAGAAAATTGTGTGCATATAGAGCTAAGTACTACTGACAAAAGCAATTTTGGTAAAATTTAAACCATTTGGTTATTTAGAAATATCCGTCTTCCTTTCTACCCAACATGATTTCAAATAAAAATAATATGCACTGTCGTCACCCTAGCCCCTATAAAGTAAATTTCCTGCTGGGCCAGTGTCAAGATGTCTCAGTAGGTAAAGGCATTTGGAACCAAACGTGATGATTTGCGTTCATTCCAGCTAGGGACAGAATTGACTCACTTGTCCTATGACCTCCACACCTACCTGTCCACTCTTTCATACACATTAACATATATATTGGGTCTGAAGTGGTGCGCACCTTTAGTTCCACTACATGAAAGACAACGTAGGTAATCTCTCGAATTCAAGGTCAGCCTAGTCTACATAGCAGGTTTCAGAGCTATATATGGAGACGCTCTTTTTGTTTTTGTTTTTTAAATGAAGTGTGTTCTAAGTAGTGAATCTTGTAGGTTTTCCTCATTATTTGAGAATCTGTCTCAGGTGTCTTAATGATCTGTCAACATGTTGAGTTGAAACCATGTAACCGAGTTTCTTATATAGCACTCTTAATCAACTCTTGGCAACTGCCCTACTTCATCTTATATCTGTACATGTGAATAGAAACCGTGCATTGAGCAGTTAGGTAAGGTGTCTAGTGAATCCATAGAGCCTGGCGGTGTTCTCAAGTGCATAAGATACTGAGTAATTTGGGTTTCAGTGTTTCTAATGGTGGTATGAGGCTGTGTGACCCACTAGCCCTGTCTGTGTTTGAATTAGACACTTTACAGACTCGAAGTTAACATAAAATGTCCCTCCATAACACCTCACTTCTCAAATATTAAACCACAAGACTTCGAATTCTGCAAAGAATTCTCCAAGCATAAAAAGACTTAAGAAATATGGCCAGTGGGGCTGGAGAGATGGCTCAGTGGTTAAGAGCATTGCCTGTTCTTCCAAAGGTCCTGAGTTCAGTTACCAGCAACCACATGGTTGCTCACAACCATCTGTAATGAGGTCTGGTCTGCAGGCATACACGCAGACAGAATATTGTATACATAATAAATAAATTAAAAAAATATGACCACCAACAGGTTATTTGGGTAATTTCCCACTAGGGGGCAATAGTTAAATTTTGTCCTGTCATTGTGGTATGGTTTTGAAACTACAGATAGGAGAGTTAGATTTCTGATCTAGGAGAGACTCATTAAAACCCAAATCAGATGAAATGAAGGGCAAATATAAAGGGTGCTTGTGTCCAGATGAATCCCCTCTTCACTGCCACCCTGTAGTGAGTGGAGACCTTGAAGCCATCTGATGTCTGGAATGTACCAGCCTCATGGGGAAAGAACTTTGTATTTGTCCCTTGTACTGTGTTAGTAGCAGTATGTGTAAATATGATTTCCTTGGATAGTTTAAAAAAAAAATCCCTTAGCAGAGAGGCCATTCATTCACGTTCTTAGACTTGTCCTTCTATAGGAACTGGAATCATTCAATATAATCATATTGTCTTCTTATTTCTCCACCTGACCTCTTGAGCAGATTCCCATGTTGAGAATTTTGTTTTGGGACATGTTTTGAACTCATGATCTTGTTTGTCTTCCAAGTGCTGGGATTACAGGTGTGTGCCATCATGCTTGACTTTCAGGTACTTTCTGTAAACAGATTTTTCTTGTCTGCATAACCTCACTTGTATGCATGCTCCATGGCCAGTTCCTGTTAATTGATTTTTGTTTTTATTTTGCAAGTAGAAAATACTAGAATAATATGTATGCCAGTCTTCAATGTTTAAACTATTAGTGTGCAGTGCTAGACACAGAATTAGTACCTTATAGGAAACAGCCATTTAAATTCTGGAACATGTTAAAAATACTTTTCAAGATACCAAAATTTGGATCATAATTATATCACCCATGTTTTCATACCCATTAACTGCACACACCTGTGTTTTCATTTTTATCAATTTGAGTAAATAGTGACATAAATTCAGTATAGTGGTGCACACCTATAATCACAGTAGCCTTGGAAAGAGGAAGGATGACCAGGAGTTCAAAGTCATCCTCTGGTATGTAGGTTTCAGGCCAGCCTGGACTACATGAGCCACTATCAAAAAGGTGGGCCCAAGGCTGGAATGATGGCTCATCTGTAGAGTATTTGTTGCTTTTGCAGAGGACCTGGTACAGCTTCTGCCACCTATGTCATGGATCGTAGCCATCTGTGATCCCAGTTCTAGAGGAGCCAGTGTCCTCTTGCCTTTGAGACAGAGCATGCACATGGTACACATACATACATATAAGCAAAACACTCATTCACAAATAAGGCAGAAAGAAAACAATGTAACTCTTGTGTATTGGATAGACCTTTATAGGATGTGCTTCATAGAGTATATTCTCTCAGTATGAGGTTTGTTTCTTTTCATTCCTAATGGGGTCTTTTGAAAAAATGGGCCTTAGCCAGACGGTGGTGGCGCAGGCCTTTAATCTCAGCACTCGGGAGGGAGAGGCAGGCAAGCAGATCTCGGTGAGTTTTAGGCCACCCTAGTGCCAGGATAGGCTCCAAAGCTACACAGAGAAACCCTGTCTCGAAAAACCAAAAAAAAAAAGAAAAAAAATGGGTCTTTATGCTAATTTCATATTTATTTATTTGAGGACAGAGGCATGCCTGTGGAGTAAAGAGCACAAGATGAGGGTGTCGTGAAATACATGCTAAGTAAGTCTCAAATATAGAAACAATTTAAATAGATTAGCCCACAATGAGAAAAACTAAAGAAATATTCTTATGCTTGTATTCCTTTGTAAATACAGCACTATCTAGAAAAGAGACCTAGAAGTTGATGTTTATTACATTGTGTGTGTGTGTGTGTGTGTGTGTTTGTGTGTGTGTGTGTGTGTAGGTCTGAGGACATGCTGTGGGAATGGGCTCTCTCCTTTTACCATGTTGGCCCTGGGGACTGAACTCAGGTAGTAAGTGTAGGCATCTCACCAGAGCAAGGTTTTTGTCTTTAAATGCACATAAGTGTTTGTCTGCATATATGTCTGTGTACTGTGTGGGTGTCTCATCCCTGAGGCCAGAAGACAGCATTGAATCCTCTGAACCATTGTGTGGATGTTTATCTGAGTCCTCTACAGGATCATCTAGTGTGCTTAACTCCTGAACTGTCCCTCCAGGCCCTGAAAAGGAGTTCTTAAATCTCATGATTTATTCTTGTTTTTCCTCACATGGACTATTTTTTGATGTCTTTTAAAATTTTTGCCTAGTTCAAGGTTTGAAAGACTAGGTTTTACATTTAAGTCTATGACTCATTTGAGATTTTTGGGTTTTGATATGTTGTATAAAACATGAAAGTTGAGAAAAGTGGTGGAGGATCATTTTTCTTCACAATGTTTTGAAATTCAATTGACTATCCACCTGTGAGACCACCTGAAATATTCCATTAATATATAGGTAGGTCTATGTTTTCCCCAACACTGTATTGCCTTGATTACTGTAGTAAATAAATCTGGAAATAAAATATGTGAATAATTTTTTTAAAAATTGTTTTGCTATTTTAGGCTTCTTTTTTTCCTTTGCAGAGTTGGAGGTGATTCATATTCTCTTTTCATATAGGCTAGAGAAGTGGTTCAGAAGTTGAACACACTGGTTGCTGTTGTAGAGGACCATGTTCAGTTCTCAACATCCAGGTGGGATGGCTTGCAGCTACCTGTGATTCCAGATCCAAGGCATCCGATGCCTTCTGGCTCCCATAGGTACTGCTTTTACTTGCACAAACCCATATTCAGATATGCATATGTAGTCATAATTTTTTAAAACAGGTTTCAGTAGATTTAGGCATAGGCACCAAAGAGAGAGGCACTCAGAAAAGTATCCAACTGTGTAGGTTTCTTTACATATTTCTATACACAGCTTTTAAAACATGTATATTAGCATTATTTTGAGGTTTTTTTTTTCTACAATGTTGAGGAACAAACTGCGATTGTATGTATGTCTTCATGCAAATATTTTTTTTATTTGTTTTGAGATAGGGTCTCACTATGTAACTCTAGCTTTCGTGGAACTCAGTATATTGACCAGGATGGCCTCTAACTCACAGAGATCTACCTGCCTATCTATCTACCTTAGGTTCTGGATTAAAGGTGTGTGCCACCATAACCTGGTGATATTTTGCTTTCTTATCTAAATTGAATTGTACATTACTTTACTTGGTAATGGGATTATCTCAAACAGTGAAGAACTGAGTGGTTAGGGTAAGCTGGAGTGTCATATTCAGTCTTGTGTATCTAAGAAGAGAGAAAGCTCACTCTGGTTCCATCCCACCCTTCTTTCTACAAAAAGCCAAATCCTCATACAGAACACTTACTAAAATGGTAGGACAAGCTCCAAAAGAATGGAATTGTTCTGTGTATATGTCCTCTGATCAAAATATAGTAATTTTTTTTACACCTGAAAATCGTGGTTTGGTGGTTCAGTGGGTAGTGAAAAACAAAACATTTAAAAACACTTTAAACTTTTTAAAAGAAGCATCTAAAAGGGGCTGGAGAGATGGCTCAATGGCAGAGTGCATAGTGCTCTTGCAGTGGCCCTCCTAGCAGAGGACGTGAGTTGGAGTTCCAGCACATATAATGGGGTATGATCACAGGCTACTTTTAACTCCAGCTCAAGGTGGATCCGATTGATGGCTCTGACTTCCACAGTACCTGCACTAGTGTACATCCCCACACATGCAAACATAATTTAAAAAGATAAATCTTTTTTGTTGTTGTTGTTCGTTTTTGTTGTTTTGAGATGGTTTTTCTGTGTAGTCCTGGTTGTCCTGGGACTGGCTCTGTAGACCAGGCTAGCTTCTGGTGGGATTATAGGCATGCCCCACCATGCCTGGCTAAAAATAAATCATTAATGAGAAGTATCTAAAAGAAAAATGGCTAGTGATATAACTAAAGTGATAGAGTACTTTTTAAAAATTAACAAATGCTGAGAAATATGAGGGGAAGTCGTGTGCATTCATTCAAGAGGCTGTGCCTCAGCTCGACAGTGGTGACACATCTTTAATCCCAGCATTTAGGAGACAGAGACAGGCGGAGCTTTGAATTTGAGGAAGCCTGCTCTACAGAGCAAATTCCTGGACAGCCAGGCTATACAGAGGCATGGTGGCTCACACTTGTAATACTGGTGCATAAGAGGCGGAGGGAGAGCTGTCAAGGCTGGAGATCAGCCTGGACTTCATAGTGAGTTCCAGACCAGAATGGGTTACAAAGTGATACCTTGTCTCAAAAAGGCCAGTAAATGAAATAGATCAATAGATATCATTGGGTCAGTTGGCTACAAAGTTGGGGAAAATCAAAGGCAGTTTACAACGTGAAAGTTAATTTCAGGAGAATTAAGGGAGCATCTAATGTACAACTAAGCCTAAAAGAATTAGGGTTTTACAATAAATTCATAATCTTTTTTTAAAAATATTTATTTATTTATTAATTATGTATACAATATTCTGTCTGTGTGTATGCCTGCATGCCAGAGGAGGGCACCAGATCTCATTACAGATGGTTGTGAGCCACCATGTGGTTGCCAGGA
>JAQHUG010000204.1:515809-536370 GCA_028555095.1 Dicrostonyx torquatus
GGAGCCTGTTGTGGAACTAGCTCTTGCAGACCAGGCTGGCCTTGAACTCAGAGATCCTCCTGCCTGTGCCTCCTGAGCTCTGGGATTAAAGGTGTGCGCCACCACTGCCCAGCTGTAATTTTTTAAAATAGATATAGCTGTATACAGATATCTGTTATATGTATATCTGTTTACAGATAAGGCAACTAAGACACAGAGGTTAAGGCACCTGTCTGGGTATAAGCTGTAAGCATTAGTACAGGGTGTAACTTCAGCCTGTGCTGTTAACTGTGGTACTGGTATATGCCACTCCAAGATATTCTACTTTATGGTGGGAATGGGGGCATTGTACTCCTGACTGTGGCAGGCACAGCAGGGGTCACTTTTAAGCTTTTCTAGGTGTGTCTTCTCAAGTTCCTATTGTTAGGGTAGCGACAGTTTATGTTTAATGCAGACAATAGAGTTGGTGTGGGCTTGGTGGAAGTCCTTCAGTGAAGTGAGGAGCAGAAACCCAGGTTCTGTGGGCACCATTCTTTGATTAGATTTTCTAAGCACATGTTGATTGTCCTGTCTGGAACCTTTGGTCCTTAGTGCTCCTGCCAGAGCAGCCCTGGGCTTTGTTTGGTTTTGTTTATTTTGTGCATTGGGCTGTCTGTCTAGAAGAACCAATCCCATTTAATAGACATTTGAAAACCCTAGAAGCAGTGGGAATAGGGGAAGATTGTTTATTCTCTCTGTCTCTATATGTAGAATATTTTACAGAGCTCTAAATTTAGATGTGCTCTGGCACATTCGTCCCCACTCCAGGAGCACTCTGAATATTAAACTAGATCTCTCTAGTGACACTGGTTTATTTGCTCTTCTTCCTGTGTTCTCAGCCACGCCCATCTTCACGTAGGTGGATTAGTGAGGCCAGGTGCTGTTGTGTGCCTTTGTTGTTTGGAATTAATTGGTGATTTCAGGACTGCTGGGGGGTTGGCAACTCTTTAGCAACAGATACAAACTCCATAACGTATTAGTGAGTGTCCGCTGTTTGCTGGTCGTAGATGTTGCTGGGTAGTTCTGGCAGCTCTGGGGAGTAGGTCCCCTCTGTTACCAGCTCTGTTGACTGGTGAGATGGAGGACTAGAAGGGTTAAAGTGCCAGGAGCCCCATTCCTAGCTAGGCAGATGAACTTCTCCCTCAGGTGAGCTCACCCTCCTGCTGGATCTGGTGCCTGTTTGGAGTACATTTTAGGGTTTGAGGTGTTGTTTGGCCATTCTGACGAATCTGCTAAGGATTTAGAGATTTGGCTCTGCTCACTCGCTTGGTTACATTTTGGAGGTTGTAAGGTTTTGGCATGGGAAGGGTTTTGTGTTTTTCATAGCCCAAGTCAGACTCAGACTCACTCTTGATCATCAGTTATCCTGCCTCAGACTCCCAAGTGCAGGTGTGAGCACTGCCTGGCTGTTGGTCACACTTCCTAAAGCGAAGTACTATGCAGAAGGGATGTAGAGGATGTCTTTTCTGAGAAGTTGGTTAATTGGCCAGTGTTACTGATACCTATTGAGCTTATTGGACCGATAAGAATCTTCAAGAACATGAATCTTACAAAGGCCCATCCCCTTTTCCTATGGTCCCACCCCCTTCAGCTATTTATCTCAAACTTCTCTGCCTGTAGCCCATCTGCAGTGGCTTCTCCCTCCTCCACACACTCAGGACTTAATGAAAACCCTAGGAAGTAGAGGTCTTGGGAGAGAAAAGGGAAGGAGCAACCTGATAAGGTATGTTCAGAGTGGAAGAGAAAGTGCAGCAGGGAGACGGGGAGACACATTGGTGGTCTCCCTCTGATGCTCCCTCCACCCTAATTTTTAATTTTTTTTTTTTTTTTTTTTTTGGTTTCATCAAGGACCAGCTGTCTTAATGCATGCTCTGGGTTTGGGAACAAATTGAGAACTTTGTGATTAAATTTTGGTTCTACTTCAGGAGCTTTTCAGTTTGTGTTAGTTAGGAGACAGCAGCTGTCTTCCTGTTAAGACGAGCTGTACGACATTGCTAAGTCATCTGGTGATTTAATTTGGTGCAAATCCTGTGGCACCCATGGCAAGTCGTGTCTGTGTAACTGAAATGTTAAAGGCCTGTCTAGTAAAGAAAGAGGCATATAGTTTTTGAAGAACAACCTGAGTTTTCACCAAAGTGTTGATTGGACATAAATTAAGTTTTAACCAGAAAAAAAAAAATTGGCCAGAAAGCCCGTCTTCTTTAGTTTTAGATTTCTACCTTCTGAGTGGGTTTAATGCATGAGTTCCTTTGGAGCAGAATAGCATGGATTCTGACTTTCTGTGTGTTTATTTTCTTCAGAATACTTTGGCTTCAGTTTGAGTCGAGTCAGAATTCTTATCTGCACTCAGCATATGGACATCTGTGTGCACAGGAGGGATTTCAGCCCCACTGTGGTTATGACTTGTTATCTGACCTGTCCAACAGGTTCCTGGGTGGAGCTACCTATGAACAGCAGCAATGGCAATGATAATGGCAACGGGAAGAATGGGGGGCTGGAGCACGTCCCTTCCTCTTCCTCAATCCACAATGGAGACATGGAGAAGATCCTTCTGGATGCACAGCATGAGTCGGGACAGAGCAGCTCAAGAGGCAGCTCTCACTGTGACAGGTATGTGAAGGCTGCATGGTGTAAGTCAAGAGTTGAGTGGGTCCGAAGGTAATTTTCATGAGGAGAAGGCTCATTAAGAGAATAGGCATCCAGATTTATTGTACCATGCATGTTTAAACTAGATAGCTAGGCCAGGCACTTGGGAGGCAGAGGTAACCTGTGAGTTCAAGACCAGCATTGTCTACACCAGTCAGGGCCTTATGGTGAGATGTAAAATGTCTCAAGAAAAATTAAAAACCGAATAGCTAATGGATAGGCACCTGAGTGCTCACTGTTGCCCTCTCCCCCATTGTCATTTTTATTCTCAGATTGAATTATTTTCAGATGTTTATCAGTTTCAAATTGAGTAGCAGGCCAACAAGATGGTTAAGCTGATAAAGGCACTTGCTGCTAAGCTCAGTAGACCTGCATTTCATCCTGGGTCTCATTTGGAGGATGGAGAGAACTGACTTCCTCAAGTTGTCCTCTGGCCTCCACATGCACATCCACACATATATAGGTATCTACACACACAAACTAAATGCATTTTTAAAATGAAAATGAAATTTAGCACCATTAATGTAAATTTACAGAGTTAATCTGAGTTTCCCATTTTCCTTTGTTTTTGAGCCCATGTTACGAGTTACAATAACATCTGTCTTCCTCTCTAGGCAGCCAGAGGTAGGGCCATGTGGCCTTTTTGCACCATTCACAGTAACAGGCTGGCACGTAAGAGGCACTTAGTAAATGCTCTGCTCACAGGACCTGCAAGTTGGTGGTGGTCCCAGCCGTGTCTATGTGACTCAATAAGCAGTGTGCTGAAGTCCATGCTCCCTCAGAGGAAATGTTACTTACATCTCACTGCATGGCTTTTGCCTCTGGAAAGCTGAGGAGTAAATCTACAGAAAGACGTAGAAAGGAAAGGATAACAAGTGGTTCATTAACTTTCATCTGAGCCTTTTTTTTCTGTAGCTTCCTGAGAGACTAGGTATTAAATAGCATTAACAATTGTAAGCTGAACATAGGTAAGACATGCCTATGGTCTCGTCAGTCCTGAGGCTGAGCAGGAGGATTGCCACAAGTTGAAGGTATATCTGGGCTACTTAACAATACATAATGATAACCCATCTCCAAAAGTAGTGAGAAGTTCCCTGCAGGGTGATAGCCTCATAGAATGCTCGATGCTGCAATGGTCTGGCTCATTTGTAGCTTGCTGATGATTCACCATGGTGAAGATTCATGTGCATGGAAAGATTGAGGGGCATTTAAAAATGGGAGAAGCAGGGTAGGTTATGTCTGCAGGAGGAATTTTGTCTATAGCACATGGTTAACGTCTGAGAAAACAGAGAAAGAAGTTAAACCACATCTGACCTTCATGCATGCCTTATGACCCAGTTCTGTCTCTAAGGCAGCTGGAGGACAGGTCCGATGGCTGTTTGGCACAGTGAGCACCCTGCCACCTCCGTGTTATCTCTGCCTTGTTGCCATGTCTCCTTCACAAGCAGAAGTGAGCATATGGTACTTTCTGGACAGTTGCCATCGGTTCTGGAGGCTGCAGCACTACTATTCTATCTTTCAGTAGTTTTGTTTGTTTGTTTTTGAGATAGGGTCTGTACATAGGCCCTGGCTGTTCTAGAACTCTTTGTGGACCAGGCTGCCCTCGAACTCACAGAGAATTGCCTGCCTCTGCTTCCTGAGTGCTGGAATTAAAGGTGTGTGCCACCATGCCCAGCCAGAATAAAGTTTTATATCTAGGGACTTGCTGAAGGATTTCTAGAGCTTTGTATTTGAGTTTCTGATGTTTCTGTCCTCTGTAGCCTATTTTTGTACATGTACATGCATGAGCCTGATCGTTGGTACATGTGTACATGAGTTTGTTGTTCACAGGGTGCTAAAAAGTCGCTTGTTGGGCATCCCGTTTAGCTTATGATGACAGTGATGTGTGTGATGAACTATGAATTCATCTTCCCAGGGTCAGCTTAGTTCAGGTTCCTGAATGTGAAGAGGAATAGCAAAGGGACTTCCTGGCCATCTAGTCTCACTGAGACAATGGGTTCCAGGTCCAGCTAGAGACACTACCTCACAAAATAAGATGGAGAACAATAGAGGAAAGTAATGAGAGTCACTTTTAACTTCCACAAGGACGTGCACTTACACCTGCACACACATGTATACACCAGACATGCATAGCACTGCAGTACAACAGAAAAGGGGCCTTCAAGATTCATGTGATTTGATTTGTGTTTGAAGCTATGGGAAGTGTTTCTTATAGGTGGAGGAGTTCTTAGGATTGTTGGATATAACCTCAGCTGATGGACATTTTCTCTTCTCTTCCCTTTCCTTTTTGTCTTCTCTTTCCCCCTACTTTCTCTGCTTGCTGCTGAGTACTGAACACAGTGCCTCTGGCATGTTGGGCAGGAGCTGCTCTGCTGAGCTGCCTCTCCAGCCCTCTTGCGACTCTCTGGTTCTGGAACTGTCCTGCTGAGTTGCACAGGCTGGGTTTAAACTTGCTTTGTAGCCTGGGGAATGAACTTGAAAATTCCCTGCACCAGGGTCTAGAATAGCTAAGATTTCAGACTACACCACCAGGCCTAGCCTGTTTTAAAGATGTTTTGTTTAAAAGTTATCCCATGTCAGGTGTGTGCAAATCTTTAATCCCAGCACTCCAGAGATAGAGGCACTTGGATCTTTGAGTTCTAGGACAGACACTGCAGTGGTGGTTAGAAGATATCCCAGCATGCCTTACTTTGTGTTGTATCCTGCCGTTCCAAGCAGTTTCTAGAAGCCCAATGTGGATCTATCCCTAGAGCTCCTCCTTTGCCTGTCAGTGCAGGACAAACACATCACAGTTTAACAGGCTCCCCAGCCGAACCTGAGAGGAGCCGGGCTCCAGGTTTGATGGCATTCTGAATCTTCAGGTGTGAACTGTTTACCAGTGAAGAAGGGAGCTTTTCTCTAACAAGATTGGTATCAACAACACAACACAGAGAGAAAACAGCACTTCTGTGGGCTTACCGACCTGTCAGTTTGACAGCCGGGCCTGGTCATAGGTATATGAGACTGGCCTTTGATGCCATAGTGTTACCAGCACAAAGACAGCGGCTGCACAGGGAGCTGGTATAAATCATGCAGCCCCGATCTTCACCATTTGTCTTTTATGCACAAAACCCACATTCTGGTTGGCACATTTCAGTTAACAAGAAGTGAAACTACAGGAGCCAGAAAGCAAGATTAGTACATTTAGGGACTTTCTTGGCTCCTGGAATTATGCTTTAGGTTTTTGATGGGTTAGGTCTTTGCTCCTGTTTTGGCGGGTGTTGGGGCCTGTGTGCTGGATTTTAAGGTCAGAATGGTGCCTCCAGCATTTCGTCAGTGTGCTAAGGTTTGGGGACTTGTTACAAAAGACTCCGTCTGTTTGGAATTTGAAGATCATTTCACCATCATTGGACAGCAGTACAACAAGAACGTGTGGTGCTTCTCCATCTTCAGGCAATATATTGTGGCTTGTCACTCTGAAGGCATTCATTACCACTGACAGAGTCAGCTCTCTGTAAGATTGCTCCATTACATTGTGCTGCTTACTTTCAACATAGGATTTGTTTCTTTGGTATTAGATAGACTTTGAGGGTTTGCTCCTATTTCAAAGCTATCTTGCTGTAACTTTCATTTTCTGTTTTTCAGTAAATTCTTAAGATGTGACAAAACAAAGATTAAAACTACTGAACGAGGCTGGCTAGATTGCTCCCAAACCTGATGACCTGAGTTCTATTCCCAGGGGCCTAGGGGGGTGGGGGGGAGAATAGACTGCCAGTTGCTGTTCATTGACCGTCACACCAGGAAATACTTGGACACACAAACATATATGCCCAGAATAATAAAGTGTAAAAAACAAACAAAAAATAATGTCTAAGTTTTTTCTTTCCTAGCCCTTCACCACAAGAAGATGGACAGATCATGTTTGATGTTGAGATGCACACCAGCAGGGACCATAGCTCTCAGGTGGGTAGGCGTTTTATTTTGATTTGGAAAACACACAAGAGTCTCTGAAGTTTGTTGGCTAAAATAGGGTGCTTTGCTCCAAGCCTGATTACATTTTACCAATGGAGTATTTCTCTAACAAGATCGGTGTCTGTAGCCCAGAGTGCAGCTCTATCTGCGAGCTCATGGACCTATCACTTTGACTGTTGGGCCTGGTACCAGTTGTATAAGGCTACTCCTTGATGCTACAGCAGGCATACAGGCAATAAAGTGAAGACAGGAATTCCTTGTTTCTTGAATTTTCTATTGTGCCAACTCTTAGAAAGTTACTGATGAATATTTGAGTGAGGGCTGTAGATGTCTTCTTTGTCGTTCCCTCACGGCATAAGCACAGGCCTCTGTGTTGGAGCTGTGTGTCTGGCGCCATGCTTCTAGTTGTCTTCTGCCAGAAGACTGCACAGCTTCTCCACACCTCACTATTCTGCCTTTTGCTATTTCCTGAAGCTGGAAAATCCATGCAGTCCACACTGGCTTACTTAAGCTCACTTTAGCTGCTCACATGCTGAAACTTGCAATACCAGTTTACTCTGTGTGATGTGCTTTGTTGTCTGAAGAAGCTGGGTGATAATTGGCTGAAATGTTTACATCTCTGGCTAGTGTGTGTGAGTTTGGCCATATGCAGGATGCTGTAACTGGTGTGGAAAAGGCACATGAAGTTCATGGCAAGTAGTATCCCCTGGACAGAAGAGAGGAGGGAATTGATACTCTGCTGTAGCTGGTCTTTGGTCTGATTGCTTTTGTTTAGACATTTCCAAAGAGTGTCTTCAAGAGTACTACTCAGGAAGCTCTGTGAAGTTATTCTGAAGTCACGTAAGTGACCGTCCTGCGTCCTTGCCCCTGAATTGCTGTTTCAGGCTGTGCAGAGTCCAGAGACACCAGTTGAAACCAAGTCTTTCTCAAGTTCCTTTTCTTTCGGAGTTCTGTTTTCCCCCACCCCCCATGGGTATTTCTCCTCCTAGCTCAGTGAAAGCTAGGTGGCAGCCCTGACTCAAGAAAATGGGTGTGATCAGGCCACTGATCAGGTCACTGAATTTAACTGCAATCTTAGGACTGAATGCAGCCATTATAAAATTGGAAAAAAATCTGTGGGAGCGAGCTTGTGAGATTCTGATAGTCTGAAGTTGACTTTAAGCAGGGGATAAGCCATGCTGTCAGACTGGTCAGTGGGGACAAGCATGGGTTTTTGCAAGGTCATTTGGTGCCTATAAAGACAAAGTTGGGTCTGTGCAGTAAAAATTTTAAAATAAAAGAGATATATTAGTAGATGCTTTATATTGTGTATAAAGCATTTGTATTTTTAAGATTGAAGAAGTAATTGAAAAGCTAGTCACTAGGGATTAGGAAAATGAGTTTTATGAATGAGAAAGTTTTTTGTTACAAAGTTAAGAACAGCTGGCTTTATGTTTTTTTTTATGTGTGCCTGTGAGGAATAAATGAGATGTCATGATCCAACTTTACCCAGAGAAGTGAGGAAAGACACCAGTACTTACCAGTATGTCTGATGCTAAGTTTCTCAGACCAGCGGAGGGACAGGGAATTGTTACTCTACTGGGGAAATGGGGAGACACTTTGTCCTCATGTCCTAAAATGACAAAGCAAGTCAGTGTTAGAGCCATGACTGAAAGCAAATCTGTGCCTGTGATCCAGTTCTTCACTGAAACTGACCTGAGGGGAGTCAGTCCCTAGTCAGAAGACTAGGCGTGCGAATGAACTGGCAGGTCTGCCGAGTCCCAGTGTGGGGATTCCTAAGCAGGCTCAGCAGGGCAGAGTGTTCCTCTTCCTCAAAGGATGATGGGACCCATGCGGCTCCACTGTGTAGCAAGAAATATACTCAGTCTCATGCAGACTTACAGTCCCATGAAGGTATTGTTTTTTAGGATGGGTCCAGCATGGAGTTGCTGTGTTTGGAAATAACCTCCTTTCTGTCTTGTGAGACTGGTTTATCTGTACATGGATACAGGCATGCAGTTTAATACACCTATTTAGAGACCTAAGGAGACCTGGAGGTGGGTCAGATAATGAAGAATTAAATGGTAATGAAATAAAGACCCACCCACCCCACTTCCCAGGACTGTTTGGTTGAGGGAAGAACAGAGTTGTACATGGTTAGATGAGGTGCCCTTTTGTCATATTTTTTAATTATAGGAAGATGATTCAAAACCTCAAAATGGGCCAAACATGATTGTTAAGATCTTTATTGTAGGGCTGGAGAGATGGCTCAGCCGTTAAAGGCTAGGCTCACAACCAAAAATATAAGATCTTTATTGTAGTTTCTGAATTCAGGAGGCTGAGAATTGCAAGGTCTGAAGGCCAGCCAAGGCTATAAAGTAAGCTTGAGGCCAGCATGGAGTGTTTGGTGAGGCTGCTCACCATCTCCCTCCCAAAACCCTGGGATTAGCAAGTTTAAGATTAATAAAGGAGCCGGGTGGTTGTGATGCACACCTTTAATCCCAGCACTCAGGAGGCAGAGGCAGGCGGATCTCTGTGAGTTCGAGGCCAGCCTGGTCTACAAGAGCTAGTTTCAGGACAGGCTCCAAAGCTACAGAGAAACCCTGTCTCGAAAAAAAAAACAAAACAAAAAAAAAAACAAAACAAAAAAACATTAATAAAGGAAATGAGCTATAGTAAACTTTAAAGTAGGTTGAGAAATATATCTTGTTGATTAAAACAATTGTATGAATCCAAAGGTAACTTTGCTTTAGTCCCCTGGAGAAAATTCCATTATCAAAACATTCAGAGCACAAATCTCACATTGTTTTCTTTGAAAAGGATAAAGTATGAACTCGTTCAAAAAAATCTGAACTAAACCTGGAAGCACTTAGAATCCTAGGAGGCCCAAGGAGGAACTAAGCAGAACAAACTGTTATAAGACTGGCGTGTAGTTACTGAGGCAGAGTCTTTCTAGCATGTCAGAGGCCCTAGGCTTAAGTCTCCAGCATTGCTGAAACCCAACCAAAAGAATCAGAGGGCCAGCAAGGTGGCCTAACCACCTCAGTTGCAACCTCACATTGGAGCCCCGGCACCCCATGGTGGAAGGAGAAAAACAGCTTCTACACAGGCACCACCCCTCATCATAAATATAAATACAAAGGTAACATCCAAAGAATGACCTGTAGCAGGCCGAAGACTCAGAAACAGCTGCACACAGGCTGCTCAGTGCTTGCCCTGTGGCTGCTGATTGGTTTCTGCCTGAGATGACTTAAGGGTTCCTCCGGAGAGCCAGCTCATGATTCTGAGTAATCTCAGTGCCTGCTGGAAAAAGCTCAGTCCTAAATGCTGAATTGTGCTGTTTCAGTGGAATTTGCCAACTTCAGCAGAACTAGATAAGGGCCATGCTGACAAAGGGACACAAACATCCCCTGAGCTTTGACCTGGATTTGGTAGTAAACGGGTGTTATGTGTAGAGCCAGGCTTAAGCTCCCTTCCCAGACAGCTGAGTCACTAGGAGGTGGAGCTGTGGGGAGTGTCCATGAGTGGGCCAGCTGGAGCTGTGGGGAATTGTCCCCTGAGTGGGCCAGCTGGAGCTGTGGAAAGTGTCCCCTGAGTGGGCCAGTTGGAGCTGTGGAAAGTGTCCCCTGAGTGGGCCAGGTGTTTCACCCGTTGGTCAAAATCAGAGTGTTTTTTTTTTCTTTGATATGCATTGGTGTTTTGCCTGTGAGGCTGCCAGACAACTGGAACTGGAGTTATAAGTAGTTGAGAGCTACCATGTCGGTGCTGGGAGTTGAACTCGGGCCCTCTGGAGGAGAAGCCAGTACTTTTAACCCCTGAGCCATCTCTCCAACCCAGAGTGTTTTGTAGTGTGATTCCACTGTGGAGTCACAGCCTTACAGTCTTAAGACTGAATAAATACAGCTAATGTGTCATTTTTAGGAATTTCTCACCCCTTTAGTTTCTGTTAAAAGAGAGTTTGCCAGGCTTGAGTCTAGAACCCCAGCACTTGGGAAGGCCAGCCTGGGCTACATAATGAATTACAGGTCAGCCTAGGCTACAGAATAAGACACTGTCTTAACCAAAAACAAGAAAAAGCTTGTGGAAATATAAATTTTTCCTGGCCTGACATCTCAGGTTATCACTAGCAATAAAAAGAATATTTTTCATTTATTTACTACCATAGATGTTAACTTCTGACTCACTTCAAAATAGATCCCCCCCCAATAAAAAACTAGTTTCAGAATCTTGAGAAACATTCATTAATTCCTCTTTAAAAAGCAATCTCCTTTCAGAAAGTGAGAAACATGGTTCTATGAGTGGGACCTTTGGGGCAGCTTGCCCATCCTGGAAACCAGTGGCCTCTACCTTCAGTTGTGAGGCCCTCAGCAAGCCACACAAACCCTACCCTCTTCGGTAGAATGGAGTGCAGCAGTTTCTGTTTGGGGATTGACCAAGGTCAAGATTAATGCACGTGAGCAGCTTAAGTAGATGCTGCTCTTTCAGGTGTTTGGCAGCATCATGATTTACCACATCTCTGCCAACATTTTTTTTTTCTTGATTGATTTATTGCCACGTCTTTTTTGGTGTGTTCTCTTTATTTTTTTCTAGTTCTGAAAAATTAAATGCAATTGAAAATATGTACAGTGTGGGAAATATAATGTTGAGAGGGATATAGTGAAACCCCACTGTGCTTCTTCAGGTTCAGCAGCACCAACTCCATGGCTTCCTCACATCTCTAAAGAGGGCTTTTGCAGGGGTACAGCCTGTCCTTCAGTGCGGCCTCCATCATGCTCACCTGCTCTTCCTGGGATGCTCTTAGGGCAGCTTTGAGCCCGTTCCGAAAATAGGCTGCTTCCTATATAAAGACGCATAACTTTTTAGTTTGTTTTGTATTTAAAAGAATTGGTTATCCTTTCCTGCTTTTCTCTTGTTCCCCCCATTCACTGTTTGAATTCTCTTTAGTCAGAAGAAGAAGTTGTAGAAGGAGAGAAAGAAGTTGAGGCTTTGAAGAAAAGTGCAGACTGGGTATCAGACTGGTCCAGTAGACCCGAAAACATCCCACCCAAGTAAGTCCTGCTTGTGTCTTGGCTGTGGGTTTTATGTGCTTGTCTGTGGGACTGGTGTAGTCCCAGAACACGTGCAGCACTTGTGTTCTGAAACCAGCCTGTGAACTTCTTCCCCAGAGAGTTCCATTTCAGACACCCTAAACGTGCTGTATCTCTAAGCATGAGGAAGAGTGGAGCCATGAAGAAAGGGGGCATTTTCTCTGCAGAGTTCCTAAAGGTCTTCATCCCGTCTCTCTTCCTTTCTCACGTGTTGGCTTTGGGACTGGGGTAAGTACCCTGTTGACAGTGCATTACCTAACGGTAGTGGGCAGCAAGGTGTTGAGAAGGAAAGAGCCATCTGCCCTGCGTTCTTCCCTGGGTACTACTTCCCAGGGAGTTCTTCCATGATTACTTTACTTTTTTGAGTTATTTAAAATTTAGCTAATTGTAATTTGTTATTAAATATAATGTAGGAATAAATGCAAAATGGTTTCCCCCCAGATGGTAAAACACACTATTGTGGAGGATGATTCTTGAATATGCTGGTAGGCTACTGTAGGTACTGTCTTTTTTTTTTTTTTTTTTTTTTAACTTTGTGGCATTTATATTCAAAAGTCAGCTTCATGTTTACTTAATTCATTAACTTGTAGCATGTCTTTTCAATTAATGGCGTTTCTTCCTTGATTTGAATATTTAAGAAAATACACTTCTGAAAGATTTCAGTTTGTAAGCATTAGCTTAATTAATTTTTTAAGACCTACCTGCTGCATGTACTCTGAGCATGCCCAGTGTTTTCTGTGTCTGGTGCATGGAAAGTGGATCATCCCTGATCTTGCTGTGTGTGAGTGGCTCAGCATAGCAGAGGGAAGTGCCTGCTCTGGAGCATGGGCATGTGGGCATCTTTCTCTGTCTCCTTGGTAGAGGATCTGCTGGTAAAGACAGGGCCTGTATTTACAGACAGTGGAGTGGAAGGCACTGTGGAGCTTGGGAGGACTCTTAATATCTGCCACCTGTTCAGTTCATTTACCTTAAAAAGCTTGGTTTCGGGGCCTTGCAGTGTTTCTTGCTTTCATGTATCTTTAAGCTGTTTTTGTTGCTTTGATTAAGTTTAACTCTTGCTACAGGTGAATGTTTTTAAGGGGCTTAAAGATTGCTATTACTACATTGAGGGTTGTGCTGTTTGTTTCCCTTGGCACTCTGCTTTTGCTGTGGAAGGGGTCATTTTCTTGCTTGGTGTTGAGAGTCGTGTTAGATCCCATCTTAAAAACACTGTCTATGACCATCTCTCTCAATCTGAAATAGCAATAGAACCTTTTATCCAAATAGAAACACGTGGGGGCTGGAGAAGACTCTGCTTTGGGCTTTGAAAGGGTCTCTTTTTCTTTACCTGGTCTTGACATCACTGCCCTTGTGTTTCCAATCCTGACTTAATGAGTAGACAGAATCCTATAAAATCATCTGGGCTGAGCTAGTCAGTGGGCTGTAGTTCCGTGGGAGTATGCTTGTTTAGCAGATACAAGGGAGAAAAAAGTGGTGGCTCAGGGAGTCTGGGAAGTGTGCGCTGAGGCTCTCCGGTGTTTACCACCTGGTCGATAGAGACCACCCTGTGGACCAGGCTGGTGTAATTGTGAAAATGATGGAACATGTTACACTCTGCTTCCTTTCAGCATCTATATTGGAAAACGACTGAGCACACCTTCTGCCAGCACCTACTGAGGGAAACGAAAAGCACCTGGAAATACGCGTGGCCTGTGAAGTGGTGTATTGTAGTTTGAATTTGAGACCTATTGTAAGCATGATCCCCAACCTACAACCCTATTTTTACATACCAAATCCCAGTAACTCTCAAATCCAGTATTTTACTTAAACTCTGTTGAGGCATTTTACTAACCTTCTTCCCTTTTTGGCCTGTAAGACACTTTAGAGATTCCTAACAGAATTTCCTGTCGTTTAGAAATTTGCAAGGGCTTTTTTCAGCAATGCCACCAGCAGATTATAACCTTGTCAACAATGCCATTGTTTCCTCTTAGTACCACCAGAGTCATACCTCCATCATTCATGCTAGAAGCTGAATTCTAGCCATGCAACTACATCTCTTTCTAAATGAGGTCAGGTTTGCAAACAGTACTATAAAAGCTTTGTTTAGTTTTTGTTTTCCAGAACAAAAACAAGCTTCCCTAAGCTTGAAATTATAGTTATTAAAAACAAAAGAAAACCAAACCAAAAAAAAAAAAAAAGCAAGACATAAGGAAAAAATATCCTGGGCAATAAAAATTACTTCAAACCAGCTTTGGAGCCGCTCTTTTCCTAAGCCTCCTGTTCCGCCTTCAATTCATAGGAGGCAGCCTGTATGAGTGACAGATAGGATATAGAAGAATAGAACATACCGGCAGATTTTAACATTAGGGTATTGCAATGCTATCTTTTCTATGATAGAGAATCTTTATTTCTAAGGAATGCCTCAGATCTAGACATACATGAAATTGCTTTTGAGATTTTTGTGAGTTTGGTATTTTCATGTGTTACCTGCATGTGAATTTCTCATGACTTTCTTTACTTGTCTTTCTAGTTTTTTTTCTTTCTTTTTCTTTTTTTCTCAGAAGAGACTTGGAACGAGTCTGATTCATGGTGTTAATAGAGGCTTCTTGTTTTAGGAAGCTAGCTTACACCCTGGAGCCTTTACACTCTGAAGAGTAACTTCAGAGTTATTTCAAGCACTTGTGTAATTTCAAACAGCAGATCTGGGGTGTGGGAACAGTTGACAAAGTTCTGGAAAGATGCCATTCATTCTCTGTGGTCCCTTACTTCCTGTTGTTGGCTGCGGTCTTCCTAGTGTGTCCCTAGGATCTCGCAGGCCCTGGTGACTTTTTCATATAGTTGTCTTTTCAGTTCTGTCAAACTCCTGATGTTCCGAAATACTCAGAAAATCCTTTGAATGGCAGACTTTGTCTGTTTCTAAAATGTGAAGCTTTAGGACCAAACTGTTAGACAGCATCAGGATTGCAGATTATCTCAAGTAGATTTTGTTGGATTTCAGAAAATAGCACGACTCTGAAGAACTCTGTTTTATATATAATTAATTACTGTTTATTATATAGACTGTGCTATAGTTGCAGAACCATTGTGAATTTCAAAGCTAGCAACCTACGTGGTATACCAAGTTGACTTGAATAAATATGGCAACCAGATTTGCTACTCTGCAGAAACTAACTCCTCTCTCACATAAAGGGTATAAAATTGGTGTTATATGGAAATTAAAAGTAACACAGATAGGAAGACATTTCTATCATTTTTCAAGAACATAGCTGTTTATCTTTAAGAAAGATAATATATCCAAAGTAGTTTTTGTGAGTTATTTTCTTTCTGGCATTTAATGTCTAAATGATTATGGGCGTTTTGCCCTTTTCCTATCTTGCTCTTAAACCTGGTGACGCTTGATTTACCTTCTTGCTTATTTATTTCAAGTGTTTGTATTTGAATTTCTTTAGAAAGAAAAGTAAATCTGATGGCCTATTTGTTTGTTTTTGAAAAGCCTGAATCAAATTGGCAAGACTGCTGAGGCTAAACTGTAGCACAGTTGACGTGCTGCTTGTGTGAGCGAGCAGAGCAGTCGCTCATTGAGTAGGATCTCTCAGGCAGACACACGTCTTTATCACTTCAGTAGCAGTCTGCCAGCAGTGCCATTGAACTGTGGGGACGTTTATGATTTTATTTCAACATTAAAACTAAATTTTGCTGTTTTTGAAAGTATCAGTAGATCATGGAACATGTCACAGTACAGCTGTCCGTCAGGGAGCTTGTATGGTGTTGATTTGCAGCCCCAGCATATGGGACGTTTATGTTCCTACACAGATTCTTGTTGATGAAAACAGATTGTCCTATTGCAAAGCAGAATTCCACCAAGAGTTAAAATTTAAGATAATGTTTAAAAAGCTTTATTCCTGTTTACAATTTGGAATGAAAAGCAGGCTTCGTTTTAAGTTTGATGAAAACTGGCTCAGATGTTTGTAAGTCAAGAGGAAAGCGGCACAGAGAACAGTGCAGCAGTGTCACTCGATTACAGTAGAGAGTGAAGTGGAGACTCGGCCCATGAGGCGAACCGCACAGTGAACCAGTTGGTGGAGCTCCTGGCATTAACTGAGCCAGAGTGATAAGCATCCTTCGTCTGTCTTGTCAGCACTTGCGTCATTCCTTACAGTTTACAGAACACGTGTAACTTGTAGCTATAAACATTTTGTGCCATTAAAGCTCTCACAAAAACTGCCTGTTGGTATATCACTTTGACGTCACTCTTGTTGCCTGAAATGCCCTTCTGTTTCTACATGAAGCCCTTCCCGTGGAGAACTCACTAGGACCGGAGTATCTGACTGGGTAAGAAATGGTGCTGTTGAAGCCTTCCTGTTGGGAAGTTTGCATTCGAGTGGTAGCAAGCCAAATGGTAGTGGGTGATCATTTGAATTTTGTAATATGATTAGAGCTAGCCCAACATTAAACATGGGTCTGTGGAACCGGAGATACAGCTCACTGGAAGAGTGCTTGTTCTCTTTAAGTCCTGGATTCGACCCACTGCACTCCCTCACCCCCCATAAGCACGGGACTGTGATTAAAATTTGAAACTGAAATGTGGTGGAGTTGCACAAAATTCAGTGTTCAATGTAGGGTAAAGAATCAGACTTTTGTGTTGGGCAGTGTCCCTCCAAGTTACCTGCACTGCCTTCCAAGAGAAACTGCCTGCTGGGGATGCCCTCCTGAGCATTGCAGCAGCTGTTAATTAGTAAGAGGATGGTGGCTTCACAGCTGAAGGAAGTAGGGCCAGACAGGGTTAATTAAGTCACCATCACTAGTGACAGGATGGTAGAGGAGGTTCTGACCTCATGGCAGACAGGAAGGGACTGGGAACCATGCTTCAAAGGCAGTCTTTAGTGATCCGCGCCATCAGCTCAGGCTTCTCCACTTAGAGAGCAGTGCTGCCAGCTGGGGATCAAGCCCTGTGGGGCCACTTTGTATTCAGACTAACTTTTGTCACATCAGAGAGATGCTGCCTGAAAGCAGAAGTGGTTTGCAGGTACCAGCCTCTCAAGAGCAAGTTTTCCTAAGCAGTTCTGAAGTATCATTCATATTTGGGAGACTCATACTCAACAGAATGTGACTCCAGTATATTCTATAAAGTACACATCAGCAGCCCTGGTGGCTTTGGGATCACATGGCAGTGTCTGTGTTGGCTATTAACACCAACCCTGGGAAGCAGGACAGCTTTCCCTGCCACTGCTCAGACTCCTGCTGTAAATCCCGCCCCTGGAGACCTCTGGCCACCAGGCTCCACCCCTAGATGACTATGGTGGCCAGGCCTGACCCCTTGAGAACCCCTTGAGATGGGTGAGCAGCCAGGCCCTGCCCTGAAGAGCTCCAATGGCCAAGCCTGCACCCCAGACTTCCCTAATGGTAGTTCTTAGCCTCCCTTGTCCCCGAGGTGGAAGAGTGATCAGGCCCTGTCCTACAGAAAAAAAAAAATCCCACCAATCCCTGAACTTTCCCCAAGAGTAGGCCACATAATCCCTTCAATTGTGGACCACCCTGGAAAGAACTCCCTTGTCCCCCCCCCAGAGTACTGTATAAACCTTGTCTTCTGTTCTGCCGCTTCTTGCCCAAGTAGACCCAGCCAAACCTGGGTTTTCCCTTCCCGATAAATCTCTTAATGTGAGGTTTGTTGTGTGGTGTGACTTTGTGGGGTACCTTTCCCATTAGAGCTGTAGTACCTACACTGCCGATATGACTTGGATAGACTGTCCTGGTGTTTGTGCCCCCCCTCGGGGTCTGAGCTGCACTGGAACCCTATCCCTCATCTCCAGATCCCTGCGACAGACTGGCTCACCCACCAGTCTTTTGGCATTTCATCCACCAGTGGCAATTAGGCAAGTTTCCTCCTTTGCTCAATGTAAGCATTTGAGTTCAAGTAAGTGACCATTGAGTGTACAGCACACCTCTGGTACTCTTGGAAGTACCCCCAGCCGGATTTTAAGGCTACAGCTGACCCTCTTCACCTGACCCACTCCCCGTCCTTGGAGTTGCAATCCTACAGTTTCCTTAGGCCTGACTGAGCTATTTATTGCTCGTCTTCCTGCCTAATCCCTTAGCTCCTCTAGGTTCTTGTGGCTTTTGGGACTCCATTCCTCAGCCCTTTGCCCCCAGCTCGGTTTTTATTGTGGCCTCTGTCCTCCAGCAAGCCCTGCTGAGTCTCCCCTCTGGCTTAGCCAGGCTAAGCCCCTGACTCCTGTTGAGTGTGGTGATGACCCATAAACAACTTGGTTCTCATTGGGTCCTTCTTGAGTCCTGGGGAGACCTGTGACTACAGGCTGCAGTGACATTTTTCTTCCCTCCTCATCTAGGGAACCGTATCATCTGCGCCCTCCCATTTCCCCTTGGGATGCCTTTAGAAAACTTTCAGCCCCTCCACCTAGCACCCGACCTGAAGGGTCTTAAATTTATTCACCTTTCCAATCAGATGTCTAAGGTGTCTCAGTACACCTTAGACAATCCAAATAGCCACCTACTGGCATACTAGATCCTACTATTATCTGAGACCTTTATAAGTACTGTGAATGATTGGAGAAATGGGAAGATTCCCCATTGCCTCCATTCCAGCTTTCTCTTATCCCAACTCCAAGCCTTCTCTTCTGTTCTTCCTGTTCCCCCATCTAACTTCCTAGTTATGACACCCAAACTGCTACTCCAATCCAGCTAGTGAGCCTCCCCGCTATTATTGGCTTTAACCCTTTCTCCTCTGGTCCCTCCAGTCTCCCTTTCTCCCTGTTCAGTGACAACCCACCCTAATCAAATCTCCCTAACTCCAGCCCACTGGCAGCCCTTAGTCCTCCCACTGCTCATTCCCGCTCCACTGTGGACCTCCTCTCTACCTACCTCCTCCTATGTGGCCTAATCCAGCCCAAGTTCTTTCTTTGTGGGAGATTATTGGGGTGGACTTGGTCAGGGTACATATCCCTTTCTTATTAAGTGATACCTCTCAGATCACTTTCATTAATGAGTTTCAGAATGTCTCCCAATCTTATAATCTCACCTTTGATGACATTTACACGATTCTCAACAGTAACCTCCCTGAGAAGTGCCAGTGAATCTGGGACCAGGCACATGCAGATGAAATCCACCAAACTGATGCTGTTCCCCCAGTTGGGGCCGAGGTGGTCCTGACCAGGACCTTGAATGGAATTACAATACTGCTGAGGGCATTCTAGCTAGAACCCAACTTATAATTTGCCTCCTGGACAGTCTCCACAAGGCTGCCCTTAAAGTGTTAATTATGAAAAAAATCCAAGAGATCATCTAGGACAAATGTGAACAACCGACTCAATTCCTAGATCACCTTACGAAGGGCCTCTTAAAATATACAAGTCTGGATCCCAAGACCCCAGATGGAACTTCTCATCACCTGCTACTTCTCCCAAAGTTTCCCTGGTATTAGGGTCAAATCTAAATGTCTAAAGAAAGGACCCCTCACTCCACAGATAGAGTCTTAGCCATAGTCTTTGAAGTGTACAATGGGAGAGATTAAAAAGCCCTAAAGCAAAAATGTCTGATGTTAGCGAGGGCCTTTCGACTGGCCATAGCAGCTGCCCGGGCTTCCTTGCCTTCCAAAACCCGAGAGCCTCTGGGTCCCTATTTTGAA
Organism: Dicrostonyx torquatus; assembly: GCA_028555095.1. Taxonomy (NCBI): domain Eukaryota; kingdom Metazoa; phylum Chordata; class Mammalia; order Rodentia; family Cricetidae; genus Dicrostonyx; species Dicrostonyx torquatus. Next base: position 535,112 of record JAQHUG010000204.1, read on the forward strand.
TGGAGTCAGAGGGATCACTGGCCCCAGGCCTATTCAGACCCCTGTAAATCACCTGAACCATGTCCAAGGTGCCATCAGGAAGGGCATTGGGGTGTTGGCTGCCTCTGTGTCCCTGGTGGTATGAAGATATCAAGCCCAGATCGCCCTTCAGCTGATTTCTTAGGTCTGTGGTGTAGGAGATCCTGTCTTTGTGTTGCTTTTGTTGATTAATAACATGCTTTGCTCCTGTTGATAGGGCAGAACATAGGTAGGCAGGGAAAACTAAATGGCATACTGGGAGAAAGAAGGGCAAAGAGAGCTACCATGGAACCGCCAGAGACAGATGCCTGGTAAAGCCATTGTCACGTGGCAATACACAGATTAATAGAAATGGGTTAAATTAAGATGTAAGAGTTAGCCAATAAGAAACTAGAGCTAATGGGCCAAGCAGTGATTTAATTAATACAGTTTCTGTGTGGTTATTTCGGGGCTAAGCTAGCCGGCGGCCGGGACAAACAAGTGGGCCCACTCTCTCCAACAGGTCTGGCCACGGATGACAGGGTGCCTGGGTTCTCTTGACCCAGTCACAGCCGTCTCTGACAGGAAATCTCAGGTAAATACCACAGTATCAGGGGAATCTATCGCCTTCCTTTTGGACACTGGGGCCACCTGCTTGTCCTGACAGAGTTTTAGGGATGCATCTCTTCTTGTTCCCCTATTGTCGGGGTAGGGGGACAGCCTTACCAACCTAACTAAACCCTACCACTAATTTGTATCTTTAGGGATATTCATCTTATCTACTCCTTCCTAGTAGTACCAACCTGTCCTGTCCCCTTGCTGGGAAGGGACCTCTTAGCCAAAGTGGGAGCCTCTATTTCTTTCATTCCCCATTCCACTTGACCCCAGGCTTGCTGACCCTTCTTCCCCTCCTCTTCCTCCGAGTCACACAACCCAACATATCTTTTCCTTTGCTGGTCTTGCAGGTGCACCCCGGAGTATGAGGTACCCAACTCTCTCCCGCCACACACACACCAATAGACACAAAGTTCTCATCCAACTACGAAATCTTTTCACTCCCATACAGTACAAAAGCAGACACCACCCACCCATCTGGTCCTGGTTGTTTGGAAAGTTTTGTCTTTCTGTGTGTGCAAATGGTTCTGTGTTTTCTAGTGTATCGATAAGCCTTGCAGCAAACATGGTAGCAGAGATGGAAATGGGTCAGGCTTAGCTGAATGTATGAGTGATGGTGCCTACTGAATGTTTTGTTTCTGACTGGT
>JAQHUG010000204.1:555803-567312 GCA_028555095.1 Dicrostonyx torquatus
CTGTAGCCATCCTCTGTCTCCTGACCCGCCCTCACCGCACTCTTGTACCTGTAGCCATCCTCTGTCTCCTGACCCGCCCTCACCGCACTCTTGTATCCGTAGACATCCTCTGCCTCCTGACCTGCTTCGGGTGCCACCTGTTATTTCTGCCCTTATCAGGACTCTGCTTAGTGCGCAGCCTGCTCTAGGGGGCGTGTTTGTTTGCATTCCTTCCTGGGATCCCCACCCACCTGAGGGTGGAGACGGGGTATCTATTTCTGACCCTGCAGCCCTCTGGAGCCCAGTCCAAGAACCAGCAAGCTATGGCTGCTCTGGGACGGGACGTGGGGGCCTCTGCTGTTTCCCTCTGGGACTCATTCCTCTTTGTTGGGTCTTGTGAATGATCTCGAAGGACAATGCCCGGGGTTTAATTTTTGCAAGTTGCAGGGTCCCTTGCCCCATGCTGGGCACCGGAGTGACCTCTCCTGAGTGAAGATATTCTAAAAAGACCACTGTGCCCCTCCCCTTTGGCTACCAGATGATTGCACAATGGGCCCCAAGAAATTAGAATTTCACAAGAAATCTCCTGTGGGGAGAGGAATGCTGGCCAGGAGAGTTCACTCAGTTCTGGCCGCTTGTCACACTGCCTGCTGGGGAGACAGGGGCTGCATGGTGTGACAATGGGTGGGACCGAACCTTGACCAGGATTGCTTAATTATGCACACCTCTTGCCTTCTATTTAACCCTAACCCTGACGTCAGGGCCCCAAAGGTGGGCTTTTCTTGGGGTGTCATTGAGTCTTCGTTCATTTTGTTGATTTTAAAAAATAAAAATGTGTTTTTAATCCATGTATGTGTGTGTCTATGTGAGTGTATGAAGTGTGTGTGTGTGTGTGTGTGTGTGTGTGTATGTATGGTGTGTGCATGTGTTTGTGTGTGCATACTCACTTGAGGAAGCCAGGAGAGGAACTTGGATCCCCCGGAGCTGGAGTTAAGGTGGTTGTTAGCGGCCCGATGTGGGTGCTGGGAAACTGGAGTCCTCTGGAAGAGTAGCAAGCACTCTTGATCACTGAGCCATCTCTCCAGCTTCTTGCTGACTGGGTCATGTTGAATTCTTCTCATTTCGCTGCTTTTTACTGTTAATTGTGTCTTTTAGTTGATGACAGATGGCAGAGCGTCACTTGTTAGAGCTACCAGGCCCAGGCTCCAACCCTCGTAACTCTGGCAGCACGACAGCCCCGGAGGCATGAATGGCACCCTCCTTGCTCCTGCTCTCCATGAGTCTCAGCCATCCCAGGTTTCAGAGTGTCTTCATACAGAAATAACAGCTGCCGAGAGGGAGGGACAGTGGTAGCTGAGGCATTCAGAAGATGCCACTTGTTGTTTTCAGTGAGGTCAGATGCTGGCTCTCAACAGCCTTGGCTTCCTGTCACTGTGAACTCTGTTTAATGTCTCAGCTGGACTTGGCTGAGGAGGAGGCTGCAAGGGCCATGCTCTCTGCTGGCCTGTATGTGTCCCTTCTGCAGGCCTGGCAGCCTCTTCTCTGCTTCTTCTGGAAGCTCTCAGCAGGGGGAGCTGGCTCCGTCACAGAGTGAGAAGCGGATATGAGCACACAGAGGAGCAGCCCAGCTGGGCTGGACTTTTCAGCTCTTTTTGTTATTTTCTTCATCAAAATGGAGATGGGCGGCTAAGTGTGGCTGTTCCGTGGGACAGAAGTTGCCCATCTTTGTGAGGTTTTTCCGTGCACATTCACTAGTTAAAAAAAACACCTTTTGTAGACATTTATTCTTGTATGAGTATTGCACACGACTTGGAAGTGGAGAGGCAGGGCAGCATCCCTGCTGGGATGTGGTTCTGGATAAAAGATGGCAGAGGGCAAGTTTGGTCCTTTGTGGGCTGTTGTGTGTGTGTGTGTGTGTGTGTGTGTGTGTGTGTGTGTGTGTGTGTGTGTGATATGTATCTGTGTATGGATGCTTGTCTATATGCATGTGATCTGATAGGAAGGCTAAAGGTCAATCTCAGGGATCATAACTCAGAATTTATCCATTTTGTGTTTTAACAGGGTCTATTACTGGGCTGAGGCTTACTAATTAGCCCAGGTTGGCCAGCCAGTGACCATGGGGATCCAGTTGTCTTTGCCTCTCTGGAACTGGGATCTCTCTCTCTCTCTCTCTCTCTCTCTCTCTCTCTCTGGAACTGGGATCTCTCTCTCTCACACACACACCACACACATCCATACACATATACATAAATTAAATCTTTTCTTAAAGATAATAACCAACAGATAATAGAGAAAATTTAATTCCAAAAATGCAGGATGATCACAACAAAATAACAGCAAGAGTAAATAATAATAATGCAAATGCCAGAGTAATTTAATAAACCTATCGGCGTCTGCAGTGATTACTTCTTGAAAAAAGAGTTGTAGACAAACATGAAATTTTTATATTTTGCCACATGAATGAGATGTTTGCTTGATTTTTTTTATTGTTGAGTGTATAATTTTGAGTTGTTTAACAAGTATATAAAGCAACAAATAATATCATTAAGCTCCTTCCAGTTGTCAGGAAGAAAGCCTTAAAACTGGATTACTTGGAAATAAAGTCACAACAGTTGTTATATATCAAGACCTCGATTTAAGGCAAAGCAGTAGCCAGGGCATGCGTGTAGCCTGGGATACGCAGTGTAGGAAGCAGCCAAGTTGGCTAAAATGTAAAGAAAGGACTATTTTGAGCAAAGGTCCAAACAGCAATGAAATGAGACGACACTTGTTTGCTGCTGCAGCGAGCATCCAGAAGAACCTGCCGACCCACCAGTGATCCAGTCAGGAAGAATAAAGCCACAGGATGTGCTTGCTCCGCATCCAGGCAGGAGTTAGCGCCTCCTGCTGGTGGGGATGTTTGGGGGCAAGGCCTTTGCTTTACATTGAGGGGGAAGTAAACTGCTTCATCACAGAAAGCAAAGGGACTCTGTCAGGTTAGACCTTCATCCCTGCACAAGGAGCCACACTGACAGCTCCCCTAGAGCAAGATTTTCATAGGTGCCTTGTCCTGCATCATGAAGTGCTGGAAGCCATCTCTGTGGGAGCTAGGTAAGGGGAGAAGTTAGGCGGAGAAGGAACAGATGCTGCTCTAGCTGGGGAGGTGTGTAAGCGTGAAGACTTGAGTTTAGATCCCCAGCACACACACAAAGCAGGGCACCAGAGCGCAATTCCAGAATCCCAAGGCAAGATGAGAGGCAGCCACAGGAGAATCCCTGGAAGTGTGAGGGCCGCCTAGTCAGCAGCAAGCAGGCATTGCGTCTCATGCAATGTGGAAGGTGTGACCCAACCCCTGTGGCTGTTCTCTGACCTCCACGATGCACTGTAGCACATACATGCACACCCACGCATGAACATGCGTGTACATACACACGTGTGCATACACAGAGAGATAAAAAAAAATGAGACTCCATTCCAAAGGGAGAACAAGAAAGCACTTTGGGAATTATCATAAGTAGTGAAGAATAGCAGAGACGTGCTGGGGGAAATATGGAAGATGGCAAGAAAAGGAAAGTGAGGTAAGAAGCTAGGCTGAAAGCCTGGGGCCAGGAGACACAGAGAAGATCTTAGCCAACTGAGAAAACTCTGGAGTCTGACAACCCTGAGCCAGAAGTTAGCAGGTGGGTGAGCCTCTGGAGCCACCCTTGTGCAATATAATACTCTATGCTACAGCTGATCTCGCCCCAGGGAGAGCAGCACTTGGGGAGCTATGCACTGTTAGGACAGGATCTCTGTCTGCTTGAGCTTAGCTCAATACGGTGGTTGCTCTCCTGCTGTAGTGCACGCGGGAGACACCCCACAGCTAGGACGGTAGCCACCCCAGGGGCTGCAATTCAGGGAGTCTGGGAGCCCAGGTGGCCAGCACAGCTCACACGCTGCAAAGCTAAGTGTGGCCAGCAGAGGCCCCTAGTACACAAAGAAGGGAAGCCATGAAGAGGCCACTCCAGGAGCCATCAGGCACCTGCTGGGTAGAGCCTCCTAGGAGCCTGGATTATAGGAAGGACAGACGCCAGTTCAACCCACACTCTTCATTCTTCTCTTCCTCCTCCTCTTCTCCCATTTTGTTTTTACTATTTTTAGTAGTCGTCTCACTTTATTGTGTTAAGAACAATAAAAAGCTTTTATGTTTTTATTCTTTATTCCCTCGTAGCTTAATTTTGTTACTGCAGGTTTTCCGTTTTCAAATTTAAAAGATCCTTTTCATTTTATGCGTGTGGATGTTTTGCTTGTATGTATGTCTGTGGACCACACCCAGGCCTGTTGATTCTGGAGGCCAGAGAGGATGTCAGATTTTCTGCAACTGGAGTTACAGACAGTTGTGAGCTGCCATGTGGGTGCTGGGAATCGAGCCCAGGTCCTCTGGAAGAGCAGCAAGTGGTCTTAACCACTGAGCCATCTATCCAGTCCTCTTGCATTTTTCTTGTTATTGGGCAATTTTTTTTCTATCCCCCTCAATTACTTCTTGACTAAGGAAATTTATTTGGCTCCCTTGCTGCAACATCTGCAGTCCGTTTCTGTCTCTGACACAGTTCTCACTTCTGAGACCACATGCAGTTGGGCAGATGCACGTGTTGAAGGGAATCTTGGAGGGCCCATCAATCCCTCGGTACCTAACTGATACACATTCTGTTGGTTATCGAGGCCTCATTACACTCCTCTCGGACAGAACAGTCAAACCCAAGCCAACACACATGTGGCTCACCTTCAGGACCTGGGCTGCTAGGATGAAAACTGTGGTACAGCCCAGAGCCTGGGCCTCCAAGGGAAGATGCTTGCGTGAACAGTTCATCAGGTCTGTGGTCAGGTAACAAGAGCCCTTCCTGTGAGACCCATGGCCTGGGATTGGATCTGCAGCTGTCCCGACCAGCCACGGGGCACAAGCTGGGCCTTGTTCTTCTGGCTTGTGGATCCCCCCTGGGCTGTGGCTGGCCATTCAGTGCAAGGCTCACACTATGAACAGCCTCAATCACACCTCTTTCTGATGTCTTCTATGTCCTGTTGGGTATGAGCAGGGCTCAGGTGGGCAGTGGTGGCTCAACCTTTAGGAGGCAGAGGAAGGTGGAAGCCTGAGTTCGAAGCCAGCCTGGTCTACAGAGACCGTGCAGGGCTGTTAAATGACTTAGGCCAGCCAACAGCTCTAAGAGAGGTGACCCCACAGTTAGGCTTCAGGGAGTGTCATTCCAATGTTCACAGGGCAGGACACAGGCACACAGGTTCTCTTCTCCCTGCCGGCCGCTGCCATACCTGCAGTGCCACTAAGGGCAATACTTTGTGAAAACATCTTGCTCCTTTTGTGTCTCTGCTTTTTAAAAGTTTGTTTACATTCGTTTTGTGTGTGTCGCTGCATAAGTGTGGAGGTCAGAGGACTCCCTTCCGTAGACAAAGCTCTCCTTCTATTCTGTGGGTCCCAGGAATTGAACTCAGACCATCAGGCTTGGTGGCAAGCACCCTTTCCCACCGAGCCACCTTTAATGGCCCTCCCTTTTACTCAACTTTTACTGCATTTTTGACTTACCTTATTAGTTTTAATTTTTAAAAGGGATCTAGAATTTTTACTTTTTATTCCCTTCTTAATTAATGTAACTTTGTTTTTTGAACTTCTAATTACTGGGAAATCTTTGTTGGTATTTACTTTTTTCCGTTTTTTTCTTTATAATCTCTTGCTCTTTTTTTCCTTCCTTTTCATAGCATTTCTCTCCCTGTTGTCCCCACTTCCTTCTCTCTTCTCCTTCCCCCTTCCCTCCTCTAACTTGCCTCTCCTGTTGTCCCCACTTCCTTCTCTCTGTGTCTTTTCTTCTCATTTACTGAAATTTATTCTAAATTTCTAAAATTTCACATTCTGCATTCATTAGGACATTTCTGGCTTAGGTCATTGTTAGCATGGGAGTGGCTTTCACTGGTTTTCAGTCAGTTCTCTGTGTTGTAAACTTTCTGCTGTTGTTACAAGGGTTTGCTTTCTTCTCTCTGAACTGTGTTGGGGATTGAGCCCTCTAGACTATACTACTCACAGAAAGACCCTTCCCTCCCCCAAAATCCTGGAAGAGCGGTTCCACCAACAAATGCCCAAACCGCAACACAGAAATGTGGAAGAGCCAGGCAACATGACCATTTCAAAGAGCCTAACTCACCAGGTGGTGGTGGTGCATGCCTTAAATTCCAGCACTCAGGAGTTAGAGGTCAGTCTAGTCTACAGAGTGAGTTCCAGGGAGGGGGGGGGGGAAGCCTAACTCTCCAGCCACTGATTTTGAAGACACCAAGGCAGGCAAGATACAGAAAGACTCAGAGGTTTACTAGTAAAACTGACTAGTAACTCCAGATGATACACAACAGATGGATTTACTCCAGGACCCAGAGAAGATGGTCAGCCGTACAGAGGAAAATGTCAGCAAAATGGATGAGACAGTCACCAGCATGGGTACAGACGTCAACAGCATGACAGGAAAATTCAACAAGGAACTTGAGATTTTGAAAACAAAATAGAAACATTGGAAATGAAAAACTTAAAAAAAAAAATGAAGCCAAAGCTCAAACAAACCCACACATGGTAGGAAATATCTCCAACACACTGAACCAAGCAGAAGAAAGAGTATCAGGAATGAAAGACAAAGTTGAGGAAATATGGAATTCACGTGTAAATACAGAAAAGAAATTGAGACATCATGAAGAAACCAAAGAAAGAAATCAGCTGACAGAAGCTAAGCTTAAACCTGAAACCATAATCTGCTCAGTAAAGTTAGAGCAGGTAACTTTCCAAGTTAGACAAGGAGTGGATGCCCAGAAAGAGGTGTTTAGAACCCAGATCTCACCAGAGAGCTTCTCCATGGCTCACCAGAGTCCACATGCCAGAGTGCAAAGCAATGACACTATGCAGGGTTGCAGAGGGAAGCACTAGCTCCCCCTGTAAAAGCCTGGACAGCAGGCCAGTGTGATGCTCAGTCCCTAGTACCTGCAGGAGGAGAGACCTGGCATTGGAAAGTTAGCCTCTGACCTCCCATTGTGTGCCATGGCATGGTGTGCACGCCGAACACACGCACACGCAATGACAATGAGAGAGAATGAATCCTTTCCCCGGGCATGGTGGCGAGCACCTTTACCTGCTAAGCTATCTTGCTGGACATTTTTTTTTTCCTGTTAACAGAACAGAGTCTCGCTGTGTTGCTCAGGCTCGATTTGAACTCCTGAGCACCACTGATCTTCCTGACTCCCCAGAGATTGGGAATCTTCACAAATGTCCTTCTGCTTGGCCTTTTACTAACATCTTGTACCTTGTTTCCCATTTCTGGGCCAATATCAACACACTGTTATTTCAAAGTGTGTAGTTTACATGACATTCCTGCTGTGTTGTGCAAGTTCTCTGCATCTTGACCAGTGTTACCATTGCAGCGTCATACAGAGTTGTTCCACTGCCCTGAAAATCCCCTCCAGTGCACTTGGCCTCAGGGCCCTGCCAAGCACGCAGACTTTATTGTTCCATTACTTTGTCTTTTTGGTATGTCCTATGATGATGGGCCTTGCACATTGTGGGGGTTTATCCATCCGCTTCCCACTTCCGTTGACTACAAAACTCTGTAAACATCTATGTGCAACTTTTGCGTGGACATGGTTTCCAGCAGACGTATCGGAGGGCAATCCCCGAGTCATGCGGTCAGACCGTGTTTAGCTTTGCACGGAAGTGCCGAGCAGTCTTCAGGCCATTCGTCATCCTTGGAGCTCCTGCTGCTCCCCCCTCATTTGTGATCGTCAGATTCTTGGATGTCAGCCATTCTAAGAGGTGTGCCACGGTCCCTGAGGTGGCTTCCATCTGTGACTCCCTAGTGACACATGATGTCTCACACCTGCTCCTGCACACGTTTGCCATCTGCCACTCTTCATAAGATGTGCAGCCCAGGTGACAGCTGGGGGCTTCTGGTCCCTCAGAAGTCAGATAAGATTCATTAAGCCCCCTATCCAAGCCCGTGAATGCGCTAATGCCTCCTCGAGATAAATGGAGGGAAGATTAGATTAGGAGAAGCTTCTCGACGTGCAGGCATCTACCACACGTTCTGTTTCCACGTGGAACATATGAGTGTCTTCCCAGCCCTCCCTCACGTGATTTCTGCAAGGGCCAATCTCCAGTGGGCGGGGCAGGTACTGTTTAATATTATACTTGGGGAACGAAAGCACAGAGATAAATTGTTCCAACTTACAAACTGAGGTGGCAGAGTGAGACATGAGCTCCGGCCACTCACAACTCAGCCCTAAGGGTCTTGTGGTGGCAGAATTTTCCTATTCCCTGAATTCTGGTGAAGCTGGTAAGCACCCTCACCACCTTTTTTAAATTTATTAAACATTTATTTGTTTATTTATCTTGTATGGGGTGGGGGTTGTGAGCGCTCATGGAGACCAAAGGACAACTTTTGGGAGCCAGTTCCCTCCTTCCGCCATGTGGGTTCTGGGGCCCAAACCCAGGGGATTCAGTGACAGCTGCCCTTACCTGCTGACCACTTCGTCCTCCCTCCCTCATTTTTATTTTCTTTTGAGACAAGATCTTGCTGTATGGCCCAGGTTCTCCTTAAACTCTCTAGTCTCCTGCTGCAGCCTCCTGCATGCTGGTATTACAGGCTTGGGCCGCCATACCTGGCTGTATTACAAAGGCCTTTAACATGTCTATGTCCCTACAGTCAGGAAATAGAAGTGGGGTTCCACTGTGTCTAGGAGCTTGGTCTCAGGTGGAGCTGGAGTTTGGGATCTCCTCAGTCTCTCTTGGTGGGACTCTGAAAACAGGAAGATTCCCGGTAGTTATGGAAAGCCCAGCATCCCTTGCGGGCCGTGTGTGGTTGTCAGTCACCAAGCCAGTAAATAAAGCAGACTTTAACTTTCGATGCTTTGACAACTTGCTTGGGTCCTTGGTGACCTCTGTGTGCTGTCCAGCTGCCATCAGATAATAAAGAACCCTCTTAGGAGAGCGCCCTTCCCATATGCTCCAGCCATACCCACCATTTCCTTTGCAGGACTCCTACACTTGAGGCTATTCTCCCAATCCCAGCCACTCACAAACAAGTGCCAAGCATGCCCATCTTGGCAGGCCCCATGCCTGCCTGTCTGCCTCTCTCCATGTTTCCCTTCTGCCCCCTGACCTATGTCATGGCTACTCTGCATGGTAGTGGGGTGCACCTTCCTGCTGGGGACTGCAAGTAGCAGCCAGATCTATGTCTGGCAAGTTCCTTTTTTTTTTTTTTTAATGGTCTCATGTAGCCTAGGTTAGCCTCAAACTTGTGGTGTAGCAGAGGATGACTTTGAACTTCTGATCCTTCCGTTTCCACCTCCAAGTGCTAGGATTACACGTGTGCATTACCATGTCTATTTTATATGCTGCTGGGGCTCAAACCCTGGGCCTTGTCTGCAAGGCAGTATTCTATCACTATCCTAGCCCAAGTTGATTATTTGAAAATGGTGAGTGTGGTGTATTGAACCCTACGCAGGAAAGCAATTTCCAAAAATATGACAATGTGGCCCTTACTGGAGGCTGTGACCTGCGTGCCCTAGGCCACTGTGCTGAGAGACAGAGTGGGAGGAGCAGAAGATGAGCATCCTGCAGAACAATTTTTGATGCCTACAAGATATCCTTTTTCCACTTCTGAAACTCCATAACAAATTCATACCACTCTGTGTGGTGCCTGGCAGATGTGAAGATATGCCCACAATTGACCTAAAACTGGATCCAGACAGAGCTTGGATTCTGAACCAAAATTGCCCTTGGAGCAATCAATCTAGGAACATCTAGGGAGGGGAATTAAGACAAAAAGATACCATCGTCTGCATGGCGTGAGGAGCTGAGGGTGGGTGCTCAGTTTCCCTGCCCTTTCAGGGAAAGCGCTGGGGCAGTCCTCTGATGGACAGAGGTTGGCTATGGGGTATGGATAGAGAGCAGCCAAGTTTAGCTTGGACTCTACAGTAAATTCATTGTTGACAATACAACCCTCTCTCTCCAAGATTTTTTCCAACTGAGTCCTCCAAGGACAGACTGTGGTGCTGTGTGTGTCTGTGTGCTTGTTTTCTTTGATAAATCTTTGGTCCTTTATTACCCATTCATACCTCTCGCCCTTATGGGACCCTTACATCTGGTCTGCTTAATGCTGCAAACATAACTGTGCTTAGTCTCCTGACGGTATTAACGCTGCAGCCCATGCTGGTGCTGGTCTCTATAGCAACAGTCTAGCTCTGCCACTCCAGAAGACACCACTGTGGACAACACATCTACACCAAGCAGCCCTGGTCCAATAAAACTTTATTTATAAGGTACTGAAGTTTAGCTCAGTCTTACCCAGCATAAGACTCCCAAGTTTAGTGCTTAGCACCACAAAATAAGCAATCAAAGCTTTACTTATGAACATTGAAAGCTAAACTTCATAAAATTTCTACAGACCCCAAAATGTTATTTTGATTGTGGTTTAGCAATTCAGAAATGTAGAAAGCATCCTTAGCTCATGGGATGGATGAGATGGCCAGCAGGCTGGACTGGATCCCTGAGCTGCCTTGGATTGAACATTGTCTCCTGGACTTTATGCCAACTCTGTGGTTTCTTTCCCTTCCTTCTTTGCTCTCTTCTCCCCTCCCCCGCTCTTCAAGAGCTGATCTAGCTGAGGAGATAGATATAAGCAACTCAGAAAGCCAGCGCTTCCATGGGGTGGGAGCTGCAGGTTCAGTGAAGTCCAGAAGAACAAGACTTGAAGTAGAGGCTAGCAAGGGACTGTTCCACGTTCTGGAGTGGCGGCAGGTGTCCTTGGTGCTCACATGGCTGAGCTGGAGGGACCTGCAGACCTTCACTTGCTCTGTTTTCCTTCCTAGGACCTGACCTTTGCTTTCTGACTAGTTTTCCTGGAATTACTTTATAATAAACCACTTAAAAATATTCTTTGGGGCTGGAGAGATGGCTCAGAGGTTAAGAGCACTGACTGCTCTTCCAGAGGTCCTGAGTTCAATTCCCAGCAACCACATGGTGGCTCACAGCCATCTATAGTGAGATCTGGTGCCCTCTTCTGGCCTGCAAACATACATGGAAGGAATGTTGTATACATAATAAATAAATTTTTTCAAAAAAACCATTCTTTGCCTTGTGGTCTCTGTTTGTTCTAAATGTACAGTTTCCTCTATAGGTGTGTGCACTTGGATACTTGGTCCTTGGCTGGTTTTAGAAGGTTGTGGAACCTCACTGCAGGAAATGGGGCACCGGTGGGGGCCTTCAGGTTTTAATAGCTGGGGCTTACTTCTGGTCCTGTTTTCTGATGGTGACAAGATGTGACCAGTTGTCTCAAGCTCTTGCTATCTTGTCTTTCCGACAGTGAGTCTCTATTTAGGTTTTGAGCCAAGGTGCTGGAGAAATGACTTGGTGGCCATGAACATGTAGAGCTCTGGCAGAGGACTCAAGTTCAGTTCCCAGCGTCCGCACTTGGCAGCTCCCAGCTGCCTGTAGCTCTAGCTCCAGGAGGATCTGACACCGCTGACCTTGGTG
>JAQHUG010000204.1:578255-589532 GCA_028555095.1 Dicrostonyx torquatus
ACTCACTCACTCACTCACTCACTCTCTCACTCACAGTCTCTCACTCATTCGCTCACTCACTCACTCACTCACTCACTCTCTCACTCACAGTCTCAGTCTCTCACTCACTCGCTCACTCACTCACTCACAGTCTCTCACTCATTCGCTCACTCACTCACTCACTCGCTCACTCACTCGCTCGCTCACTCACTCACTCACTCGCTCACTCATTCGCTCGCTCGCTCACTCACTCACTCACTCACTCACTCAGTCTCTCACTCACTCGCTCACTCACTCACTCACTCGCTCACTCACACTCAGTCTCTCATTCGCTCGCTCACTCACTCACTCACTCACTCGCTCACTCAGTCTCTCACTCATTCGCTCGCTCACTCACTCACTCACTCAGTCTCTCACTCACTCGCTCACTCACTCACTCACTCGCTCACTCACAGTCTCTCACTCATTCGCTCACTCACTCACTCGCTCACTCACAGTCTCTCACTCATTTGCTCGCTCACTCACTCACTCGCTCACTCAGTCTCTCACTCACTCGCTCGCTCACTCACTCGCTCACTCAGTCTCTCACTCATTTGCTCGCTCACTCACTCACTCAGTCTCTCACTCATTCGCTCGCTCACTCACTCACTCGCTCACTCAGTCTCTCACTCATTCACTCGCTCACTCACTCACTCACTCGCTCACTCAGTCTCTCACTCACTCGCTCGCTCACTCACTCACTCACACAGTCCACTATCCCTGAGGCACAGGTCTACGCAGGGTCCTTCTTCACCATCTGGGAACACAGAGGACACACATGGACAAGTTATGTCTGCCCTGTTGTTCTGTGCGGTCAGCCCAGGACAACCAGCTGAAAGCATGGATCTGGAGGTTGAAGAAGGAGAAGGGAGGTTGTGGGTACAGGATGGACTAGTTTCTAATGCAGGGAAACCATTTAGACCAGGTGATGGCCTCAGGCCAGGGAGGGTGGCCCGTGCTCCATGGAAGCAGTTCACAAAGGACGTGAGGCCAGGACATTGCTCACCTCTCCTACTGGGACAAAGTTTCTGACAAAAGACTGCTTTGGCTCACAGTTTGAGGGGACATAGTCCATCATGGAGGGGACATCGTGGCAGCTGGGGTTGAGGCAGCTGGTCACATTGTCTTGGTAGAGGAAGCAGACAGACAGATGAGTGTTCAGTCCAACTGCTCGGCAGTGCTCAACAGTGGGGCTGCTGGATGGATTGTGTGCTTATTTATCTTGATATTAGGGGTGGAACCCAGGCCTTGTGCATGCTAGGCAAGTTCTCCACCAGTAAGCCGTGTCCCCAGCATGGTAGTTCTGTCGTCAATGTTTTGAGGACCCTCCAGTCTATTCATCAGGATGGCTACAGAAGTCTACGTCCCCACCCACAATATCCTGTTGGAATAAGTCATGGATTTTCTCCACGTTCTTACCCTTACTATCTTTTGGATGATAGCCATCATATCAGCTATAAGGCAATAGTTCACTGTGGTTTCTTTTAGATTTATTTTTATTTTTAACTATGTGTACAAGTGAGTGCAGGTGCTTCTAGAGTTTGAAGAGGGCATCAGATCCCCAAGGGCTGGAGTTACAGGTGGTTATGAGCTCCCCAGCATGGGTGCTGGGAAGTGGGCAAGGGTTCTCTGGAAGAGCAGGTTGTGCTCTTAACTGCTGAGCCAGCTCTCTAGCCCCTTTATTTCCCTGATGATGAATGGCGTTGAACACTCTTCATCTGTCGGCTTGCCATTTGCCTGTGGTTTATGTCTGTTCTCACCCTTTCCCCACTTTCTAATCAGGTTAAATTTTTCTTGTGTGTGATTTTTTTTTTGCATTCTTTGAGTTCCTTATATATTTTGATTATCAACCCTGGACCAGTCCAGTCCTTTCTCAAAGGGATGTGTGAAGGATGGGTCCCCACATCTGTCATCCTGACCTGACCCCAGGTAAAGTCATGATGAACGCCTGGAGTCTCAGAGCCTGTCCATTTGGGGCACATGCACATGCCAAAGAGATCCTCTGCGTGGAGCCCAGCCAACACTGCAAGCTGCCTTCTGTCCTTTCCTTTCCTGAGGACTGGCCCTGCTTCCCCACTCTGCTTGCTGGCCCTCCAAAGCTATAGACCTTGTCTGACTTCAGCATAGCAACAGAGCCTCGTGTGGGGCTGAGAACGGAGGTGGGCCTTGGGGACATTTTCTGATTTAGCTAGGAGGTTTCTCTCTGCCCTTTGATCCTATGTGCTTTGTGTCCCCCACAAGGCCCTGAGCACTGAAGCTGGAACCCCCAGCTCACTCTCGGGGGTGAACTTCCAGCAGATGAGAGCCTTCCTCCCCTCCCCTGACACCAGTCACTGTTCATGTCACCAACTGAAGACAAAGCCACGTTTAGCAAATCCTACAGTCCCACTCTTGACACCTCCCGCACAGAAAAGCATTTGACAACTGGTTCCTATGGCAACGGGTTTCCTTTGAAATAATTTCTTGTTCGCTCTGCCAGCTCCCAACCTTGCTCTTCTTGAGAGTAAATGGCCAGCGTTGAAAATGAGAGGAGGAAAGAGTATTCCACCCGCAAAGCCCAGGGTGGGGGTGGAGGGGCTCTGACTGGCCTAGAGAGAGAGCTCATACAGGTTATTGTCCTCAGAGCTATGCAGATGCCCAGCAATGGGTTAAGTCTATGAAAAGTGAAATCTCCAGAAAGCTGACAACGGCATTAGCAGGCACTATTTAGAGCAACATGGAAGTGTGGGGCTCTCTAATTTTGGAAACGAGCCATGTTCGCACATTCTGAGCAACAGTGTCCTGGAAGCTGCCGGCTCCCTCTTCCTCTTCCTTGTGAGCCTGAGCACATAGGCAAGGTTCTTTTCTTCAGAGGGGAGCTGACCTTGCCCCTCATCTTTGTCCCCCATGGTTCCAAGCAGCAGAAAGCCAAGCCTAAGTTCTGCTATGGACTGAACGGAGTTAACCCCAAATTCCTGTGTTCAAATCCTGGCCTCATAGTACAACTGCATATGACTGTGTATGGAAATAGGGAGTTTGAAGAGGTGATTAAAATATACAGACTCTTAGGGTGAGCCCTAATCCAGTGAGACACTGGGGATATGTAGGCCCAGAGAACACTAAGGTGTGCACAGAGGAAGACAGCTGTCTTAGGAGAGATGGTGGAACAGAGTGTTTCAGGCAGGGTTGCAGCTCAGTGGGTAGAGTGCTTATCTGGCATGCCCAGAGCAGGTGTGGGAGTGCTTGCCAGCAATCTCAGCCCTTGGAAGAAACAGGCAGGAGGATCAGAGGTTCAAGGTCATCATAGGCTATATAGCAAGTCTGAGGCCAATGTGGGCTGCAAGAGACACTGTCTAAAGTTTCTTTTAAAGCTAGATGATTGTAAACTAGGTGGTCACAAACCACAGACATTTATTTCTCAAACTTAGAGGCTTAAAAGTCCAAGATCAAGGTGCTGACTGATTCAGTGCTCAGTGAGGATCAGATGCACTTTCTGGCTCGCAGATGGCATCTTCTCATTGTGTTCCCAGATGGCAGAAGGGCCAAAGGTGCTCTCCGGGGTTTCTTTTATAAAGGACGCTAATCCAGTTCGTCATGGCTCTACCTTCATGACTTTGTCATCTCCCATGGGTCCCAAATGCAAATAAATGCCGTCACACTGAGGATTAGAATGAATGAATGAATTTTCCTTCTTTCCCCCTCCTCTCCCTCCTCCTCCTCTTCTTTTGAGACATGGTCTCAAGTAGCCTAGGCTGTCCTTTAACTTGCTACATACCCTAGGCTCATCTTGAATTCTTGATCCTTCTTCCTCCATCTCCCAGTGTTGAGATACCAGGCGTGTGCCATCATCCTAATCTTTAGAATTTCAACATGGGAGTCTAGGGACAGACAAGGTGAGGAGGGCCAAAACCAGCCCTGCTGACACTTTACCTTGGGCTTCCCACCTCCAGAATTGTGGGAAATAAATGCCTGCTGTGGAAGCCCCTCTGTCTGCAGCGTTTTGTTACATCCATCCAAGCTCATGAATGTAACTTTCCCAGGAGCTACAGTCTCCATTTGTCAGGCCAGTGTTTGGGACCATGTCTGTGGTCATTCTCCTTTTGCGTCCTTCTCAGGAATGGGCGGTCCACCAGGCATTGGGAAAACACATAGACTTTGCCTTCTGATGGATGATGTGCTGTGGCTTGAGTGCCCAAAGGTCTTGACTCGTGGAATCCTCATAATATTCATGAAGCCACTGGCAGATGCCCAGCCAGCTGCCGGATACAGCTGCACGATGCCTCTTAGTGACATGGGACCATGTGCTTGAACTCCTTCTGCCCACCTACCTCGACCATGTTAGTCACATTATCCCATGTTGAGGTCCCCTCAGCCTGGGAGCCATCTTGGTTTGTTTTTTTTGTTTGTTTGTTTGTTTTTTTTTGTATCTCAGCCACTGGCCAGATGCTGAATAAATATTTCTGGCTAAATCAATATATTTCAACCAAGGTTCAGGGGACTTCTTGATTCAAAGAGGAGCTAGTCGGTCCTTTGTTCTTAAGGAGAGGAAAAGACAAAGGATTATCGAGGTTGAGTGACTTACCCAAGCTGGGATGGGAGCCAGGCTCCATAATGCTCCATGAGGGCTTTTTTCTTTCTTTCTTTCTTTCTTTCTTTCTTTCTTTCTTTCTTTCTTTCTTTCTTTCTTTCTTTCTTTCTTTCTTTCTTTCTTTCTTTCTTTCTTTCTTTCTTCCTTCCTTCCTTCCTTCCTTCCTTCTTTTCCTTCCTTCCTTCCTTCCTTCTTTCCTTCCTTCTTTCTCTCTCTCTCTCTCTCTTCCTTCCTTCTTCCTTCCCTCCCTTCCTCTTTTGGTTTTTCGAGACAGGGTTTCTCTGGCTTTGGAGCCTGTCCTGCAACTTGCTCTGTAGACCAGAATGGAATCAAACTCACAGAGATCCGCCTGCCTCTGCCTCCCGTGTGCTGGGATTAAAGGCATGCGCCACCACCACCCAGCTGCATGGGGTTTTCTACTCCACCTTTCAGCAAATGAACATAAAAGCCGGGTTATGTGAGCCCACACTGGGAGAAAAATGCTAGCACCCACCTGTCGTCTAGGCACATTCTCTCGTGGACAGAAACCAAAGGTGAATTTCTTTGTGTTTCAGGGGATGCCACATCCCACACCACATTTACAACTATTTACCTCTTTCATCCCTTCATTCTCTTGAGAAATTCTTGCGGCTCCCAACGTCTGCAGTTTTGAGCTCAGAGTCTACATATTCTCAGCATTCAGCACATTTTTAGAAATGAATTAATGACTAAATGAAAGCAGAAGCCGGTCTTAATTCCTGCTTCTGGCACTCAAAGCCTTCCGCAATCTGGTCCCTCATCTCCACACTCTGAGATATAACCCTTTACTGCTCGTCTCAAATGTGCTTGAAGAGACGGGCACAGCTTGGAACTCAGTTCAGGCTCAGATTGGGCTGGACCCTCCCGTTGCTGTGTGCGCTGCTGATGAAGACAGAGCCTCAAGCATACTGAGTGCACGCTCTGCCGCTGAGCCCCACTCCGGTCCACCCCCACCCCCACATTGCCCATCATCTTCGAACCTAATCAAGCCCTCCCTCTTTTGAGACTGGAAGCAGTAGGGAACAGAAGAGAGCGGACAGGGCCTCCCAGAATGGGCTTCGAGTTAGGAAGAAAACCTGGAGGGACAGAAAGGAGAGGCGCGGCCTTTGTCAAGCAGTGTGGCCATGACTTCAGACAAACCCTGCAGCTGAGGAAATCCCTTCAGTTTTGTGCTGGGGGTTAGAGAGGATGGTAAGCTGCTTCTCAAACCTCACTAACAGGGAACAAACATACATCAGCTCAAGGCCTGCTGGCAGTCTGTGTAGAATACTCAATCCCTCCCCTCTTTGTTCCTTCTGGTGCAGAGAAGAGGGGATCTTCCTGCCAAAGGCCATGTGAGCTCAGAACCACAGTTCCCCTTTGCACCTTCTGCTCTTCCTCTCCAATGTGTCTTACCCATCAGCTTTTAACGTGCTTATTTATTTATTGATTGATTGAGGGGTAGGGTCTCATTTATCCCAGGCTGACCTTGAATTCGTGGTGTAGCTAGGCTGACCTGGAGCTTCTGAGCTTCCTGCTTCTGTCTTCAAAGTATTGGGGTCACAGGCTTGTGCACTGCGATCAATTTCTGTACTGCTAGGGACCAAGCCCAGGGTTCCGGCATGCTAGGCAAGCTCTCAACCAACAGAGTGCCATCTCCAGCCCTGTGCTGTTTTTGTATTTTCAAACCAGAAAGATGGACTTCCACATTGTCTATCACAGAATATCTTGAACTAGAATCGTCTTACTTCTTTAGACTAGACAAAAGGAAGGGGAAGACATGTTTTTCTGTCCCAAGACAGCAGGTGGTACTGGACTGTGACTTCTGACAGGAAGGACCATATGTCTTATCTGTGTCTTCACTGCTGCCTGGAGTTCCCTTCCTGACGGTGAAGCTGGAAGTATCTCGGTAGAGAAGGTAGTGTTTCTGACTGGGCGGGGCACTTAGGGCACTGGATTTCCCAGTAACGTGTAGGGGAACAGGGAATTACATAGGAAACAGAGCTCTGAGTATCCACTCAGGGGCTGTGCACTTCTGAGTGAAGAATCAAGAGTCTGCAAACTGTTGTTCATGCATGGAATAGAACTCTCTTCACCAGACATGCATGGAATAGAACTCTCTTCACCAGACATGCATGGAATAGAACTCTCTTCACCAGACAAAGGAAGCCAAGGAGGGTTTCCCCTCTGAAAGATGAGCACGAGGCTGGAGCTTACAGATTGGCGATGTTTGAGTTATGACAGGACAGAAGAGCGAGAACTCTTTGAACACCCTCATTGCTCAGTCAAGATGATACGAGGGTCATGTATTAGTTGTAAGACTAAATTGATCCTATTCGGCTCTTTCTGATTCACCTTAAAAATAGAGCCAGGTGGTGGTGATGCACACCTTTAATCCCAGCTCTCGAGTCAGAGGCAGGTGGATCTCTGCAAGTTCAAGGCCAGCCTGGTCTACAGAACAAGTTCTAGGACAGCCAGGGTTACACAAAGAAGCCCTGTCTTGAAAAACAAAAACAAACAAAAATCCCAAACCTCAAAAGGTTGAAACTGTTTCACCAGTAATTTAACTGCCTGTTAGAACTAACTTAAATATGCCTTAAAGGAAGAAAACAAAATCCAGACACTCAGTAACCTGGCATTTACAACAACCAGGGTCACTTCCAGGCCAATCAGGGTTCAAACATAGAAGTACATATAAAACGAGAAGAAGTTCATTGAACTTGAAGTCTGGAGGGCAAATGGCCATGACTAGGTCTTGCGTGTGCTGCAGAAGGAGATGTGAGAAGGAATTTCAAATCGCCTGCACCTTGGAGTCTTCAGGAAAGGTCTGAGTTCTCTTTTTACTTTTCATTTCCCCTCCTTCCTTCCTCCCTCCCACCCCCCTTCCCTGTTTTCCTCTCCCTCCTTCCCTTCCTTTCTCTTTCTCCTTTCTTTTTTGTTTTTGTTTGTTTGTTTTTGAGATAGTATCTCACTATGTACTCCTGGCTGGCCCTGAACTCACAGATGACCTGTTTCCCAAGTGCCAAATCCTCTTTTAAATACTTTGAACTGGGGCTGGATAGTAAGTCAAATGGCTAAGGGTGTGTACTGCTCTTCTGACAGACTCCAGTTTAGTTCCCAGCACCCATATGGGGCATGTCACAACAGCCTGTCACTCCAGATCTAAAGATCTGGTGCCCTCTTCTGGTCCCTGAGGTCATTGCACTCATGTGCATGTACCCATACACAAACATTCATATACACATCATTGAAAATAAGAAATTAAAATCTTTGGAGAGACTTCCAGCTGATTAAATCAGTCATACTTTAAATAAACTTCATTTCAGTTACTTGAACACTGACATGTATGAGGTTCTGGAATGATCCCAGCACTGCAAAAACAATCAAACTAGAATGAACTTAGCTGAGAACAATAAAATGTGGTTTTGAATTACACTTAAAAAGCTCTCCAGATCAACAACGTATCAGCTCGTATCTGTTCAGTGTTTGGAAAAATGCAGAATGGCTTCCACCTCCCTCCCGTATCTAACTCTCAGAGAGAGTATCTTTTGTACTTCACCCAAACCAGAAATAGACTAAAAGGGAAATTCTGCACTGTGGTGGAGCTCAGTGGTACAGCAATTGCCCGGGCATGCCTCAGGCCCTGGGTTTGCCCCCAAGATTGTGTGGACAAAATGGGAAAGGAACTCTAGGTCCACGGTTAGTACATCACCAAGTCAGAAGAACATGGTGAGACATGAAACAGAGTGGATAGACCCAGACTTTAGAGAGACAACTGGATCAGCAGGGAAGGACTTTAAAAGGGTATCAGAGTATGTGCTAAAATTCCGAGGAAAATGTGGAGATAATCAGATGGTAAATGGGGACACAAAAGGGATGTTGGAGCTGAAACAGAAAGCTGGACCAAAAAATTTACTGAAAAGTTTAACTGCAGATTAGGTTCTACAGCATAACGATACCACCAACAAAGTCAGTGAGGTTGAGGACCCAGCAATACAACTCCCCAGGGTGACACATGAAGAGAAGGAATGAAAGAAAAGAACATTGTCCCGAGGAAAAAGAACAACAGCAAGCTGCAGGAAATGTGCATGATGGAGCCTCCCAGAAGGGTGGTGCTTGACAGTCATATGAAGAGGAAAACATTGTCCAAATTGGATGAGAACTGTAATCTTGGTAGTCAAGAAGCCAGTGAACAGCATGCAGGATTTTTTAAAAAAAAATCACATCAAAGCATATCTAATTTGTTGAAAACAAGTTAGAAAAAGAAATTCTAAAAAAATAATTTCAACTAGATAAAGACACATGGTGTACCAAAGGACAAAACTTAGAACCACAAATATTTCTCAGAAATAGTATTAGCCAGAAGATGAAGCAATCTTTGATGTTCAGAATTTTAAAAATTTAAATTATATCTATTGATTAATTTATTTATCGTTTGTTTATTTTGTTGGAAGAGGCACGCTTTGCCTTAGCATATGTGGCAGTCAGAAGACAACTTGGAGGAATTGGTTCGCCAACCTGGAACTCTATATTTAAGGAAAATATTCTTAAACAATGGAGAGAAAAATCAAAGCATGTCTCACAGAAACAGGCTCTGGTAATTCCTTGCCACAGTCTGTGAGGAGTTATTGAAAGAGTTTCCTGGCTGAGCGAATAGAAAAAAGTAAGAATAAATATGAAGTACATTTGCTCTCATGTTTTAGTCTCTTTGGAAAAAAGTTGAAGCCAGAAGACTTCCATTTCCCGCTATGAAGGAGTACAATATATTGGATTTACAGACACACATATGGTGTACCTTAGTTAGGGTTACTCTTGCTGTGTAGAGACCATGACCGTGGCAACTCCCATAAAGGAAAACATGTAATTGGGGCTGGCTTACAGTTTATTATCATCATGGTGGGGAGCATGGTGGCGTGCAGGCAACATGGCGCTGGCTACATCATGATCAGAAGGCAACAAAGTGTCTGTCTCAATGGGTGTGACTTGAGCATATATGAACCCTCAAAGCCCACATCCATTGTGACACACTTCTTCCAACAAAGTCACACCTCCTAATAGTGCCACTCTCTTTGGAGGCCATTTTCTTTCAAACCACCACAGGATAAGTATAAGAAAAATATTTTAAGTAACAGTTTGAAGATATTAGATAATAGGCAACAAGATTGGGTAATTAAGTCAAGTGCCCTCCACAATTACTGGCGAGAGTTGCAACCTCAGTGCAGGAATGTTGGCACCCTTCCAGTAATTCCAGCTCTTGGGATGCTGAGACAGGATAAGAAGAAAGTGCATGGAGATGATTTTTCAAAGCATGTTAAGATGTGTAGGAAGACCTTCAGCTTGTAAGTACCTGCCTACTGGAGTGTGGCCTCTTATACTATATACGCAGATGAAAAATCTGGATCCATCCCTTTCCTCCTTCCCCTTGTTCCTTTTCTGCCGACTGCTCTTTTTGGATCACATGATTCAACCGGACAAGTGGAGGATTCTGATTTGTGAGTTTACCCCTAAATAACTATCTATTTCTCAATTCTAAGATAGTGTGGGATTTCTTTTAAGTGTCTGTTCACTGCTTCAGTAAGACATTTCTAAAAATGAAACACTGAAGCATTAAAAATATTTCCACTTGCCAGATCCTGTCTCAAATAAATAAAAGCACCCATTGCAATTACTTAGAAATATCTTAAAATGAGCTGGGCGGTGGTGGCGCATGCCTTTAATCCTAGCACTCAGGAGGCAGAGGCAGGTGGATCTTTGTGAGTTCGAGACCAGCCTGGTCTACAAGTGCTAGTTCCAGGACAGGCTCCAAAGCTACAGAAAAATCCTGTCTCGAAAAACAAACAAACAAACAAAAATCTTAAAATGAAAAGACGTTGATACTACTCTGTTCCTCCATCAAACAAATTCTCAAATAAAAAACACTACAAAGCATTTAATGGGCTAACAAGATGGCTTAGTAGTCACCAGGGTTTGCAGCTTTTGCAGAGGACTCAAGTTCAATTCCCAGCACCCACACTGAGTGGCTCACAACCATCTGTAGCTCCAGCTCAAGGTTATCTTTTGGTCTCTGCAGATACTGCACTCATGTGTAGATGCCTGCCACATAGACACACACAAAAACAAACAAGAATTTAAAAATACTATATATATATATATATGTGTGTGTGTGTGTGTGTGTGTGTGTACACATATATTTTCATACATACATAAAATAGAAAGGCTGGGTCTGTAGCTCAGTGATATAGTGCTTGCCTAGCATGTACGTTGTCCTAGAATCAATCCCTAGTATTGCCCAAAAAAGTAAGATATAAAAAAACTGGTACTTGGACAAACATTTTAATGCTTAAATATATTTGTGAAAGACATAACAATGACCAGGGCTGGGAGATAGCTCAGAGATGTGAAACTCTAGGTCTTATACCCAGCACTAGAAAAAATAAAAAGATAAGGAAAAATCTCAGGTGAGAGAAAAGACATGATAAAACTAAGGATGGAAGTTAATGCAGTGAAGTTGAAGATGGTAAGACAGAGCTGATTCTCCACTAAGCATCAACAAAATAGCTAAACAAATGAACACACACACAGATAGATGCTAGATAGATGGTAGATAGTGGTGTGGCAGGTCCTTCTGTCTATGTGTTGCTTTTATTGGTTAATGAATAAAGAAACTGGCTTGGCCTATAACAAGGTAGAACTTA
>JAQHUG010000204.1:606197-727091 GCA_028555095.1 Dicrostonyx torquatus
AATCTACGTTTTGCCTCATGACTTTTCACCTCTCCTTCATTTTGCACCTCCTGCTTCCTCTCTGTGTCCTCTAGTGGTTCCTCACTTCTTCCAAGAGCTCTCTCTATCCAGAAGTTCCGCCCCTACCTCCTGCCTAGCTATTGGTCATTCAGCTCTTTATTAAACCAATCCCAGTGACACACCTTCACACAATGTAAAGGAATATTCCACAACACAAGACTCTGCTGGCCTTGGCCATTTGTCTAGCAAACCACGGGATGTCCAGAGGATCTGCTGAACATCGGGGACATTTGATAAAACCGATGACAATCTTGCATTTAATTTGGGAAGCAGCAGTCAGTAGGATGCACAAGATTGAGCAGCTGATGCAGGTGTGGACATCAGATGACATTAGTGCCCTGAAGCATGCAGGATGCTGATGGCCTGGCCTGCAGTTTGTACCAGGGACACCTACTGAAAAGGAAAGTGATCTTCAGCAATGGTTCAGGAATCTTGGGATTTTTTTTCCGTGGAGATGGGATATGAGGTGAGAGCCCTTCCTGGGGGGATTTTGCTCACATGATGGGGATGTGGAACAGGGCATCACTTGGGGCGCTCACCCCTAGTGGACTGGTCATAGTGTGTCTAGCACAATATGAAATGCTCTCCCAGTGCACTCCAAAGAGGTGAAACAAGTCCAAGGCTTCCAAAGGCAAGAGGCGATTCCACCATCTACACAGGAGAGCTGACGTAAGCCCTTTATGCAGAGTCCACCTCTAGTCCTCTCACCCTCGGCAGAATCCAGGCTGGAGGACTGGTCTGGGCTTTTATTTTCCTGAGCAAGTGAGTTGGTGATCTGCATTTTGCAGGAAAATTCATGATAGGTGTACTAAGTGCTGTCTTGGCCTGGAAGACAGCACCCAAGTAGTTATTGTAGTCCTCTGCTGACAGGTTTTCTTGCCTAGAAAAGTTCAAGGCCTTTGGCTCTAGTTAGACTTTCTTTTTCTTAAATATTTATTTATTGCTTTTATGTGTATGTGAATACCGTATGTGTGTTGGTACCCTCAGAGGCCAGAAGAGGATGTTAGATCCCCTGGAGCTGGAGCTACAGGTACCTATGAGCCACCAGATGTGGGTGCTGGTAATTGAACTCAGATCCCCTGGAAGATCAGCAAGGGCTCTTAACCACCGAACCATCTCTCCAGTGCCTTTAGTTCAGTTTTGGTTTTTAGTAATGAAACTCCTTCAAGTAGTCACTCAGATTTATAGGAAACAGAAAACAACTCAGTATTTCACTAACTCTAAAACTTTATTTCATAACTTCACACAGGTAACATTTAATTTTGCAGTCTGTTGATAATTGACAATGGTGAGGCCATTCCCAGGAACAGGAAGCCATATGAAGTTAGGATATAATTGTCAACAATCACATCACTATGCTTGGGCACTGTTGAGACGCATATTTCAGATAGAGAAATCGTCACAGATGATGACTTAAAAATGCTTTTCTTACTTCTTATTCTTCAGTTAAACTAACAACAACCCAGAAGAGCAGGTTATCACTTCAAAATCAAGTCAACTCACGGTCACCAACCAATTCTGGAATACTTAGTGCAGACGTGGAAGACAGCCCGTGAAAAAGAGCTAGAAATGCTTCCCTATGGTGCGAGCATCATGACTGGAAGTCTTTTACACCTTTACTTTTTCCACACCACTAGAACATTTGGGAGAGCATGCATTGAGCTGACAACAACTATCACGAAAACGCCACGATCCTCAGTGTATCGAGGGGTTTCTAAGTTCCAAACGTTGCTTGAAGTACTTAAAAGGCATTGTGCCATTTGATCCTAATGGCCGCCTGTTTTTAGATAAGGAAGCTGATGTGCGGAGAAACTAAGCAACTTGCTTACAACACACAAGGATCTACCACAAGGTTGTGCATGAACTGTGCCAGAGCTCTTCCTGGCACGTAACTAAGCGATGTTTGTTTATGGTGCCCCAGGGCACTCAACCTGGCACACACAAACAAGACGTCACAGCTTTCAAGTCTATGTACAATTACAGAGAGCTTGACATATGTACACCGATGACAGCAGATGGGTCAGTCTGGAAACAAGAGCAAACTTGGTGAACACTGGTATGCTGAGCCTTGGTCCTCAGCACACTTGAAACTCCCTGCCCTGTGTTTGAGATTTAAGGAGTTTAAAACACATTTGCTTAAAATCAGTCTTCTACAGAACTAAGAAAACACATTTGAGTGACACATAGCTAATGGAGGGTGGGTTCTCAAAATCCGTTGTGGGCTTCTGTCTAGGTATCTCTTCTGAGCATTTTGGTGCTGAGACCATTTAACCCATTGGGCCTCTGCTTCTTTCTCTTTCTAAAGATTAATGCAGCACACACACACACCCCCAACACACACCCAACGAATGCACACAACACCCTACACAGCGTAAACTGCTGCACACATGAAGTGGGATTTATGTGAAACGTGTTGCACATTGCGGCCCTCAGTAGGTTGTGAGGTCACTTCCACCAGTTAAAGTCTTCATGGTTCATCAGACCAGAGTGACAGTCACAGCCACTCTGTGCATGCCCAATTCTGTGCGTGTCTTTGAAAGTCCATCTTTTGCTTAGAGATATTTCTCTACAGCTGTGTGCCTCTTGGTAACAGACTGGATCAATCATCCATGGGTCGAGAGAATGACCTTGCAGCTGGTTCTGGAACCATCTACATGAAGTAGAAGGAAGGTGTGTGTGGAGGGAGACACACTGCAGGTAACATTAGAAACCTAATGGCACGATGATCCTAAGTCATCTGGTAGAGGAAGGCCTGCCTCCCAGCTCCCCAGGTCCCTAGTGCAAGGCCTGTGACTGCTCAGCTATAGAGGACAGCTGGGGGAAGCTCCCAGAGTCTCACAAAATTTGCTAATTTGAGACAGAAAATGTCCCAACAAGTCACTCCATCTTTCAAACCTGTGGGTTTTTTTTGTGTGTGTGTGTGTGTGTGTGATGATGATGATGGTTTGCAGGAGTTGCTTCTCTCCTTCCACTGTGAGGGTTCTAGGGATCAAACCTTCCCAAAGAGGGACATTGAGAAGAGAGAAAGCCATGTCTTTTTTTTTTTTTTTTTTTTTTGAGTTAGGTAGAGGTTTAGTATGGAAAGAGCAAAAAAAGCCCAAAGTACTAGAGAAAGCTTACTTAGGCTTGGGCCCCAGGCAAAAGAACAAGTGGAAGTTACATTTTGTGATGGCTCTGGAGTAACTGTACAGATCTCAGGGATTCTGGGAAAGAAAAGTACATGATCTCCTTAAAAGGATAATTATTCCTCCCATCTCTTTAGCATGTAGTTGGCTGAATCTGCCTTCCTAATGGGCAGTCCATTAGTCAGGTGATGGGCCTGCCCAACTGAATTAACTCTTATATTTTGGTTAGTTTAGAATGTTAGGTCTCCGCCTAGGAAAAAGGTAGGTAGATTTCACTCTTCTGACTAGAAGGCAATGATTTTCTCTTAATGAAACTTGGAAAAGCCCTGATCAAGGCTACTATAAAATTCCCTCCTCTGAAGAGATAACCCTAAAATCATTTAGGAGGTGGGCTAAAATTGGGGAACAGATAGAAGCCGTTTTCATCATGAAAATCTAGAGATCTACTTCTAAAGCTATTTACAAAAAGATTAGTGTCTGGCTGAGGTCCCAGTCCCACCCTAAAGTGTAACCTCCATGAAGCTGACAACGAGAAATCAGAGCTCCTTCATGACATTCATGGATCAGAGAACCAGAGACACTCTTGGAATGCCCCTAAACTGCCTGGCCAGTTTCTTTTCTTTCTACTCTAAAGAGTTATTTTACAGGTGTGTGCTGCACATATGTATGTATACCACATATGTGAAGTGCCCAAAGAGACCAGGAGAAGGTGTTGGAGACCCTGAAACTGGAGTTATGGATTATGGATGGTTGGGAGTCACCATGTGGGTGCTGGGTTCTGAATTCCTCTGTAAGAGCAGCAAGTGCGCTTAACCACCGAGTCATTTCTCCAGCTCCTGCCTGGCCAGTTTCTATTTCCTGTCCACTCCATTACCTCATCTGAAGAGGTTGGCAAGCGACCTTATCAACTGAGCTACCTGGCTGACCCTGGTGAGATTAAAGGACACTGAAGTACAGAAGTTTTAGGTATTTTAGGAACTTAGTGTTGAATTTCTAACAATCTACTTAAAAGTCCACCAAACCAATCTACTCAGAATCCAGGTGTTTTTTGTTTTTTTCTCAGAAAGATTGAGACGGGGCACTAAACTAATCCCAGAACTCAACTTGGGAGAATGAATGCAGGAAGAGTGCAAATTCAAGGCCAGCCTGGGCTATAAGGTGGAGACCCTGTGTATATATATATACTTTTTTTCTAATGCTTGACTTCAACCCTGTATATTAGAGAAACCCACTGTAATAAGATTAGCCTTGTCTAGCGCTGTGCCTGTGTCCATCAGGAGGTGAAAGGGGTGAGGGAGTCTCTCAGTTATTCCTTGCATTATCCCAGCGGCCATAGCCCTCTCTTTCCCCTGGCTCCTCCCTGCTCTCATGCTCAAAGTAGGCCTCTTCTTCTTCTTCCTCCCGTATCACCTTCATCAGCTCCAAAAAGGAGGGTAGTGGGCCCTGATCCTTCAGTTCCCGGAGCCGGCACCATAGAACATTGTTAAGGTTGGCTCCGGCCATGACCTGCTCCAGGCGTACCTGGTCAGCAATGTTCCGGGGAATAGCCCGTTTTTCCACAGCTCTCCGGAGCAGAGTTTCCAACCGGAGCACGTAGGCTGAGATTTTCTCCCCTTCTTGCTGATATGTCTTTAGGTATTTTACCTGTGCGGACCTACGGCTCTCCAGGCTCCCAAATACCTGCTTAAAGGCCTCCAGACACTCTTCCACACTGATGGAAGCGTTGTCTGCCTGGACAATGTGCATGAGGTCCAGGGCGGGGCCGCGAAGACTCTCCATTATCCACCTTTTCTTTTCGGCCTCAGGGATGGGCCACTCTTTGGCTATCTCAGTGGCCTGTTCCAACCAGACCTCGAAGGATTCTTCCTCCGGGGCAGGGTCTGCGCTCCCAGAGAACACTCGAAGCTTACAGTACTTCACGGGCAGCAGGGGCCTTGGGGCATGAATCATTGCCTGCCCCACCAAGTGGGCCAGTAACTCAGGGGATGTGCAGGCTGTGGTAGCCGGAGACACTCCCTCCCGCTTAAGGGCTCGGAACATCCCTGCAACCGTCTGCCCTTCTTTTTCTAGAAACAGGTTCAGTCTCTGGAGAAACTCAGTGTCCTGGTTAGGGGTCTTAAAGATCACTTTCCAGGTGCCCCCCTTTCCCTGCACCTCACTGGGGACCACAGACATATCCGTGTCCTCTGTGAGTTCCAGTAAGACAGCGTTGGTGTTGTCTTGCTTCTGGAATATCTTGCCTAGCAGGCGGTAGTTGCCCACACACTTCAGTGCCTCCTGCAGGACCGCCTGGATCTCAGGCTCACTGCAGTCCACTGGTATGCCCGTCACCATCAGTGCTTTCTGGTCATCTACACTCATGATCTTGCACCAACCCTCCAGCAGGGCCACTGCCATCGTCCCAGGCTATGTTTTTACACTTAGACCCGACCCGGCTCACTACCCGAGCAGCTCAAAGCCTTGTGGATCAACGCTTTGTCCTTTGACTTTGTCTTCAGACCCACGGCAAGTTTGATGGGCACTACAGAGTGGATGGGACTACAGTTACCAGTCCTGTGGCTCTGCAGTGGGTTCGCTGCTCTTTCTTTCTGAGAGCCGGAGACAGCTGTGAGGCGCTGATTCTTGTCACTGTGAGGCACCTGGAACAACTGCCTTTCCCATCATCTCCTGCTTATGGTCGCTTTGGCTCTCTCCAGTCAGCGGGGAGGTGGCTTCCACTTTAGCACTCAAACCTCTGGGGAGTCACACAGCAAGATGGTGAGGACACCTAGGGAAACAGAGGTTCGTTTTTACTACACAGACCTCTACTTCCCAGGACACACCCACTTTCTAGTTTGGAATGGAACTAGGGGTGAACCAAAGGCTATGACTCCCACTCTGTTGAACTATCTTCTTTGCTTACTGTACTCTTTCCCTGTGAGGACCAGCTTAAGTCCTGTCTCTCCATCCTGAAGCCCCATCAGTGGGTGGGATTCAAGACCTTTATCAGTCGAAAGATGAGATTAGGAGATATAGTTAAATACCTGTTTATGTGTTCCAGAATGTTCCTCAAGAATCAAGGAGCCATGTATTCAGTTCCCAGCTCAGGAAGATGTCTCCCACTTCTATATAATTGTTTGTATGCGTCTTCACTTCAGCCAAATCAAGCTGTCCTGTTATACACAAACATGAATAATGTGTTTTTAGGCCTAAAATCTAATAATAAAGATTAATGCATGTATTAAAAATGTAACAGTTCAGTAAAGCTTCAAAAAAGTGACAGACCTGCACAATTTAATGGAACATCCTAAATAAGATAGTTGCTATATTTTTATGAAGAAAAAGCCCACCTAGTTCTCAGTCCACAGAGTACTTGCCTAGCATAAATGCAGGTAGCCTGGAGTTCAATTTCCAGCACCATGTCAACTGGGCTTAATAGTACATGCCTGTAATCCCAGCACGTGGGAGGTGGAGGCAGGAGGATCAGGAACTTAAGATCATTCTTGACCACATATGGAGTTTGAGGTCAGCCTAGGCTACATGGGAACCATCTTTAAAAACAAATTCAACTGCACTGTGTGTGGTGGCACCTCAGCATTTGTGGAGATGAGGCAGGAGGATTGCCTCATCCTCTTTATGTCTTATGTGGTATGCCAGCTGCAGTGTTCGAATGTGGTGCTTGGCGGTGCCTCTCAGTTCATAGAGAAATCTTGGCTCAAAAGGAGAAGAAAAAGATATAAACAGAACTAAATGGAATCATTCAAGCATTTAAAAATAATTTTTAATGGGTATAACAGAGAAAAGTTGAATCTTAGAAAAATAAGTGTACTTTGGAGTTAGGAATCAGTCCTCTTTTGCTGTGTCTAGCATGGCTTTTAAGTGCTACACTGGTAAGTTACCAACCCAAGTCTTCTGTGGTGCTTTCAGTGAAAATGGACCCCACAGCTCATGTCTTCAAATGCTTGGTCCTTAGTTGGTAGAACTATCTGGGAAGGATTTTGGAGATGTGTCACTAGGGATGGGATCTGAGATTTCAAAATCCCACACCAATCCCACTGTCAGTCTCTGCACCTTGCATTTGTAGATAGATGCGAGCTCTCAGCTACTGCTCCAGCGCAGTGCCTGCATGTCTGCTGCCATGCTCCCGGCCACAATGGTCATGATCTCGCTCTCTGAAGCTGTAAACTCCCATTAAATGCTTTCTTCCTTCTATAAGTTGCCTTGGTCTTGGTACTTTGCCATAGAGGTTGAAAAGTAACTAAGATACTTCCTGTATTTAAATTTGACTGGGTCATTGAGAGAAAGGCAAAAAGCAAAAAACATACCCACTACAGAGTGAAGTGTCCACAAAGCAACATGCTCTGCAGTGGAAAGGGAGACCTACATGACCTACGTGGTCACTTACTCATGGGGATGCCTTTCTAACAGGCTGAACGTCACCGAGTGCATTTATGCAGGCTAAGATATTCACAATGTCACCATGCATTCTTTTTAAAAATTAATTTAAAAATTTTAAAAATTTGTTTTTATGTGCAATGGTGTTTTGCATGTATGTATGTCTGTGTGAGGTGTTGAATCCTGTGAAAGTAGAGTTACAGACAGTTAGGAGATGCCGGGTGGGTGCTTGGAAACGAACCTGGGACCTCTGGAAGAGCAGCCAGTGCTCTTAACCACTGAGCCATCTCTCCAGCCCCAGACTGTGCATTCTTATGTGGTATGCCAGCTGCAGTGTTCGAATGTGGTGCTTGGCGGTGCCTCTCAGAGACCTTTGTAGAGTGTACGTTAGGATGCCACAGCCATATCTCCCTTTAGCCTGAACGCTTCCCATCAGTCTAAGGGAGGGCCTGTGCCGCAGATGCTGGCCATAGCTATGGCAGGAGCTGCCTCAGAAGTAGCTTCAGTCTTTCGTGGGGGGTGCTAAAGGTTGTTCCAGTGCCAGAAGCAGGAGGACAAGATGCTATCTTACCCTGTGCCTGGGAGCATGGGGACCTGGAACTTCAGACCAATCCAGGCCTGAGATCTTCTTGTAAAATAGGGAGTGAACTTCCTCTCCTTGGTGTATTTGGAGGAATCGGAAGTGTAGAGGGCACTGGAGGGGCTAAGGATGACACTCAAGTCAGTAGAGCGCTTGCCACCATGCATGAAGCCTTAAGTTAGATAAGCCAGGCAGAGTGGCACATGCCCATTATCCCAACCCTTAAGAGCTGAAGGCAGGAGGATCAGAAATTCAAGAGCATCCTTGGCTACATAGGGAGTTTGAGGTCAACCTGGAGTTACATACAAGACTGTGTCTCAAAAACAAAAACAGCCAAGGTCCACAGAACAATTGTCATGCTAAAGTTGGCTTGCTTTTGAGGCTTTCACCTACAAGGGATGGCCTTAAAACAAAAGCAAAAACAAACAAACAGAAAACCCCAAGTGTCTGGAGAGATTGCTCTGTGGTTAAAAGCACAGGTTTGGTTCCTAGCACACACATGGTGGCTCACAACCTTCTGTAACTTTAGGGCCAGGGGTTCTGACACTTTCTTGATGTACAAAGGGCCATGAAGGAAATGTTGAGATGTGGGAGAACACAAGCATTTTGTATTTTTCTCATACAAAGGGGGCCCACAGGATAATTGGCTAAAGGAACCAGGCTCAGGGATCAAATTGACCCCGCTTGAATCCAACTTGACCTTAAACACAGTCCCTCCTAAACCAGTGTCCTGACTTGGAAGGCCAGAAGGACCAAATCCCTTATCTCACAGGGCTTTGGTGAAGCATTGGCAGTTTTAGTGGAAGCTTTTGTTAAAATGCTAAATGCATCGGGTGCTAATGTCCAAAGGATGGTGCTCTCAGCTCCTACATAAGTTCAGGGTGGAGTGTGTGTGTGTGTGTGTGTGTGTGTGTGTGTGTACTGTGACTCTCCATCCAACAAGCTATCTCCAGCAACTGGAGGCGTTGGTTTCCACATACAATCCTTCCCTAAGCAAGGCTGACAATGGAACTAATTTCTTGGTCACACCGCCCTGTGAGAGTACACTGCAGCGGCGAACTGTCTGTCATAGACCAAACCCTTTTTCCTTAGTGAGCATGCTCAGATCTCCCTCCAGGGTCCTTAAGGAATGGTCAACACTTCTGCTGGTTTCAACCACTCTGGAAAAATAGAGGGGGCTTAAATCCACCAGAAACAGGACTAGAGGTTGGGAATAAGCGAGGAAGGACCCAAGATTAGAGTGCGGGCTGGAAAAGCCTCCGAGCTAGGGACCGTGGCTGGACCGCGTGCGAACACGCGCGCGTGCACACACGCATACACACTCTCAAATCTTTACACACTTTGGTTGCGTATAATTCACAGCATGTAATCCTCTCCTAAGCCGTGATCTTAGCGCAAAGCGCTGCCGCCCTAGAGAAACTGCATCTGGCAACCGCGGGGCTCTGGCGCAGTGTGCAACAGGGGCGCGGGGGTGGGGGGAGCTAGGCGGGACGCCCTAAAAACAAAATGTGTCTGGAGTGGGCTCAGTCTGCTCAGTTCCCAACCATTTTGGGTGGTGGTGGTGGTAACCAGGTGTGTGTGGGGAGTGGGCGGTGAGTGGGTGTGTGTGGTGGGAGATACCAAATCCGGACCCTCTTGGGCCTTTCCTGGGGCAGTGGCCAACCTGCAGGGCTTGGGACTTTCAGATAATGTTGAGGGTCCTCAATCTCTATATTGAGGCTCAGTGCTGCGATTCGCAATCTGCATTCTTCTCTAGACCCCCAAACACCGCAGGCCTACATCTTTCTCCGGGTCATTCCTCCCTTTTGCTATGCCCCTCTGCTTTCTTCGTCCCCGCCATGTTGTGAGCCCCACCTTCTAATCGCAGCAGCTGCAAGCAGCGAGAATATCCTTCTTTTTCCTCTGCTCCTTGAAGTCTTCCCCCGACAACCCCTCTCCCCATCCAGGTCGGGGGTAAACAGAAGCTTTGGTATCGGGTACTTGGGTGTCTGGGACCAGCCCTTGCTGTTTCCAGAATCACCCCCCCCTCCCCCAGCGCCTGCGGGCTTGACTCTAGGCTCCCCCAACCGTCAGCCCTCACCCAGGGACAGGGAGCTCCAGAGCCACCTAAGCAATGAAGCAAGGCAGATGGAGGAGAGGGACTCAGGGTTAGGGTCTGCACCCCCCAGTCCTCGCCCAGCTGTAGCTAGCTGTCCGACACTCACCCTGGCGCCGAGAGCGGTCTGCTGCGCGGCCGCCGCGCATCCATTAGCGGGTGGAGTGACCGCTTCACTTCCGGAGCGCGGGCTCCGGTGCCCCCCACCCTCTTGTACCCTCCCTTCTTCGTCCCCTCCTTTCCTCTCCCCTCCCTCCTGATCGTGCGTTCAGCCCGCCCCGCCCCGCGTTGCCGGGAACTGGCACCCTCTGCCGCAGCGACCGCCCGCCCAGATCCAACTTTGCTGCTCGCTCGGAGGTGGCGCGGCGGCGCCGGGGGGCGTGGGCAGGGAGGGAGAAAGCAGGGTCAGGAGGAGGGACCGGGAGGGGTGGGTCGCCGGCTCTCCAGCTCTCCATCCTTTCTGTGCACCTTGCGGTAGGCAGGGAGCGGCAGCAGCGGCGGCGGCTACGAGGGGCTAGTGCACACCCAGCCAGGGAGACTTAGGGAACCACGGACAGACGGAGAGGACCCTCCCCAGCGCCCCCTGAGTCATGGCCGAGAGAAAGCAATCTGGGAAGGCGGCAGAGGACGAAGAGGTCCCTGCCTTTTTTAAAAACCTGGGCTCGGGCAGTCCCAAGCCCCGGCAGAAATTCTGCGGCATGTTCTGCCCGGTGGAAGGGTCCTCAGAGAACAAGACCATCGATTTCGATTCGCTTTCGGTGGGCCGAGGCTCAGGGCAGGTGGTGGCTCAGCAGCGGGATGTGGCCCACTTGGGCCCGGACCCGCACCGGCAGAGCCGGCGTGCCAGCGGGGAGCCATCTGTTGAATCGGGCCGGAAGGTGGAGATCCGGCGGGCCTCGGGCAAAGAAGCCCTGCAGAACATCTACGATCAGGTTGGTATGGGAGGGTGGGGACGGAAAGTGGGGCTGAACCCTGGCGTCTCGCGGAGGACCGAGCATCCCCGCGTGGCGGCTGGCACGCCGCTCTTGGAGCTCTGCCTCCCGCATCTGCACGCGCACCGCGCCCTGCCCGCCCCTTCACCGCGCAGGGTGCGGCGAGGCACGGGTTCGCCGGTGGGCGTCTCAGCGCCCACAAAGGCTGCCCTTGCCTCCTTGTGCCTGGGAGGTGGGGAACCCGCGTCAGGGACCAGCTGATCCCTGAGCTAGAGGCGACGAGTGGCGATTGGGTTGGACCACTGTGCTGTTCTTAAATCCTCCCGGGCGGCATCCGATTGCAGCTGTGGCTCAGTGCCCCACCCTTTTTTGATGCAGCTCAAAGAGCGCAGTGGAGGGCTGCTGTGAAGGCCAGAGGACTTCCCTGGGGTCGAGGGGGAAGGGGCTCACATGGCTCCTTGGAGTGGCAAGGTCTCCGCCTTGGGAGCGCTTCGCACCAGGGTCCTACGCTCTGAGGTCAGGACCACGGCCAGCGCCCTGAACCTGTCACCAGTGCCTGGACAGCCAGTGAAGAGTCGGGGAGGCCGTGATGTCACCAAGAAAAGCTAGATAACCCATGTGCAGAACAAAGTTCTGCTAAGTGTTCCGCTAAGGGCTTCCCAGAGTGCTTCCCCAGCGCTGTTTGGGAGGCACTTTGGGAATGGGAAGAAACTACGTGGATTATATTCAAAGAACTAAAAAGGAAAGGAAAAAAAGGATGTGAGAGGAAGACTTGCATTTGAAGACAAGACTCCCTGATTGTGTTAATGTTGAGACAAAGAGGCTAGTTTGGCTAGTTATCCGTGGTCATAGAAAATATTTGACATGGTCCAGTAAATCCAAGCAGTGCACATTTCAAATCCACTTGTCTTTTCACACACAGTTTTCTTCGTTACAGGGCAACATTTATGCTCGTGTATTTTTTCACAGTTTTAATGTCTAAACTGATCATTTACAGTGCACAGTGCCTTAATACTCAATTGCTGTTTCTCTCCCACGCCCGCGGTGAAGATAAGAAACCAATCTATGAATGACTTTATACTGAATTCCCACGTGCCTTCCCTTCCAGGGCAGGAGGAAGGTTAGTCCTAAAGGAGCCGCTGGAGAAATTGGGGGCATTTTGCACATGCTCACTGCAGGGCTTGTCCAGCATTCAGGTTGTATGCTACAGAGAAAGCCTCAGAGAGCATCTCTGGGGGCAATGATTGGGGTACTGCTTCCATTTCCCAACACAGCAGAGTGTTCGAGTTTTTGACTTTCCTAGAACCACTTCTAGAAGAAAAAAATTACTTAATTTACACTCACCCACCCATCCTCTGATTTTTAAATTTATATTACACTAAGAGGTAACTGGAATCTAAATCCAAAAAGCTTTTGTTCCAAGTGATCAGTTGAAAAGTTTCTTCTTTCTTTTCTTTCTTTTTTTGTTCTTTCTTATTTCCTTTTCCTTTCTTTCTTTCCTTCTTTTTAGAGACAGAATCTCACTCTGT
This sequence comes from Dicrostonyx torquatus, assembly GCA_028555095.1. Taxonomy (NCBI): domain Eukaryota; kingdom Metazoa; phylum Chordata; class Mammalia; order Rodentia; family Cricetidae; genus Dicrostonyx; species Dicrostonyx torquatus. Next base: position 618,893 of record JAQHUG010000204.1, read on the forward strand.
AGTTGAGACTGGACTTGTACTCAAACAATCCCAGTGCTTCCTGGGTGCTGGAATTATAGATGTGAGCCACCATGACCAACAGCTCCATCTATCATCCATTCATCTATCTATCTATCTATCTATCTATCTATCTATCTATCTATCTATCTATCATCTACCTGCCTATATATTCATCTATCAATCTATTATCTATCATCTATCTGTCTATCCATTTATCAGTCTATCTACTTATCTATTATCTATCTATTCATCTATCATCTATTTATTAGCTATCTATCATCTATCTATCTATTATGTATCTATCTATCTATCTATCTATCTATCTATCTATCTATCTATCTATCCTTTCTTTCTTTTGTGGTGCTGGGGCCTAAACCCAGGGACTAGTGTGTGCTAAACAATTGTTCTATTACTGAGCTACGTCCCTAACCCAAATGTTTCAATATTGTACCTTATACTGAAAACGGGGTAAGTATAAAATGAGTCCTCATGGGAGTATGTTGGTGAAAGTCAAGAGCACATAGCACAAGGGTTGAGCGAGCACTCTCAAGTCAGACATACTATAATGGGTCATTCCAACAGCCTGGAGGGAACAGAACCACATCTGGAGAGTCTATAAGAGAACACGTAAAAATGGCAGATGAGATGACCTCAGCGTAACAATGGCAGCGTATTAACACACGAGCCTGAACGGCAGCTTCACTGGCTGGATGATCAGGAGTGATTGTGGAAACACACCCTAAACTGAACAGAAACTCTAAATTGCAAATCTAGGGAACATGGAGGAGGCAATTTGAAGGTGAAAGCACCAGGCAAAATCCCTAGTTTTAACCCCTGCAAACCCATCTCTGCCTCACTTTCCTGGTTGTTAGCTTTAGAGGTCCATTCTGGCTCAGCCTTTCTGCAGCCCTCTGTGGTTCATTTATCACAAAAGAGGCATTCCTGTGGGGTTTTGTCATTTATAACTATGGACAGTTACCCAGCTTGGTGCTTACAATGTATGCATTTTCCATGTTTCACAAGAGGATGTGCACATATGTATAATGATGGTAACTACAGAAAGCACAGTTAGTTGGCTCATTGTTTTGACAGAATCAGTGGTCATTGTTTAAGGCCATTACACTTATGAGGAGACTGTCTTCCAGCTTTCAAGGAATTCTTCTAGAAGCCCTGGCACAGAGGTGGGTGGATTGGGTTATGCTCCCTTCTCCTCCCTTGAATCTTTGTTTGTTAGGGGTCTTAAGAATGGTCAGAGTTGCCAGGCATGATGGCACACACCTTTAATCCAGCATTGTGGAGGCAGAGTTAGGTGGATCTCAGTATGTTCAAGGGCAGTCTGGGCTATACCGTGAGTTCTAGGTCAGCCAGGGATGCTTAGCAAGGTCCTGGATTGAGAGAGAGAGAGAGAGAGAGAGAGAGAGAGAGAGAGAGAGAGAGAGAGAGAGAGAGANAAGAATCCTGTTCTAGAAAGGTTGGAGCAAGCTCCTTAGCCACGTAGCTCATGGGAGATGAGAGGGCATAGTGTATACATTCCCAGGGACAAGTGTGTGTGTGTGTGTGTGTGAGAGAGAGAGAGAGAGAGAGAGAGAGAGAGAGAGAGAGAGAGAGAGAGAGAGAGATAAGAGAAGAAAAAAAGAAAGAAGAAGCCATTTTGCTCACCTAACACACCAAGAATCCTGTTCTAGAAAGGTTGGAGCAAGCTCCTTAGCCACGTAGCTCATGGGAGATGAGAGGGCATAGTGTATACATTCCCAGGGACAAGTGAAGCATGATGCACAGAGTGAGCAAGTCATAACCAGAAAGTTCTAGGGGTGACTTGCCCCAGGCTTCCAGGTTTGGGTAAAGGGAAAAGGCCAGTAGAGGGGTTAGGAATGAGGAGAGCTTCCACATTGTGGTTTTTCTTTTCCATGTGTTCTGGCCAGAGGCAAGTTTAGACTGCAATGAAATCATATTGATTCCTGAGCCTGTTGGGATAGAGAATAGGACACCTGTCTTGGTCTATGTCAGTCTCGCAACACTATAACAAAAAGCCTAGACTGGGAGTACCTATCAAACCATATCAAGGTCTACCTCCCTGAGGATCCAGGCTTCACATACAAACCTTTGGAGGACACTCAGTGCTTAACCATGGCGGTTGCCAACTTGCCAGTGAACATCTGTCTTCAAGCCCCACCTTTTCTCCTAGGATCCTTCTCTTCCATTGGAGATACGGTTAGGTCAGAAACATTCTCTTATCCTGGGATACTGGATGCTGAATCCCTTTCAAAGAACTTCCAGGCCCATTTAGTCATGAACAACCTGTGCAGACCTCAGAGGTAGGGAAGTAACTGTCCTCAGGTCCAGGGCAAATGCCAGTGAGTGGGCTCTGTAGACCTCTGCTGAGCTTGGCTCAAACATATCCCCTAAGATACTTGCTGGAAACTTAATTCTCCATATAGTCCCATGCTGGGAAACGAGGCCAGTGGGAGTAGCCTTCCTTTATGCTGTCAGCACTGATGATACAAGAGCCCAAGACTCTTGAGTTGCGTTGATTTCCTCTTTTGCCAATGTGACACTTCCTACCATGTCACATGGCAATGGTGTGCAGCCTCAGTCTTAGACTTCCCAGTTTCTAGATTCAAGCACAAAACAGAATTTTTGTCTAGGACTGGGGAGATGGTTCAGTCAGTAAAGGGCTTGCTGTACAAGCCTGAGGCCCGAGTGAATCACCAGTGCCAGCATAAGCACCTGGGTGTGGGCTGGGCATGATGCACAGCACTTGGGAGGCAGAGGCAGGCAAACCTCTGTGAGTTCAAGGCCAGGCTATTCTATGTAATATATTCCAGATCAGCCTTGGCTACACAGTAAGGTGCTGTCTCAAATCAAAGCAGTGTTTTGCGGCGGTGTGTGTTGGTAATCTCAGAGCTGGGGAGAAACAGTTGGGAAGATCCCCGTGGCTTACAGCCAGCCGCCCTAGTCAAAGCAGCAAACCCTGGGCTCAGGAGGAGACTTGCCTCACTAAGGAAAGTGGATGCCTCCCAAAAGGATGCCTGAGGCCAGCCTCTGACTTCCACACACATGTGCATACACATACAGTCACAATATATGATCATGCGTGCATATCTGCACATATGCATATAAGTGAATACATAATAGGATAAATAAAAAACAAGGAAAATGTCTTTGTTGTAAGTTACCCAATTCAGGTATTCTGTTACAGTAGCACATAAAGTGGATTGAGATAGTCACCACGCCTATACAATGCTTTCTAATATTGCCTTCCATCCCCTCTCCCCAAATTGACTATTTCCCAGTCCTAGGTTCCCAGTGTTCCATAAACCATCCCTATCCCATTGTCCTAGGGTGCCCCTTCTTCCTCCAAATTCCTTCTCTTCCCCACTTTCCTCCCCTCTTATTCAACCTTCCCAAATCTTACCTACAGAGAAATCCTAATGGTTACATTTTCCACACCTGTGTAAGTGGCGAATAACCAAGCTGTCCTCTGAGATTCTTGTGTGATGACAGATGTGTAGTGGAGGCTTGTCTGGGAGCCTAGAACCAGGTCAATAGCTTGATACTCTTAGTGGTCCTCCTGCCTCAGCCTCCCCAGTGCTGAGATCACGAGTGTGTTTCTACTTTCAGCTTTCACCTGAATTCTGCGGGTCAGCTTGCAAGCTTCTATAAGCTGCCTTATCATGGTGTCTCTTCACAGCAATAAAACAGCAAATAAGAGAGTCATATATGATCTCCAGCTCTTAACCAACTGAGCCATTTCCCCAGTCTTCTTTCTTCCTCCTAAAGGTTTTATAATTCTTTAAATTATAACAAATCATTAGTAACGTAAAAAGCTTGTTCATCTAGTAGATGTGCGATGAACTAATTAATTGTATGTGTGGGAGGGTGAAGAAGCGAAAGGTCTAGCTCAGATGAGACAAGACTCCCCAGCCTTTTGCCTCAGGCCTAAGCTGAGTGAAAGTCGGCCAGCTAAACAGCTGTAGCTATCTCTACAGTAGCTCAAGAGGAAGGTGACTGCCATTGCGTTAGCACAGGCAAGACCCGCCCCCAACCATTAGGAAGTTAAAGTGCACTGGTTCTGTGCCATTGACATTGAGGCTGGGCTGAACTACTGCTGTAGCCCTGATAACAACAGGCAGCTCTTCTTAGATGGCCTTTGGTAAAAGAGTCCCTTTCTACTTCCTTGAGAAAGGAGGGAGAGTCTGAATTGACCAATGCTTGAAAGGTACCTGTTTTGTGTCTTTACCTTGATTGCCGGAGCTCAAATGAGACTTAGTCATTTGAGCCCTAAAGAAAGAACGTCACCCCTCGACCTAAGGTGGCAGTCCTGTGACTCAGGTGGAGGAGGCCTCTTCTCTTGCTTCCACTCTAACCCTGGCCTTGGTACTATCCAGGTATGTTGGCACATGCCTGCAATCCCAGAGCTGTGGAAGTGGAGGCAGGAGAATGAGGAGTTCACGGTCAGCCTTGGCCATGTAGTATATAAGTCTAACCTGGAATTATGAGACCCTGTTTCAGACCAGTGAGATGTCTCACTGGGGAATGGTACTTGCTGTCAAACCTGACAGCCCCAGTTCGATCCCTAGAACCCGCATGGTGGAAGAGAGAAGCAACTCCTACAAGCTGTCCTCTGGCTTCCATATTTGCTATGGCTCACACATCTGTTCATATACACAATAAATGAAGGTAATTTAAAACGTTTTGAAAAGAGACCCTATCTCCATGACTCATGACATTGTCATATGTCCAACTAGGAATGTGCTCCAGATAGGGAAATGTATAACCTTCTAAAGAAAAGCAAACAAGCAAGCAAGCAAACCCAAACAGACCAAAAACTCAACCCATGACTTAGAAATCCCATCCTGACTCTCAGCTATGACTTTCCATGCTAGAGTCTCCATCGTAGGGCGTGCAGCCGCCTTGCTTGGAAACCTTCCCTTTGACAGATGAGCCATCACATTCCTGAAACCAAAGCCTTGGAGATGAACTGCTGTTTACTGACCTGACTGCGGAGGCCTTGTTAGTCTGGGAAGCGCATGGACACGGCTTCGAATGGAGCTTTCCTAATGCGCCCTGCGTTTCTTCCAATTCATTCTGCAGCTCGGGGCTGTGTGTGTCGTGAACTTCAAGGTGTGATTTACTTCTACTGGCAGAGTACCTTCCATCCCACTGAATATCATAGCTGCATGGGGCAGGCCTGGCAGCAATGTCTGTGTGCTCTATTTTATTAATCCTACATTGACTTTATGAAGCGTGTGCTACCGTGACCCTTACCTTGCTAAGGAAGTTAAAAGCAACATCCTAATGAAGAGTCAAGGGTGGGATTTGAACCCAGAGCTAGGCAGCTGAGAACTTCTTAATCACTAAGATGTACTGAATTGCTCCCTGCTCTGACTTATTTGAGACAGGGTCTCATTCTGTAGCTCTAGCTGGCCTGGAGTTCACTGCATAAAATAGGCTACTTTTGAACTCTGGCAATCCTCCTGCCTCTGCTTCCTAAGTACTAGGAGTAAGGCTGTATACCATCATGCGTGGCTCTGGGTTACATTTTATATTCACCATTTCTTATCCATCTCTGAAAGAATAATTATTACAAGCATGTTATGAGTGACACGTATTTGTTACTATGCAGTCTTCAATGTCATTCATCAAATGGACCATTGATTAGTCTTTATGAATGTGCTCATAACAAATGAAATTCTGTCCATTTATTTTTAAACACAAGAAGCATCTCCGGCTACCACTGGGACACAGGCCAAGTCTGAACAGCATGGACGACACCGCTTCCTAAGATCAGAGCTCTGTGAAGACAATGTACCTTTTCTGATCGCTGTCAGTCATTGTCTAAGGCAGCTGGGACGGCTGTGACAGATGACTATAGACTAAGCGGCTGGAACTCCAGGCTTGCGTTCTCACAGCCCTTATCTGGGGAGATAGAGCTGCTTCATACTCCTCATGAGGTGGAGGGAGCAGGCTCTCTGTCTGTCACGAGGACATTCATCTCACCACGCAGTTCCCCCTTTACGATCTAGGGTCTTTCAGAAGTCTCACCTTGTGATGCAGTCTTGGGGATTAGTCTAGGGGACATCTGCATGGAATCCTCACAGTCACGTGAGCAGGGAGGGAGGTGTTGTAAAAGCAGTGACAAGGTGACAGACAGGTGGCTGCCAGACACTTAAGTTGTTTGCAACAAGAAGCTTGGTGGCCTCGGCCCAAAACCCCACACAGGTGGTTCCTTACATGGGTCAGAGCTTCTCAGTTGAGGGAGAGAACCTGAGGGAGAGAACTGTCAGGTAGCCAGAAGGCTGTGGAAGGAGACAGGAAGACTACTGCTAAACTGGCTCTGCCACCTCAGGGCTGTGTGAGATCTTAAGCTCCACTGAGTGAGCCTATCCCTCAAGGCTTCCTTCTCCATGTCCACTGAAGGGTCAGAAAGGAAAGCCACCCTGCTCCGAGCTGGTTTTTTTTCATTTTTTCTTTATTGATATTTATTGAGCTCTACATTTTTTTCTGCTCCCCTCCCTGCCTCTCCCCTCTCCCCTTCAATCCTCCCACAATGTCCCTATGCTCCCAATTTACTCAGGAGATCTTGTCTTTTTATACTTTGCCATGTATATTAGGTCTATGTAAGTCTCTCATAGTGTCCGCATTGTTGTCTAAGTTCTCTGTGATTATGGTTTGTAGGCTGGCTTTCTTTGCTTTATGTTTAAAACCCACCTATGAGTGAGTACATGTGACAATTGTCTTTCTGTGTCTGGGTTACCTCACTCAAAATAATGTTTTCTAGTTCCATCCATTTTCCTGCAAAATTCAAGCTGTCGTTATTTTTTTCTGCTGTGTAGTACTCCATTGTGTAAATGTACCACAATTTCTTTATCCATTCTTCGGTCGAGGGGCATTTAGGTTGTTTCCAGGTTCTGGCTATGACAAATGAAGCTGCTGTGAACATAGTTGAGCACATGTCCTTGTGGCACGATTGAGCATCCTTTGGATATATACCCAAAAGTGGTATTGTTGGGTCTTGAGGAAGGTTGTTTCCTAATTTTCTAAGGAATCTTCCACACTGACATCCAAAGAAGTTGTACCAGCTTGCATTCCCACCAGCAATGCAGAAGTGTTCCCTTTTCCCCACACCCTCTCCAGCATAAGTTGTCATCATTGTTTTTGATCTTGGACATTCTTACAGGTGTAAGATGGAATCTCAGAGTTGTTTTGATTTGCATTTCTCTGATGACTAAGGATGTTGAACATTTCCTTAAGTGTCTTTCAGCCATTTTAGATTCCTCTGTTGAGAGTTCTCTGTTTAGGTCTGTACTCCTTTCTTTATGGGATTATGTGATCTTTTGGTGTTCAATTTCTTGAGTTCTTTGTATGTTTTGGAGATCAGCCCTCTGTCTGATGTGGAGTTGGTGAAGATCTTTTCCCATTCTGTAGGCTGTCCGAGCTGTTTTTTGATAGCATAAAAGTTGCATTTTTACAGTTTGGTGCATGCCACCATATCTGTGTTTATGTCTGTGTGGATTTGCCTTTTCTGAACATTTCTTGTCCACAGAGTCAAACGATATGTGGCCATTTGTTTCTTCCTTATCTTAATGAGTGCAGTATTGTTGAGGTTCACATTGTAGTGTGTGAGTGACTGAGTGTGGGGGGGGCGGGGGACTTTCTTCCTTTTACTGACTGAGTAATATTCCCCATTTTATATGCTTTTCCATTTGTCCCTTAATGGGCACTGGGGACATTTCCACCTTTTGGCAATTCGGAGTAATTTGGTGATTCACAGTCATCTCAAGATAGAACCATTTTCTCTGTTTTCTTAGATTCCACCTAGGAGTGAAGTTTCTGGGCTCTGTGGTAATTCTAGGCTCGGCCATCTTAGGGACAATCACACTTTTTAACATTTTCTGTCTTGCGGAGTGTGAGGGTCCCCACTTCTGCACAGACTGATTATCTCTCTTTCTGTGAGTTGTGGACTCTCTTGGTGGCTTTATTCCCACTCCCAGTAACGTGCTGCTGTGCCTGCTGGGTGTTCATGTGTCTGTCTAAAAAAAATCTGTCTGTTTTTTAAGTTTGTTTCCTTGTCTTGTTGTTGAATGATAAGAATTCTTTATATATTCTCGATTCTGCCTCTTTATTGGATAGATAACGATTGTTTATTGCTAGTTCTGGGTATCAAACCTAGGACTTTGCACGACAGTCAATCTCTCTATCCCTCAGCTGTCCTTTCAGCTCTGGTAGATGGTTTCTGATAATATTTTCTCCCCTTTTGGGTTATTTATCACTTTTTCAAAGATTTATTTTGTTTTTACTTTAATTTATGAGCATGTGTGTGTCTCTGTATGTATGCATCACGTGTGGTGTGTCTGTGTCTCTCTGTGTGTGCATCATGTGTGCCAGTGACCTCAGAGCTCAGGAGAGGATGCCAGATCTCCTGGAACTGGCATTACAACTGCTGGTTATGAGCTGCCCTCATGGTTGCTGGGAACCAAACCTTGGTCCTCTGGAAGAGCAGCTGGCTTCAAATAGGATGTAGAATATAATAAAGTTCATTTGCTGAGCCATCTTAACCTCTGAGCCATCTCTCCAGCCCCATTTTTGTTGTTTTGTTTGTTTTTATGTTTATAAAATAGTATTCTTGGAGGAACAAAGTTTCTAATTTTAATTAAGTTCAACTTATCTTTCTTTTTCTGCTTTTGTTTTTGCTGCATCATTCCTTGCTGTGCTTAGGCCTGCAGAGCTGTCTGAAATCTATCCTGGAGTTTAGGGCACCCCTCCTGCGATTACAGTCATATCACCAAGTCCCCAGGGAGCCTTGAAATTCATTTACAATAGCTATCTGGGTGGCCCCCAGAGTTTTTTTGCTCTGAATAATGAGCCTTCCATTTTCTGATCCTGCTCATATAAAAAAGATTCCCTCATTTTTCCTGCATATATGCATATTTAATTATATAATTATGGAAATATTTAATATATACAGTAGATTTAATAGAATCAAAAATTTAATGTGTGTATATAAACTGTTACTTAAGAATGTGGAAAAAACTGCTTTCCAAGCAAACGGCTTTGGAATGCCAGGGGTGGCACTGAGGAACAGTGACCAATAAGTGGAATTTAAAACTATGAAATTTGGAAAACTGCATTCACTGATTTTTTTCCTGTTGGAGTAAAACACAAATAACACAAACTTCACCATCTTAACGATGTAGGTGTGCAGTTCAGAGATAAGTGTGAATATGTTTGCTCGTTCATCTGAGTTCTTTGCAGTTGGCAGATCTGAAACTTTGTCCTCACCATGCTACCGTTCTTTGGCACAACCCTGACCCCCCAGGACTTGGCAGCCCTAGTTTTGGTCACTAAAATCTCAGGGCATGTCCTATCTGCACTGTTACTTTCCCATGACAACCGGCTGCTTTCATTCACCCTGACAACTTCAGCGAACACCCATGTTACAGCACGGGCAGAACTACCTTCTCTTGGCTCATGTTATTTCATTGCTAAAATACAGTGCTTTTTCTCACACTGCTGGGATCAAAGTCAGGCCCTTGCATGAGCTAGGTAAGCACCCTCCACAGAGCTACACCCCAGCCTCTAACCACATTGTCTTTGTCCATTCATTTACCTGTGGACATGCTGAATTGTTATGAATGTGGTATTGAAAATGTCTCCTTGAGCTCCTGATTTCAGTTCTTCTGAGTATCTACCTGGAGGTGGAGTTGCTGCTTTGATAACACTGCTTTACCTAAATTTTTTATTTCATATAAGACAGGGTCTTGTATAGTCCATAGAGAGCTTTGAACTCACTATGTAGCCAAAGATGACCTTGAATTTTGGGGTCCTCCTGCCTCTACATCCTGAGTGCTAAAATCACAGACATGTGTCACCACATTCAATGTATGCAGCTGGGGATGGAACCCAAGACTTCCTTTGGAAGAGCAGTCAATGCTATGAATGGCTGAACCATCTCCGGGCCTTTGCTTTTCAAGTGTATCTCTCTCTGTGTGTGTGTGTGTGTGTGTGTGTGTGTGTGTGTGTCTGTACGTGCGTACGAATGCATTGCCTCAAGTGTATATCTGTGTGTGTGTGTGTACGTGCATACGAGTGCATTGCCTCAAGTGTATATCTGTGTGTGTGTGTGTGTGTCTGTACGTGCATACGAGTGCATTGCCTGAAGTGTGTATCTGTGTGTGTGTGTGTGTGTGTGTACGAGTGCATTTCCTGAAGAGCGTGGAGGCAAAGGATCCCCAAGAGCTTGAGTTTCAGGTGGAGTCACTCAGTGTCGGTGCTAGGAAAGAGAACATAGGTTCCCTACAAGAGTACTATGTGTTCTTGACTAGTGAACCATCTAATTAGCCCATATTTAGTTTTTTGAGAGACCACAAAATGGTTTCCACAGTAGGATGCTGTTTTATCAGCAGAGCAAAGGGTTCCTGTTTTCTCACTTCTTGGACCTTTTAAAATCTTCTCCTTCCCTTTCTCCCTCCCTCCCTCCCTCTTCTTCCTCCCATCTCTTCCTCTTCCTGCTCCACCTCTTCGTCTTCCTCATTTGAAATGAAGTCTCACTGTGTTGTAAACTCCGTTCCCAAACACTTGGGATTCTCCTGCCTCTGCCTCCCAAGCAGGTGGGAGTACACATGTGTACCCATATGCCTTGCTGTTTTTGCTTTTGTTTTGATAGTTGCTGTCCTAGTGGGTGTGAAGTCGTATCACATTGTGGATTTGATCGGCATTTTCCTAATGACTTGTCTAGTGAGATCATTATGTACTTGCTTCCCAGCCCTTTGTATGGGTTCTCTAGAGAAATATCTGTTCACACCCTTGACTGCTTTTTTGGGTTGGATGGAACAATTGCTGTGTTATAGGATGTGCCCATGTACAGTTAGTAACCACAGACATATGACTTACAAATATTTTCACCCTTCTATAGCTTTCTTCTTCACTGTATTGATTATGTTCTTTGGTACAGAGAAGTTTTAAAGTCAATTTTGATTTTGGAAGCCACATGACAAGATGACCTTAGATGACTGATAGAGGCAATGTTTGGAATAGAATATGAACTTACCACCACCTAGAATCTCCTCTGGGGAAGAGACCCCTCATGGGGAATCATTTAGATGAGGCTGGCTTGTGAGCATGTCTGTGGGGGAGCATCTTGACTGTTCATTGATGTTAGAAGATCAAGTCCATTAGGTGGCACCATTCCCTTTGCAGAGGGGTTCCTGTTCTCTTTTACTCCCACTCTCCCTCCAAGGTCTCAAACAACCCAAGCTGGCCTTGAACCAGCTATATAGTTGAAGATGATCCTGAACTCCTGGTCTTACTGCTTCCACTTCTCAAGCACATCACCATGCCTGGCTTGTAGTTTTCATCTCAGAGTAGTGTTAAAACCAGGATTGGTGCGATGGATTCTATTCTCTGGTTTCTGTTTTAGAAAAATCCTTTGTCTTTCATTATAAGTCACAGTCCATCCCTGTCCACCCTTCCTCATCTTCTGACTCATCTTCCTTCAAGGCCCAAATGAGATTTCCAGGCAGGATCTGCTTTATCTCCTGACCTTGGGCTTGTCCATCAGCAGAGACTCCACCATCATTGCACAGCCACCACTACTGAGGATCAATTGCAGAACACCAGCACAGGTATCTTTATAATAGCACTTCTTGGGCTGGAGAGCTGGCTCAGTGGTTAAGAGCATTGCCTGCTCTTCCAAAGGTCCTGAGTTCAATTCCCAGCAACCACATGGTGGCTCACAACCATCTGTAATGAGGTCTGGTGCCCTCTTCTGGCCTGCAGGCATACACACAGATAGGATATTGTATACATAATAAATAAATAAATATTTTTAAAAAATAAAAAATATCACTTCTTACAATAATTGCTCAGTGATATTTTTAGTTGCATCCCAATTGGGTATAGTCTGAGTTATCGTGGAACATTTAATCATCAATCACTGAATGAAATTATTTAGGTTTAGAACCTTCTAGAGCAATATGAAAATATAAACTTCCTAGATTGTCTTAAGGTTTCTAGTGCTGTAATGAAACACCATAATCAAAAAACAAGTTGTGGAGGAAAGGGTACTGGGCTTACACTTCCACACTGTGGTCTGTCACTGAAGGAGGACAGGGCAGGAACCTGGAGGCTGGAGCTGGTACAGAGGCCATGGAGGAGATCTGCTTACTGGCTCTCTCCACATGGCTTGCTCAGCCTGCTTTCTTAAAGAACCCAGGACCACCTGTCCAGGGATAGAACCACCCATAATGGTCTGGGTTCTCCTCTATCAATCACTAAATAAGAAAATGCTCTACAGGCAGGCCCATAGCCCAATATTGTGGAGACATTCTCTCATTTGAGGTTTCCTCTTCTCAAATGACTATAGTTTGTGTCAAGTTGACATAAATCTAACCGGCATACAGGCCAAATAAGTTCTGGACACTCTCTCCCCAATTTTTTAAACTCAGTCTTTAAACTAGTGGGTTCCATCATGACATTGTCATTCATATGCACCATTGCACCTTGCTTATATTTATATTTTCTCCTCCTCCTTCTGGTGTCTGGATGGTTTTAGGTTAGTTAGCATGTAAAATCAATAGTAAAACTCACAAATGTGCGAGTCCCTTATATAAATGATGTATTTGCATAGAACCTGCACAGAGCATCCCATCTACCTCACATCAGCTATAAATGACCTACATTGCCTGGCTCTTTTACTTTTTAAAAAAAGACTTATTTTAGCCGGGCGAGGCAGAGGCAGGCGGATCTCTGTGAGTTCGAGACCAGCCTGGTCTACAAGAGCTAGTTCCAGGACAGGCTCCAAAGCTACAGAGAAACCCTGTCTCGAAAAACCAAAAAAAAAAAAAGACTTATTTTAGTGGTGTGTGTGTGTGCATGCGCATGCATGCGTGCATGTGTGTGTGTATGTATGTATGTGTGTGTGTACAGAGATCCCTTGGAGCTAGAGTTATAGGTGTTTGTGAGATGGGAGTTCTGGGATCTGAATTCAGATCCTCTGATAGAGCAGTAAGCACTTTTAACTGCTGAACCATGGCTCCAGGACCTCTCATAATTTTTGTTTGCCTTTTCCCTGCTGCTTGGGAGTTGAGCATCTTTTCATATGGTGCCTGGTTATTCATGGCCTTTCTCTCGTGAACTGAGTATTTATAATCTGTTCTTATTTTTCTGTGGGAAGAATGCTTGTCTTTTTACAGTTGGTCTGTAAATATTGTGTATGTATTTTGGATACCATGGTCACTCTTCAGCCTGCTCCAATGTGGCTTGTGTCTCTACCCAAACTTGTCAAGGTCACAGTACTCACACGTGGTGAATTCAGCAGCCCCACCCCACTATGTCACACATTGTGTGACCATGCTGTATCGGTTCATTTTCTCTTTGCAGTGACAAAATCCCTGACAAAGCAATTTAAGGAGAGGAAGGCTTGTTTTGGCTCACAGTTTTGAGGGCACAGTCGGCAGCAGGAGCTTGTGGTAACTGGTCACATTGTATCCACAGTCAGTAGGCAAAAAGAAATCTCCCTTTCACTCAGTCAGGGATCCCAGTGCATGGAAAATGGCACTCACATTCAGGATGGGCCTTCCTTCCCCAGCTAAACCTTTGTGGAAATGCCCTCACAGACAGACCCCCTCTATCATAGGGGCTGGGAAACAAAGAAACATCACTACAATTTAACAGTAGCAATGTTGGTGTTTTTGGGGGGTTGCTGTGGGAGCACATTCTGCTCCTTCAGCCAATAGCCTTTAAGATACCGGCCCACTTGGGCATGGTCTCTTATACTGTAAAATCCACGGAAAAAATGCTGCTCCTGCTTCCAGTTGCTAGACTCTGTTCCTGTTCGTTCAGAGGACTGTTGTCTAGGACAGTGATCTGTAAGTTTTTCCCTTAAATAAATAACCCTTTTATTATCCATAATACTGAATTGGTGTGGGATTGTTTTGTGACTTATGTCATTAGGGAATATTTTGAGGAAATGCCTGAGATAGGAAGTTTCTCATAGCTGGAGACTGGACAGAGAGAAGGGTGGCCCACCACTCCATAGAGGTTAGGGGACATCATCTGGGGTGGGATGAGGACACATGTCCAAGAGAGTTTCTGAGTTAGCAAACTTTGGATGGTGACTGCAGCTGGGGTCTTCTATGGTGACTTGACTCATCCATAACTTAGCTCCAACCAGCAGATGCTGGGTGTGGTTTTGTAGAGGGAGACAGAGGCATGGGATGATTTAGGGTGTTTATTAAGGTGATGTAAGGTGATTGGATGGGTAAAGTTTTAAGTTTGGTGCCTGCAAGTTTGGAGCCAGCAGTTCTAGTCTGTGTGAAGAACAGAAGGACACGGGGACCAGTGTGCAGGTTCATCGTCACCCATTTTATGCCTTTAAGAGACATGTTCCAGGCTGGAGAGATGGCTCAGAGGTTAAGAACTCTGGCTGCTCTTCCAGAGGTACTGAGTTCAGTTCTCAGCAGCAACATGGTGACTCACAAACCATCTGTAATGGGATCTGATGCCCTCTTCGGCCTGCAGTCTAAACACTGTGCACATCATAAATAAATCTTTAAAAACGTGTGAAAGAGAGAGACATGTTCTGACTTCCAGCAAGCTACATACTTGGTCCTCTGCCAGCTCCATCTCTTCTGTTGCCTTGCTTGCTAGCTTTTCATACCTTCAGGTCTCAGGAATTTTTATGTCTTTAAAAATTGCTGAGGGCTTGTCTGTGTGGACTTGTATCCACATTTCAGGTTAGAAAGTAAGGCTGGGAACTAGGAAAGCATTCTTATTAATTCATTAAAAATAACTATAGCCTTAATAATAAGAGTAAATCCATTAAATTAAATAATAAGCCCAATAATAAATTAAATTATTTAAATAACAATAATTGAAACCCTATTTGAAAAACAAAAATAAGCTGGGTGGTGGTGGTGCACACCTTTAGTCCTAGCACTTGCAAGGCAGAGGCAGGTGGATCTCTGTGAGTTTGAGGCTAGCCTGGTCTACAAAACAAGTTCCAGGACTGTCAGGGCTACACAGAGAAATCTTGTCTTGAAAAACAAAACAAAATAAAACAAACAAAAAAGAGAAGAAAAAGAAACAAAAATAGCTACAAGCTCCTACCATTGTGCTGATTTCCTCTTCCCTACCATCTTCAGAGGCAGAGCTTGCAGGCATCTAGAGACAGATGTTGTAGCCATCATGGACAACAGATCGGAGGGTTCTCAAAACACCAACCATAGAGCTGCCAGAGGGAATGGGGTGTGGTCTGGGAGGCTCCCCCGTCCAGAAGGTCCAAGTTGTATGAAGACTTGGAGGAGTTGTCTTGGAGGGTCCAGAGAGGAGTTCTAGGCACAAGACAATCTCAATGAAGGGTTATTTAGAACACGTGAGCTCAGATGGGCTGTATGTCTGCAGTACTGAGTCAAGGGGAATGGCTGTAGGAATGGCATGGTCTCAGCAGGGTTTTGTCAGCTGTCCTGAAATACTGGTACTGATGCTTCTGGAGGTGGAGACTCAGTGCAGGAGAGTGGCGTGGTAGACCTGAGATTCTCAAAAGACCCCTTGGACAGATGCTGGGCGGTGGTGGTGCGCGCCTTTAATCCCAGCACTCGGGAGGCAGAGACAGGCGGATCTTTGTGAGTTCAAGGCCAGCCTGGTCTACAAGAGCTAGTTCCAGGATGGGCTCCAAAAGCTACAGAGAAACCCTGTCTCAAAAAAAAAAAAAAAAAAGACCCCTTGGACAATGGTGGAAGCAAAGACCTGCAGGAGGTTTTGTGACAAGTCACACATGAGATGGCAATGACCAGGGCCTGTGGGAGGGAGAGAATGGGCTCCAAATTCAGGAGCTGGTGGGAGATCCTGGTGGGGAAGGCTCTGAGAGAGAGTGGGTATGCCGTCTGTCTGCTCCTCCTTTGGATAAAGTGAGATTCCCAGCCTCAGGGAGCAGGATAGGGAGGGGTGGCCAGAAGAGAGCAGATGACTTTTCTGTAAGTATTCTGAGTGTGAGGTACCTGAGGGACATTTATGTGGGTGCCACATACTGGCTTTGAGTGAGGGAAGGTGATTTCAGAGCCAAAGATAGCTCCAGATTGAGAGCAGTCAAATATCAAATTCAATGTGTGTGATAAGTTTTCTGAGCACCAAGATTAAAATGCCAAGGCCGAGCTTAAGTAAAGGGGCTGTCAGAACCAGCTTCTAGGCCCGTGTCAGGCTGTGTGTTGTTATAACCAAATAGCTGAAGCTGTTGAGCATATTCTTAATTTATCGATTTGCTGACTTGTTTGTTTAGTTAGTTGTTCAGTTAGCCGAGGCTGTCCTTGGATTCACTGTTTACCAGAGGTCTGCATTGTGCTTCTGAGCTCTTCCTCCCACCTCCTGAGTGCTAGGACCACAGGCCTGTGCTATCACATCTGACTTGAGGAGTTTATAAAAAGACACCTCCTTTCTCTTAGCTAGGGAAGCTGGAGGTCCAAGAGCTAGGTGTTGGCATCTGCTCAGGGCACTTCTGCTGTGTCCCTGCACAGTGACCTCTGTATAGTTAGCCCTGGCTAACAACACAAAGAATTAACCATCATGGTGACATCAACCCATTTGTGAATGTGGGGCTCTCGTGACCTAACCACACCCCCACCTCCCAGTCGTTCGGGTTAATTTTCATCAACTTTGGGAGACACATTCAGGCCACAACAATGACAGGAAGCAAAAAGAAAAAGGCAGAGGCAGTTGTGATAGCAAGTGATAGGGCCTGAGAGAGGACATAGGGCTGGTCCAGCGTAGTGGGAAGGGAGCTCAAGGGCTTACAGATGCTTTTAAAAGGTCCTGATGCGACTCCCCCAGGCAGCGCAGGGACTGCTTTCTGTTCTGCCAAAACCTGCAGAAAATAATCCCAGAAGCCATCTGGAGACCAAAATGGAGATGGGTGCCATTGGTATGAGGCTCTACTAGAAGACCTGGACAGAAAAAACTACCCAGCATGGGCTGACTGAATAGAGTTAGCAGTGTCGTGGGAGAATGTGCCATCCTTAGTTGGAGTGTGGGGGAGACTGTCCTGAAGACATGCAGGAGAATGACCAGAAGACCCAAAGCTCATGGAGTGACTAAATGGTCAAAGGGACACAGAGGTGCAGAATGACTGACAGTATCCAAGGCAGAGGAAGATGAAGGAGGAGGAGACCGCAAAAGCCCTCCCCCTACCCCACTGGCCGCTCCATGTGGATCTTAGTGTGACTGTCTCCATAGAGCAACATGGATGGTGAAAACTGTCATGAGCTGTGAGGTGGGAGGGATCAGGAGGGGAGAGTAGGGGCAGGTCAGGATTTTCAGGGCCACTCAAGGAAGGCAGGTGGGTCATTAGGGAAGGTCCCTTGCATTCATACATTCCTCTGTTGGGGACAGATGGGATCTTTGGCCACATTTTATTGTGAGGATTGGTCCTGGTCACGTTGTATAGCAAGGAGAGGTCCCAGTGGTGGTCAGAACAGTGGAGATGAGGATGTTGCTCCCTGACAAGGAGGATTCTGGCTTCCGGTGCTGAGGCAGGCGTGGCTTTGAGAATAAAGAAGGCATGGGGTTTGAGTTGGAGGGCAGAACTCTCAAGTTATATCTTTTTGGTGCCATTTATATATAGAGAAGGAGGAGGGTAGGGGGCTTCTCCAAGGGCAAGTTGGGGCAGAATAACTTTGGAGACAGCTGAGTTTTGGTAAAAGCCTATTTTAATTGAGATACAATCCACATACCTTAGAAATATTCTAGATTGTTTTTTTAAAAGTACATGCTTATTCCTTGAATATATAATTTTTCCTCTTAAAATCTATCTGTCTATCATCTATCTGTCTATCTGTGTCTGTCTGTCTGTCTATCTATCTAATCTATCTGTCTATTGAGATAGGACCTCTCTAAGTAGTCGTAGTTGTCCTGGAACTCTCTCTATGTAGACCAAGCTGGCCTCAAACTCACAGAGATCACCTGTCTCTTCCTCTTTCTTTGGATTGGGTCACCTCCCTTAAAATTATACTTCCCAAATCTATTCATTTTCTTCTAAATTTCAACTAAAGGCATGCACCACCATGCCTGGTCTTTCTTTTAAAAATGTAAATTAGCACACAAGGTCTTAGTTATGATTATGGCATTTTCGTGGTCATCCTCCCTATACTCTGAGCCCTGTCCTCCCACTCCCCCCTCATGTCCTCCCCACCCTATGTCTTTCATGTGTTCCATGTTCTTTTCCACCCCACATTCTTCCTTAATTCCAGATAGCCTCTTCTCTTAGTTTCCTTCCTACTTTTCTTAGGCTTCACCTGCATTTACACACTTTTGTGCCTTAGGGACTAGGAATCATATATGACATGTGGTTTTATCTTTTTTTGGGTTGGGTCACCTCACTTAAAATTATACCTTCCAAATCTATTCATTTTCCTCTAAATTTCATAATTTTATCTTCTTTACAGCAGACTACAGTTTCATTGTGTGTGTGACTGTATTTTCATTTTCCATTTCCTTGCTGTCACAGAGCAGCAATGAACACAGAGATGTGCAAGTATCAGGTATGGAGTCCTTTGGATATAAAACTCTCCTCTTTAATGTGTGCGGCTCAGCAGCTTTTACTGTTTTCATAGGCTGTGCACCACGAAACATTTTCATCACCTCCCCCAACCCTGACCAAAAGGCCCGTTAGAAAGTCCCTCTTTCCTCCATTAGTGCCTCTGCCAGTTAGTAATTCCGTCTCTGCCACTATGGATTTGTTCATTCTGGGGATTTTATTCATATGGGGAGAAAAGCATGATGCAGGCTTTGGAGATGAGCTTCTCTCCCTGTGCCTAACATGTCAAGGGCAACCTGTGCAGCGTGTGTCAGTAGTCTCTTCCTTCCTCCCGGCTGCTCAGTAACATTGGGTTGATGTGCACAGTTAAAACACTGCGTGACAGAGTGCAGTCTGAGAACTATGCTGCCGAGCGTGTGGAGGTTTGAATAAGAACGACACCCATTGGTTCATCTATCTGAATGCTTAGTCACCGGGGAGTGGCACTGTTTGAAAGGATTAGAAGGAGTAACAGGTATAGCCTTGTTGGAGTAGGTGTGGTTTTGTTGGAGGAAGTACGTCCCTGTCAAGCCCGGTGTCTCTCTCTGCCTGCTGCCTGCAGATCAGGACGTGACTCTCAGCTACTACTTCGTCACCATGTGTGCCACCATGCTCCCGACCATGATGACAGTGAACTAAGCCTCTGAGACTGTAAGCGAGCCCCCAGTTAAATGCTTTCTTTTTATAAGAATTGGCTTGGCTGTAGTGTCTCTTCACAGCAATAGAACAGTGACCAAGACACCATGTTACCTTGTCGCTGTTGAAATATTACAGAGCAGTGTTTCTGTGAGCAACTTTTCCCCATTACTTAGGATAAGGACAGTGTGTGAGATGCCCTGATCTGGGCTGGCAGAACCAGTTACCACAGACTCATAACTTCAATAGTGAATATTTATTTCTCATAGTTGTGTAGCCTGGATGTTTGAGACCAGATGTCATCGTGACTGGATTCTGGTCAGGGTGCTCTTCCTGGCCACAGGCAGTCAGCTTCTAGCATCCTGACATGACAGAGTACATTCTAGCTCTATATTCTCTTATAAATGAAGGCACTTACTCCATTCATGAGGGCTCCATTCTCATGAAATAATGACCTACCAAAGACTCTCCTTCTAAATATCATCACACAGGGATGAATTTCAACACAATACGAATCTGAGGGACAAACATTAAGTCTAAAATGTTGAGGTTGTTTTGAGGATTAAATGTATAATATATGAAGTTTTGAGATAAAGAGCTGAAATATAGTAAAAAAAAATTCCAAAACAAACAAAAAACTCCCATAGTCCCACAGCACTGGGGGGGCCTGAGGCAGGAGGATTATGAGTTATTTGAGGACAGCCTGGTTGACATTGTGAGACTTTTTGTCAAAAAAGAAAAAATAATAAGAAGAAAAAGTTAGCTTTTACCCCCTAAGGGTAAAATATTTATTTATTTAATTGTGTAATGTGTATCTGTGTATGGGTACAGGCCTACCACTGTTTGGAGGTCAGAGGTCAGCTGTGGGAATCAGTCCTATCCTTTTGCTATGTGGATACTGGGGTTCAAAGTCAGGTTATCGGATAAGGGCCTTTACCTGCTGACCCATCTCATCGGCCCTCATGCTATGTTTTTGGTCTGTTTATGCAAAACAGAATGTGAGATTTGGATTTCTGCTTCATTGCAGAGACACAGATCATTTTTTATAAATCTGGATGTGCAGCATTGGTACATGTTCCTAGTCATTTCTCCCATCTCAATTATACATGTGGTCTATTTTTAAAAGTAAAATTTTAGGTGATTGGGCATGAACAGTGAATTTATGAATGGGGGAAAATGATATTTGAACAAAGAGGAATTTGAAATTAAGCCCAATAGAAGTAGCAGAGAGGAAAACTCCTGCATACATATAACAGAGACAAGGGATGGTCACTCTGAATGGTGCCTTGTGGATGGACAAGATGAAGGAAGAGAGCTAGAAGGATGTGGCTGCCTCTTGACCTGGGTCACTGCAGGGTTCTGAGGATTGGTGGAAAATGTCTGGTAAACTCGATTTTCTTCACAGCCGAGTATATGAAGGCTAGGATCTGTAATGAAGATTGTTCTGATTGGCTCTCGTTCATTTTTCTTTTTCCTTTTCTCTTTCTTTTGTTTTTCTGCTTTTTATTTCTTGGGACAAGGTTTCTCTGCGTAGCCCTGGCCGTCCTGGAATGCTCTCTGTAGATCAGGTTGACCTCGGACTCAGAGATCCACCTCTCTTGCATCCTGACTGCTGGAATTGAAGGTGCGCACCACCATGTCCAGCTGGTTCTCTTTCTTTAGTCAAGGCAGGGGTTGAACTCACAATCTTTCTGTCACAGCTATCACCATCCTCAGTGTTGAGATTGCATGTATGTACCATCATGTCTGAGATTACAACATCTTATATATACATGCATGTTCATAAGAATTTTGTGGGACTGGAACTGGGGTGATACCTTAGCATGCAGAATGCTTGCTGTGCGGGGATGAGGGCCTGAATTTGATCTGCAAAGTTTATGGGTTTTTTTTTTATAAACACAGGCAGGGTGGAACATGCTTATAATCCCAAGAAAGGGCTCCCGGGCTCCCTAGACATGCAGTGTACCCTATTTTGTGACCTCCAGGCCAGTGGGAGATCCAAGATGGACAGCTCCTAAAAATGACAGCCAAGGTTGTCTTCTGGCCTTTACACACTTGTGCACACACATACACCTGTACATATACACATCTGCACACACATGAAAACATGCATATTAATAAAAATATATTTTGTGGAAAGCTTTTTTTTGAATGAAGGGTTTATTTTTGGCTTATATTTCCAGAAGGCAAGATTCTAAAGTGGTGGAGAAGGCATGGCATGCTGGCAGTAGCAGGAGGCTGCATGCATGCCTACATTTTCTATACATTATATGTATAGACACACATATATACATATGTATAATTTAAAACATTTTAAAAAATTTAAATATAATTTGATCATATTCTTCCCCTCTCCCAAGTTCATCCAGATCCTCTCCTCTTCTCTAACTTAGGCTCTTTATCAAAACTCACACCAAAAGCCTAATGTAACAACAAAATGCCCAAAACCTAGAAAACAAAATACAACATCACCAAAAAATAAAAAAAATAAATAGATAAAAAACAGGCCAGTGAGAGAGCCAATCTCAAAAACCAAGATGGATAGTTCCTGAAAAGTAATAGCTGAAGTTGTCTTCTGGTCTCTACACACGTGTGCACACACATACACCTGAACACACATGAATGCACACACGTAGCTGTAACCCCATCAAACTGTAATCAAATGAAAGCACACATACAGCACACACACACCCTGTGGAGTCCATCATGTGTTGGGCAACTGTTCCTCAACACGAGACCTGCCGTGGAGTAGTTGATTTACCCAGTGTCACTCCATTGGAGAAAATAGAGAAAAGGCTAACACTTTAGTTATTAGCCTTTACCCTAGCTACTTAGAATTCATTCATTCATTCAATTTTAAATGTTCATTCATTCATTCAAATTTAAATGTATTTTAAGTGTCACAAAATAAAATACAATAAGATAAAAACTAACACATTAGAGTTTGAGCAAACAGACAAACAGAAGGAGAAGAGGGCAAGAGAAGGCACAAGAATCAGAGACCCACTTGCTTGCTCACTAAGGAATCCCATCAGAATACTAAACCGGAAGCCACATACAAGTGCAGAGGACCTGGTGCAGGCCCTGTGCATGCTGCTTCAGTCTCTGTGAGTTCACATGAGCTTTTCTCACGTTTATTTAGAGGGCCTTGTTTTCTTGGTGCCCTCCATCCCCTGGCTCTTACATTCTTTCTGTCCCATCTTCCCGAGCTCTGAAGGGAGAGAGGGACTTAATGGAGACATTCCATTTAGGGCTGAGTGTTCCAAGGTCTGGCTGCAGGTCTCTATATTTGTTCCCATCTGCTGCAGGAGGAATGAGGCGCTGTTATGAGTATGGCAAAATATATCATTTCGTTTTATGATTACATTCTTTTTATTCTCTCTCTCTCTCTCTAGATCAGTGTTATTTGGTTTTGCTCTAGGTCCCTGGGATATCTAGTCTTGAGTTCTTGGTCATCCTAACAGTGTCAGATAAGGGTCCCATATCCTGGAATGGACCCTAAGTCAGATCATTTATTGGTTGGTTACTCCTGCAAGCTTCGTGCCACCGTTGCCTTAGCATGTCTTGCAGGTAGAATGCTGTTGTAGATGGGGGGCCTGTGGCTGGCTCGGTGTTTACATTCTCTTGAGAGCATGCAGAGTACCTTTCTGAACCAAAGACTCTGTAGCACAGTGGGGAAGATTCTGAGTAGACACCAGCTCGACATCTCCGTGTTTGGTGAGTTGTGCAGGTGCCGTCTTTAGCAATGGGGCCTTGATGTCAGTTTGCAGAGAGCAACCTATAATTTTGCCAACAGCCTGGGTGGTTTGGGGATTCCCATAGAGCCTGTGGGAAGCTTTTTAAGTTGATTTTCTAATGAGTGACTTAAATAAATATGTTCATAGCTAAATTAAGGGCTATAGAAATCCCAGGTAATTCCCGTTGATCTCTTTATTGTTGTATAAGTGCTTAGATGATTGGGGCAAGGTCTCAATCTGGGAGAAGCACCTTTACCTGCTAGCTGACCTATCTTGATGGCCCATATACTATTGTTTAGTCTGTTTATACAAAAAAGAATGTGAGATTTGGACCTTTGTCATTTTAGAAGACAAGGCCTTGGACCTCTACATTCTACTGTGGTAGAGCCAGGTCTGGGCCAGCTGCCCTAGAGGCTTCAAGGTCAAGAGCTTCAGGACGAGGCAGCTAGAGGCCCCAAGTGCCAACATTTGTGAGGGCTTTTTTTTTGCGGGGCGGGGGGGTGGTTTGGCCATTTTTGTACATAACTTATGATACTATTAATATAAAATTTTGTAAAATGACTTTGGACCTTAACAGTGTTTTAAGGAAGCTTGCATTTTGAAGTCACTTAATGTTTAGAGAACTTTGCAGGCCATGCACAACAATGCACAGGTGTAATGCCAAAGAGTTTTCGGGAACAGAAGCAGAGGATTAATGCAAGTTCAAGGCCTTCAGAATCCACACAGTGTGTTCCAGGTTGGCTGGGGAAACACAGTAAGAAAAAAAAAAAACAGTGAGAAAGAGAATTTGGGCATGCTAGATCTTTCACTCAGCTCCCCTAATTGCTGACATTTTACTACACCCCCTTTTTCTGTCACCCCTGTTTTCCCTAATGACATTTGTTTTTCTGCGTCATGAGAGACTAAGCTGTCATCTGTTGCTGTCAGCGCCTAACACTCTTGATGCATTTCCTAACAATGCGAGAACATCCTCCTCATGACCAGAGCGAACCATCAAAGTCAGAAAGTTACGACAGACATGGTACCACTTTCTATTTCCCCCAGACTCTGTTCACACTACACTGTTGCTTATTGGTGTCCTTGGGTGGGTCCACTGTCCAAGACAACACCTGCATTTAGTTCTCACGTTTCCCTGGTAGTTTCAATCTGGAATAACCAATCTGAGCCTGACCTTTTCACCCTAGCACCTAATGGAGATTACAGGTCCCTGAATTTGTAGCCTGTCTACTCAATTTCAATGTATCCATTGTCTCTTTGTAATCTATGTGCTTCCTGCAAGCTGATCTTTAAAGCGATTCCAGGTCTTCTCCATGAAGGAGACACAACATGGGGTACATGATGTCAGTCTGCTCCGTGACTAGTCAGGTTAACGTTGATCACTGGCCATGGTGAGGTGGCCAGGCACAGCTGTGAAATTAACTAGCAAACATACAATGCTTACTGGGATAGTGTGTCATCAGCGACACTAGGATGCCCCAGCCATCAGCATGCCAACACAAAAACAACAAGCAGACAGCAGTGTACGGGAACTCTGGGAGAGTTCTGGGCACAACAAAGGAACAGAAAACTGAGTGGCACATCCTCACAAGCTGGGGACGACTGCAGAGAAAAGTGTGGTGAGCCAGTGCCATCCCCTCCTGACACACACTCTAGCTTTGTGGCTGCTCTGAGTGTCCCTGCGCCTTGGACATTGGCATTACCATAGTAGTAAGTGTGACTGTTAATTAAAGCTAGAGGGGTCTTGTTGACCATGACTCTTTCACACTGGCAGGAAGGAGATCACAAGGCCTCTACCTCTATTGTCTCACTGCCATGGTGAACATCTCAACTCAAAGAGTTGAGGCCTTCTTAAGGTCTTCCCCAAACCAAAAGACAGGGACACTTTCCAGTTCATGTCATGAATCATAACAGTTTGCCTTGATTTCAAAACCAGACAAAGACACTATTAGAAATAAAAAAGCCACAGGCCAGCATTCCTGATGAACAGAAACTTATAAACACCCCCAACCAAATTCAAACTCAGAAATAAAAAGGATGTTTTAGCACAGGAAAACCAACTTACAACATACAGACAAGATGAAATAAAAAGCCTACAATGCCACCCATAGAAATGTAAAACAGCTTTTCACAAAGACTAACAGTTGTCGGTGGAGGCCACTTGTTTGTTCCTGGCTGCCCAGACTCGAAATAACCACACAGAAACTGTATTAATTAAATCACTGCTTGGCCAATCACTTAAGCATATTGCTAGCTAGCTCTTAAATCTAGAACTAACCCATTTCCATTATTTTATATTTTACCACAAGGTTTGTGGCCTACAGGCAAGGTTCCAGCTGACAGCTTGCGTCTTTCCCCTCTGGCAGCTACATGGTGTCTCACAACTCCACCTTCTTTCTCCCAGCATTCAGTTTAGTTTTCCCCACCTACTCTACTCTGCCATATCTCAGGCCCAGGCAGATTCTTTATTCCTTAACCAATAAAAGCAACACATAGACTTCCCACACTAGTTGGTTAATAAAAGTCTCAATCAAGCAGGTATAGAAGTCATAGTTACTGTTCTATTGCTGTGGTGTGACACCATGGGCAAGGCGACTCTTATAAAAGTAAGTATTTAATTGGGGTTTACTTACAGTTTCAGAGGGTGAGTCCATTATCATGAAGGGAAATGGACAGGCATTGCGCAGGAACAGTAGCTGAGGGCTTTACATTTTGATCCACACACAACAGGCAGAAAAGGAGAGAGACTGGGCCTGGCATGGGCTTTTAAAGCCTCAAAGCTCACTCCCCCTGACACACCTCCTCCAATGAGGCCACTTCTAATCATTCCCAAACAGTTCAACTGAGAATTTAAATACATAAGCAGATGGGGGCCATTCTCATTCAAACCACCACAGAAGGATCCCACGTCACTGCAGCAAAGGCTATCTGTGTGCACTCATAGCTGGGACAGGGAGATGGCTGAGTGGGTACAGAACACTTGCTATGAAAGCCTGAGGACCTGAGTTTGAACCACTAGCACCCATATTATAAAAACCAGCCAGGCATGACCATGTGTCTAACCCCAACATTGTGGGGAGTGGAAGCAAGAGGATTGGTGCAGTGTGCTGGCTGGCAGCTAGCTCTAGGTTCAGTGGGAGACTCAGTTTCGAGGAAATAAGATAAAAATTGATACAGAAGGAAACCTGATTTTCTCCTTGGGCCTCCTTCTGCCTACATACATGTATGTTTATGTCACAGTGTGTGGGATCGGGGGGATCTCAAAGCTGGTCCCATAACCAACGGGAAAACCCAAAAATTCTCTCAGTTTGGAGCAAAGCAAGGATGCACATGTCTTTTGAAGACAGACAAGGAAAAGAAAAGAAATCTGCCTGTATTAGTCAGGGTTCTATAGAGAAACAGAACCAGTGGATAATCTATCATCTATCTATCTATCTATCTATCTATCTATCTATCTATCTATCTATCATCTATCATCTATCGATCTACCTACCTATCCATCAATCTACCTACATACTTACCTATCATCTATCTGCCTATCTGTCTGTCTACTGTCTGTTCATCTGTCTATCTCTATCTATCATCTATTTATCAAGTATCTATCATCTATCTATCTATCTATCTATCTATCTATCTATCCTATCTATCATCTGTCTATCTTTTTACCCTATATATATCATCTAACATGAGTTTACCCACTGAGTCATCTTATGGCCCCTTTACCCTAACATCTTTATTTTTAAAAAATGTTACTGTTTTGAGACAAAGTCTTCCTATGTAGTCTGCTGTGAGACAATGATCTTGTACCCTGTAATATTGCTTTAATAAAATGCTGATTGGCCAGTAGTCAGGCAGGAAGTATAGGCGGGGCAACAAGGCAGGAAGTATAGGTGGGGCAATGAGAATAGGAGAATTCTGGGAAGAGGAGACTCAGTCTGCAGTTATCACAGAGGAAGCAAGATGAGAATGCCTCAATAATAAAAGGTACCAAGCTATGTGGCTGTCACAGACTTATGTTATGGGTTTATGTAGAATGTAAGAGTTAATAAGAATTCTGAGCTGATAGGTCAACCAGTTTATAATTAATGTAGATCTCTGTGTGTTTTTCTTTGGGACTGAATGGATGTGGAACCGCGTGTGACAGAAACCTCTGGCAACAGTAGTCTAAGCTAGTCTCAAACTTGTGATCCTCCTGCCTCAGTCCCTTTAGTACTGGTATTACAAGCATAGATCACATGCCTGACTTCAATCTTGTTTTGGTACACCATAAACTATCCTAAAAATGGAATTTAGGGGCCTGGAGAGATGGCTCAGTGGTTAACAACACTGGTTGCTTTTCTAGAGGTTCTGAGTTCAATTCCCAGCAACCACCTGTAATGAGATCTGGTACCCTCTTCTGTCCTGTAGGCAGACAGAACATTGAATACATAATAAATATATAAATCTTTTAAAAATAAAATTTAGAAAACAATTTCATTCATATGAGCAACAGAATAATAAAATATGTGGGAATAAATGTGATCAAAGAAGTGAAAGACTTGTACAATGTGTTGTGTTAAAAAGTATAAACTATTCATAAATGAATTAAAGAAGAGAAAGATAAATGGAAAGGCATTCCATCATTCACATCAAGTAATGAGTGACAGAATTGACATGTTTCCATCAGATCCTACTGGCACTTTTTACAGAAATAGAAACCAGTCTTAACTAACGCAGGACTACCAAGGAACATGACTAATCTAAGCATTTTTGAGGAAGAAGAACAAATCCAGAGGCATCAAAATTTCTGATTTCAAAATGTATGAAAAGCTATGGTGATAAATATAGGACAGCGATGGCACAAGGACAGAGGCACAGATCAGTGCAGCTAGATATGAGGTACAGAAGCCAGTCATGCCTCATAGAGGTGAAAACCAGTGGGGGAACACTTGCCTAGCAGCACGGAGGGTAATGTTCAATTCCAGCATTGTAAACAAGCAAACAAAATCTCCCAAACCAACCATCAATACCAGCAGTATTTACTAAATAAATAAATAAATAAAAGAGCCGGGCGGTGGTGGTGCACACCTTCAGTGCTAGTACTGGAGAGGCAGAGGCAGGTGGATCTCTGAGTTCAAGGCCAGTCTGGTCTACAGAGTAAGCTCCAGGACAGCCAAGGCTATACATAAAAACCTTGTCTCACAAACAAACAAACAATAATAATAACAACAAAACAAAGACAAGATACAAGAATCCCCCAATGTCCCATGTGGTCAACTAATTCCTGAAGGTGCTAAGAACTCACATCGAAGGGAGGCCAGATGCCAATACAAGGCAAAACAGTAATATCTCATGTATTTTACAGCAGGAATGAAAACCAGAACAACCACGTTGGAAGACAGTTGAGCAATTTCTTAAAAAGCTAAGTATGCTTTTGCTAGGTGATCCAGTGACTTTACACCTTGATGTGATGAAGCTTATGGCCAGATAAAACTCTGTATGGAAAATTTTACAGCAGCATGGTCATAACTGCAAAACCTTGGAGGCCACCAAGCTGTCTTTCCTTTTTAAAGATTTAATTTATTTTTATTTCCTTAATGTATTTGTGTTTGCTCACATGAGTTTATGTGCACCATGTGTATGCAGTGCCCTCAGAGGAGAAGAGGCCATCAGCTCCCCTGGGACAGGAGAGTCACCATGTGGATGCTGGGAACTGAACCTGAGTCCTCTTCAAGAGTAGTAAGTGCTCTTAACTGCTGAGTGCTCTCCAGCCCCCAGGGTGGATGTTTTTCAATAGACAAGCAAATAAATGGTTTCTCCACCTGATAGAATAGTAAGTGATAAACTAAATGAGCTACCAAACAGTAAAAAGATAGAGACTCTTACCCATGTATTGATGAATGTAAGAAGAAGCCAATTTTGAAAGGCTAAGCAGTATATGACTCTGACAATATGATGTTCTTGAAGAAACAAAACAACGGAGTCAGCAAGAAGACTGGTGTGTGTGTGTGTGTGTGTGTGTGTGATAATCCGTAGAATGCAGGGGATTTTTAAGGGCAGTGGAACAATTCTTTATGATAATGTAATGGTGTACATTAAAGAATAAATCTGCCGGGCATGGTAGTGCATGCCTGTAATGCATCCCCGAGCTTGAGAGGTGAAGGCAGAAGGATCCAGAGTTCACATACATTCTCAGCTACATAATGAGTTGAGGTCAATCTATGCTATATGACATCCTGTGATGATAAAGCACAGCAATGAAGTGTGAACTCTAATGTGAGTTATGTTCTTTAATTAATAATGTGTCAAAGTTGGGTATGATGGCTCATGCCTGTAATCCCACTCTTCAGCACTTGGAGAATGGAGGTAGGAAGATCACCATGAGTTTGACACCAGCTTGAGTTACAGAATAAAACAGAATAAATTCCAGGTCATCAGCCAGGGCTAGAATTGCCTCAAATTTTATATATATATTTAATATATATATTTAACACCAGCATATATATACACATATAAAAATTTATTATTATATAATAAACTCATTACCACCAGTGAGCATATATATGTATATATACATGATCACTGGTGGTAATAAACTTATTTCAAGACATAAGATACTAATGTGTTCATAATAAGAGAAGCTGTGGTTTAGGGGTAGGACATATGGAATTCTTGTTACTTTCTGCTCATTTTTTCCCCTGTGAACTTAAATGCCCTAAAATCAAGTTTACTGATTATTTTGAATAGGATAGTACTATGTAATAATATACTGTAACTTATTTTTATTTATTTAATATTATGTGGTGGACATTAAACAGCTAATAGTTGTTGAAAGAAAGTACAGGTAAGTGTCACAGACAGGTCCCTTAGGGTAAAGTCTACAAAGTAGTCCTGAGGTTGACCAGTTGCCAATTCTATGTTAGATCTCTTTCCGTTAGAGCAGGGGAAGAAGTCAGTAGTCACAGCTTGAGAAGCCAATGGGAATGGAAGCTGAGACAATGAAGATCATGAGAATAGGCCATACTTTGCCAGAAGAGATCCCTGGAAGGACAGTGGCAGGGCAATAGCTGGTGAGGGCACAGGTCCCGGGGTGGTGAAAGGACCGGAGCATTTTCCCAAGTCCAGGGAAGTAAAGAGTAGAGACAGATACTCGATAGCATCCAGTCTAGAAAGAATATCGCTGCTGTAACAAACAGACCTCGGCTTGTATGACCTCAGCACAGGAGTCAGTTGTTAAGAGCCTCGGCTGTGTATTTACATGAAAATCAGTTTTGTACAGGTTAAAAAACCTAAAAATAATCCCTCAGTCAACCTAGCTATATGACAGGGCACCCTGGCCACATGGGGTAAGACGTGCCTTACCTGGACACAGCTGCAAGATTTTCACTGGTGAAACCTGGCTCCCTGAACAGAAGTGGTGTGAGAGACAGCTTGCATCATGCCAGGCGAAGTTTTCTCTCAGATATGGACACACTATAACACTCTGTCAGGGTTGCTTTATGCAGTGTTGCTGTGGGGACAGTCTGAGAAGAGTGGAGGTCAGAGGAAATGGCTCTCGCAGAGGCTCTGTCGCCTTGCATGCAATCATGGGCCAGTCTTC
Source organism: Dicrostonyx torquatus (assembly GCA_028555095.1). NCBI lineage: Eukaryota > Metazoa > Chordata > Mammalia > Rodentia > Cricetidae > Dicrostonyx > Dicrostonyx torquatus. The sequence goes on from JAQHUG010000204.1 coordinate 649,407, forward strand.
TGGGCTGTGATTCTGGTGACTAGGGAAGATTCACCTGTGTGGGGTCAATGAGGGGATTTCTCCATCCTACCCGGCCTGTGTCCACTGTGCTCTGACTGTACCAGTAGATACATCCATTGTGTACTAGATCTCATTACTTTGAAGTAAATGCTATTTTCCAGCAGGAAGAACCATCAAGCATTTTCATTTACACATTGGTGTCCTTCTGTATTGGCTCTAATGACAGGAGGTTCAGGGCTGCCTAAAGAAGCTACTTTCTGGGTGTGGGTAAGGCAAGTAAGGGATGGATTTGGGGGCTAAGAGAATGTGTTTGAGACATGGGGGTCAGGGCGAGAATCACCCGTGCCTTTCTCTTGTGCAAGGCAGGACCTGGGTTCTACAATCAAGTTCTTTATTATGGGAGAACACACCTGTTGAACCATGGAGTTCTTGGAGTTGAATATTTCTCTTGCTCCAGGGGGAAGCTGCCCTTGGCTTAGAGACCTCTTGGTACCTTACTCTCTATCTATATGATAGGAAACGAAGACACACCTTGTAGGGCTCAGGGGAAGGTGAAAGATACATATTGTTTTTGAAAAACGTATTGAATTTGAACTGTGACAGTGCTGGGGATGAAAGCCAGGGACTTGCGTATTCTAGGTAAACTCAACCACTGAGCCACATATTTGTTTAAAATATGAGTTTAAACTCTTGTGTTCCCTAAACACTGTTTCCTGCCTTTTTAGCTACAGTACAGCAACATTGTAGCAAATTGGATTGTTAGTGGAAACCAGACAAGTTGAAAGCTAATGGGAATATCTACCACTGTAGAATGAAGGATCAGGCCGCATTGCACTTTGGGAAATAGAGGAAGTTCTGAGTAGGGGTAAACTTTTAGCTCTTGCCTGCCTGCCTGCCTTCCTTCCTTCCTTCCTTCCTTCCTTCCTTCCTTCCTTCCTTCCTTCCTTCCTTCCTTCCTTCCTTCCTTCCTTCCTTCCTCCGGAGACTGTTTCCCTGAGGGTGGAGTCAGGGTTCAGATAATCCTGGTGGGCAGACAGGCTCAGAACATTAGGCCAAGTAACCTAAAGGCTCTTTCCCAGTATGAAGCCCACTAGTCCAGGACAAAGGAGCGAGCTATCTGCATACTCCTCATTGGCCACCAGAGGGAAGACCTGAGACAGGAAGGCCAGAGTCAGGTGCCTGTGTCTCTAGCAGGAACAGAGATCCCAAGGACAATCTGCATTCACACACCTTGGGGTGCGAGGTGTGTAATGTGGGGCCCTTTGGGTGGTATCTGTGCTAACTGGAGACCGGAAGGAGAAAATTGATTCTGTTCGTTTCTGTGGCGTGCTTATTCATCCGTGCCCCATTCCCTCTCTCGGCTTCACGTTGCCAGGGGATCTTTCAGGACCCTTTCAGAGCCCCAGAGGGGCAGTTCCTACCTGCCCAGTTCTGGTAAAAGCCGTGTATGACTGCCGTGATGACCCTCACTGGTCACTACTCAAAGGACTCGCCCACTGAAGGTAGTAGTGGGCTGGCCTCGTGTACTGCAGTTCTTTGGCAATCTGTGCCCGTTGGGTTTCCACAGTCAAGAAAGTCATCACCGCTGCACGCACCTGTTGCAGCAGAGAACTCTAGTCAAAGCCCTTTGGTTTAGGCACTGTTCCTTCTGTGGACCACTGTGTCACCTAACCCCTGCAGATCACACTGAAGGCTGCAGCCCTGGGCAACTGGCTGCAGTGAAGCAGGGCTTTGGGGGCTCTTTCTTTTTGACCACATCTAGGTTTTGATCTTCCTGTCAGCGTTTTGTTTCCAAGTGCCCCTTCTCTGTGGCATTCTCAACGCTGTGCTTCCACAGTGTCCCTTGGGTGCTGCAGAAGCAGAAATGATTACTCTAGCTTCCCATACAGAGGGGAAGATGAAACCAAGAGCCTGGAAGGGTGGGGCCCGGATAGAATTCATACCGGATTGACACTGAGGAACTGAAAGCAGCCAGTCATTCCGGAGCACCCGAAGGACAACCCTCAGCTCACTACCCCCATTTTCTGGTACAAAGATCTTATGAGTCTCCAGTGGGTGTTATCTCTACTCTATCCATCTGCACAGCCATTTTTCAAAGCCTGGAGTTCTCCTGCGGTACTCTTTACAAGGCTGGCTAATCCCCAAGACTTTGTAATAAGTTCTTAGTTCTGTGAGTTCAAACAGAATTACCCCACCTCAGGCTTGGTGCTGGGGTTCGCTACATAGTATAGGTGACCTGATAGGACAAACAGTATCATACAAGCACAAGAGGGAATGACGGAGCCAAGAAAGGAACAGCTTCAGAGGACTAGGGTGTGGCTCCAGAAGGGAGAGCGTGCCCAGCAGGCAGAAGGCACTGGGTTAGAGCCCTTCTTCCCTTACTCATTTCCAACATACAACTGCAGAAATTCGAAATGGGGACGTTTTCCTAGGGACACCTCGTATGACTCTGAGGTTGATTTTAAGATTAATGATACTCCCTGTTATCAGGCTTAGTCGAACATGGCAGTTTTGTTAGGAGAAACATAACATATAAACAGGCAGTTTTCCCTTCCCCTCTCCCACAGGAATAATTTTGCAAGCAAAATTCCATTGTGGTTCCAGGGACTTGAGGACGAGGGACGGTGTGGACAGAAGTAAGACCCAGCACAATGACAGTGTCAAAAGAAAGACTGAGTTTTTTCTTCTTTTTCTTTCTTTTTTTTTTTTTTTCTTTGAGGGGAGGTATGTTGGTAATGGGGAAGAGCCTTTAGGTTTTACCTTAACAGTTAAAGTGACAAAGCCTATTTATTTATGGACCAATCACTAATGCCTGCTATGGGTCTGACTGCTGGGACTGCATCTTATTGGGTTTGGAAAAACAAAGAAACAAAATCCGGAAGTGAACAAAAAGCAAGCACAAAATGTACTTTCTTACCTCTTTTATTTTAAGATACAGTCTTGGTAAGTTGGCCAGGTTGGCATTGAACTTGTGTTCTTTCTGCCTCAGCTTCCTGGGTAGCTACAGTTACAAGTCTATGCCAATAGGCCCAGCTAAAGACAACTGAGCTCTGGGCACGCTAGGAAAGCACTCTACTACTGGATTCTCTCTCTCTCTCTCTCTCTCTCTCTCTCTCTCTCTCTCTCTGCAAGGAGAGGTTTGATTTGAAGCTTTGACTGCTTTGACTGCTGAGCGTGGTGACAGGATGGGAGTCCAGGGGGAGGGGCATGCAATTGCAGTGGAGGCTGATGTCAGTCTCTGACAGGGCACCTCCAACTCACCCCGCAGCTTATTGCCCCACACACCACCAGATGCCTGGGTGTTCCCACAAAGACTGTCTCAGTAGGCACTGCTGCTTGCCCTCTTCTGGTGCTGGGTGAGGAATTGCAGGGAGGTGGGCTCTGGAAGAGACTGTGAATGCAGAAGAGAAAGATTCATCCTTGTCGCCATGCATTTAATTTTTAAACCCCCAGAAGTCAGGCTGGAGACCGGCTTCGAATATCCTAGTCCCTGATGATGATTCCCTAGGAATTTTCCTTTGAGTGTCCTTAAAGAGAGTTAACAAATACAATTCGGGTTAACCCATCTGTCAGTGTAGATGCTTCTTTCCCACCCCCTCTTAATTTCCTGCATTGAACTAAGCAGTAAGTTTGCTACGAGAAGCAAACTACAATTATTTTCCTTCATTAATTAAAGTTGTTTTTTTCTTCAGGGCTTTCCACTTGCCAAATATTCTCTTAAGCTCCAGTCAGAACAGATAAATCAATTTCAACCTTATGTCTCTGGACATTTATGGGGAGAAATGTCAATTATCATGGGTTAAGAACCTTGTATGTAAGGTTGAGGGAAGGAGATTGACACTAATAAGATGGATGGATGGGACAAAACAAAATATTCCATAGCAAATTGGTAAAATAGCAAGATGTATTTAAACCCATTAAGACCAAGAGCAGGAAAATGCAACAAAAACAATGTAACTGGAAGCTATTTTGTTTAAATTAATTTGAATCTCATTATCTTTCTCTGACAAGTACTTATTTTTCCCATGATTTAATAGTTGATTTCTAGTTGAACCTTACTAGTGACTTTCCTGGAGAGGAAAGCATTTTTTTTGCTTTATTTTCTTATTTATTTATTTTCTTATTCAATTATTTTTCAGTTCATGATATTGTCCGAGTGGATCTTGATCCTCCTGTCTCAGCATCCTGAGTGCTGGGATTATAGGATCCACCTGCTAAATTGTGAGCCTGGATTCTTTAGCCATTCTTGGCTGACACCAGTCCTTGGGATCTCAGCTCGCCCTATTAGTGCACATCATAAACGGTTGGAACAGGAAGCAGGGACTGGCTTCTGTTTTTTCAAGATGCACAGCTTCAATCGAACTTGAACTTGAATGAACTGACCAGGAGCCTCACAGTCCCCTCCCTCGTGGACTGCAGATTTTAAGGCAGGAACTGAAAGGGTGATTTTCCACCTCCTAGACTGGAAAGACGGAAGACCCCTCCAGTGGCCGGGTGCAGAAAACAAAACAAAGCAGGGAAACAGAGCCCCAGGGTAATTGTCTTTATCTGGCAGGTGTGAGCCAATTAAACAGATACCCTTCCTCCCCTGAAATGCTGCTCCATGACCCAGACTAAGCAGTACCCACAGCATTCTTTGATCTCAAGATGAGAAGGTCAAAGCCGTGCCTCAGGAGAAGTTTTGTCATCTGCTTGGAGAACCTTCCCGGGGTCCACTGAAGTTTTTCCCTTCCCCTGGTATTGTTAGAACATCACAGCCCGGTTTGACAAGCAAAGGCTTGCAGGCCTATTGCACTCCTAGGGTCATTAAGGAAGACCTGGAGTGCACTTAGTGACTAGAGCTAGTGTTTCTTCATGACTCAGTTTCCCCTTTCTATGGGATATAACATCCCCTATCTCTTGTTCTTGCTCTTTCATAATTCATCACGTTGCTTCTGGATGTGGGAGCCTTAGGACTCCCTGCAGCTTTCCTCCCCAGATCTGCAGGCGCCACAATTACACAAAAGGAGTCAGTCTTAGCGTGCCATCTAAGAGGGCGACCAGGGGGCAAGACTGGTCCTTTTGGCCCCATAGGCGCCGGCCTCCATCTCTTGTTCTTGGTAGCCCGTAGTCACACACACAAAAACAAAACAAAACAAAAAAACGTTCTCGGGCGGGGCGTCCGCTGCCCAGCAGCCCACGACCTTCCCGGATGCTGTTCGCGTTCCTCCAGCCGTCAGTCCCCTGTCGCAGCAGCCGCTGCAGGGCGGAGGCCGCGCCTGGCGAGCGGGGCGGGGGAGGCCGCGGTGCAGTCGCGCGCTCGCCGCCAGCGAGGCCATTGGCTCTGCGCAGTCACCCCACGCGGGGCTGCAGCGGCGGCCTCCGCGGATTGGCGCGCGGGCGGGCGTGTGCGTGCCGCCCGGGTCGAACTGAAGCCCCTCCATCACGGGCTTGCGCCCCCTCCTCACTCTCCCGGGACGACCACTCCTCCATTGTGCCCTGCATTGCAGATGCAGCATCTGGGGCTGCTGCCAGCCGCAGTCCCCACTCGCCCGCCCAGGCTCAGAGAAAGGGCGCGAAAGGCGCGCTCCCCGCTCGGGCGCACGCACCGCGCCCTGCGCGCACTGCAGCAGTCACAGCCCGGGCGCTGCGCCCTGCCCCGCCTTTCTAATTTGCATATCCCACGATCCTGGCCAATCAGTGAGCGCCTCTCGCGAAGCGGATGGCTTTTGCCTGGGAGGAAAGGGAGTGGCTGGCAGCGCATGCGCGGTGGTGGCCGACTGGAACCAAGGCTTTTATTGCTGTAGTTTATTTCCACCCCCTTCCCTCCTGTTCTCTCTCCCTCTTTCTTTTTTTCCGCCCTAGCTGGATTTGTGTTGGAGGAGAGGAGAAGAGACAGAGGATTGCATTTGTCTCTTATAGCTTTGAAGTCCCCAAACAGCAAGACCAGCTAAGGAATTGTACTTTTTTCCTACAAAAAATATATATTTTAAACCAAATCTTCTTTTCCGGCTGTCTTTGCTTTAAAGCTATCGTCTTGAAATTACCCCCCTCCCCCAGGAGAGATGTCTTATCAGGGGAAGAAAAATATTCCACGCATCACGGTAAGTTTGGTACTCGGGAAACGCGAACAACCTTTTGTCACATAGAATAGTTAAAGAATGTATTTTAAAAGCGGAGGAGAGAGACTCAACTTTTCCTTCTTGTTGCCAACGGTGGCGATGGTGGCGATGGTGAAGGTGGGGGTGGGGGATGTAATAACAGTTACCAAGGCACGCAATTTGCTAGGCGTTGAAATAGGCGCGGGAGTGCATGGAGGTAGCGTGCCAGATCCGCTGTATCCTTCATTGTCAGTACGAGATGCTGCAGCACTGCCCGCGGGGTGCAAGCAAATGGATGCCAGATTGAATATGCATGGTCGACGCTCGGATATTGTTCTCCGGCAGAGTGCTACAAGGCTAGGCTCCCGGAGCCTGGTGGTGGGGAGCTTGGAAAACGGATTTTCCCGTGTCTCCCGCCCTCTCCAGAAAGAGCTTTCTGGAGCCTTCTTCCTGCGAGAAGGAGCGAGTTCCAGCCCGGAGGCATCATGACAGCAGAGGGATGCTGGAAAGGGCAGGGTTTACCGGGATGATGCGGAGGGAAGGAAGGATCGGGACTCGATGATGAGCAGAGAAGGGCGGGAGCTTTTTGTGGACCCGGAGGACCTGGGGAGCCCTGTGGTTTGGGGCTGGGGTCTTGGCAGGGCTCCCAGCTCTTTTTCTCCATCTTTCCTGCCCCTTCCGCCTTTAGGGAGGCGGTTGTGGTGGCGCATACAAAGCGGGCTGGGCGGGTGGGCGCTGGGGACAGCAGCGAGCAAGCTCGCGGAGGTAATGGCGCTGGCTGCGACTCGCGCAGATGGCCCAGCCTGCCCTAGACAATGATCACCGTGGCTGAGGTGCTGGCCTCGTTCATCCCTGCCAAGCATCTTTGGGAGGAATTCGCGATGCTTCGGGGATGCAGCGGGTGGTACCCCAATCCTCGTCCTCTCTTTGCGTCTTTTACTGGGGGAAAAAAAATCTCACCGGTTCAGTTTTCTACAACCTCGAAGGAAATCCCGGGCAGGGAGAATCGCCAAGGAAATTCATTGTTATATAATGCTGTGCGATTGCACTTGCCAGCGTGTGGCCGGCTATGACCCAGCGACACGCAGATTTGAAGTCATCTTCCAAATAGTGAAGATGGGTTTTAAGGCCGGATTAGAGAGCGAGCTTTTTCTTTCCTTGTCTCTGGGGCCCTGGGACCCCGGCCTCTTTTCCTTGGTGCACAAGGACACACCCATCTGCAGGAGTGGTGTAAGAACAGTTGGCCAAAGGAGGGGGCGTGTGCCTGGGGTTTCTAGCTTGGGCTGGGTAGGTACTAACTAGCCTTTCTTGAATCCCCCTCTCCCTCCAATCCCCGGTACCAGATCCCAAAGGACTGACACACAGGATGCAACATAAAATGTTCACTGCCCTGAAGGACCGCATCTGGGAAGCTAGGCAGTGGGAGTGGGGAGAGTTCCTGCAAACCTCTTGTGATTAGCTGTCTTCCTGCAGGAATAAGACAATTTCATTTTGACAGTATGGGGAGGGGGAAAATAGGCAACCAACAAGACCACTTTTTAAAAGAGTGCCCCCTCTATCCTTGAAAAATATCTAGTCCTATGCCCTAGGACCTATTGGTTCTCTCTCCCTCTGTCACTGTGGCCCGCCTCTTATGTAAGAAATCTTCTAGAAGGCTCTAGATTGAACAGAGTGCTCGCCCCCCTCCAGCCCGTTGACGAGGGTGTGTGTGTGTGTGTGGTTTTCTCAGTGATGGTGCCGACAGGTACTTCTGTGAGGAAGTAGTGAAGGGCAGGATGTACTGCCAGACTACAGACATTCTGCTCAGGGGAGAAAAGGAGGAGTCCCTGAAGGCTTAAGCCCTCTGAGCCTCAGTTTCCTCATGTGTCCCAGCAGCAGAATCTTGGTCCAGTCACTTCACAGAGGTTCCAAGGCTCGGCATGCAGGGTAGGACTAGTAAAGATTTTTTCTTTCTTTCTTTTTTTTTTTTTAATTTACCCTCTCCACGATGACTAGGCTTTCCTAGTGCCTACATCTGGATAGAAGACCCTGCAGTGTGAAACTGAACCGACCTTGTGTTTCATTGTAACAGGAGCAACAAATACCTTCTAAGCCCAATAGTGTATACATTCATGCACAGCTGTATCTTGTTTTCTTTGTTCTGTAGCATCATGTGTCTAGTTTAAGGAAAATTTCCCTTTTCTAGGTAGTTGCAAAGCACAAGTAGTACTTGCTGAGGTTTTCTTTTGTACTAGAATTCTGGGCTGACTGTTCTCAAGATGAATGCTGTTCTTTGAAAGGCGTAGCATAATGAAAGGGGAATGGCTCTGCAGTAGCAAACCTGTACATCCTCCCAGGATAATGACATCACATACACCCCATCCACAGTAGCTTGGATAGCTGTGAGTCAGAAGATAGCATTTCTTTTACATGTTCTTGCCTCTTTTTGTTGGATTAACCTTTAGTTTAGTTTTATTATTATTATGTTTTTAACACTAAAGTGGGTCAACTCTCTGTAGTGGTATTAGACTTAAAAAATTCCCCATGTCTAATTTATCATAAAGTTCTATTTCTTACTTGCTAGGTGGGTGTCTGCTTTTATAGTTCCCTCATTTGCTCATGCACTCGCTGTGATTTACCACAAAGATAAATGAACACAGAGTGGACACACTAAGCTGAAAGCTTGTTATGGCTGAAGCCTCTGTGTTTGTGTAGCATATGCTATGACAACAGACTTTTGGTCAGTTTTCCCCGACTAAAAGTTCGCCAAGACATGACTTTCCTACATGTGGGTGGATTTTTTTTTTTTTTAAAGATGAGGTTTAGCCAAAAATCATTTCAGAAGCTTTGTCTTCTTTAGCTGGAATGTTCTGTAATGACCCCTTTTTTGTTTTCAGGTCTAAGATGTTCTTGAAAAGATGGTTTGTTTATGTAGGCTGAGCTTTACCAGGTGATGAACAGCCTGCCTAGCATAGGTTCACTTTGGTTAAGTTCCCCGACTTTGAGCATCACTCTTGAATCGTGAAAACATGCCCTTAGCACCCCTCTCCTCAAGATCGGTGCTTCTCCGAGGTCAGTTATATGTTATGACCTTGTTCCTTTCTTTGTTACAGAGTGATCGCCTTCTGATCAAAGGTGGCAAGATTGTGAATGATGACCAGTCCTTTTATGCTGACATATACATGGAAGATGGGCTGATCAAGTAAGTACAATTCAGCGCTATGCATGTATATATGCGCGCACACACACACACACACACACACACACACACACATCCAGACACCGTGTTCCTAAGCTTTAGCTTCTTTCATGTAAATAGTCTCAAGCTTTAATGACTCCGAGTATTACTAAGCTTGAGCTGGGAATGTCGTAACATTGGTCAAATGTGCATCTGGCATTAGTCAGGCACTGCTGAAAAACCCAAAGTGACCAAGTTAGCATATTTTAAGCTCGTTTTTATTGGTGGTAATTAATGAATTTGGGGAATTCAGATTCAGGGAATTCAAAGTCACAGCACACATGAGCACCCATGTATTATGTAATTTGCTATTTTGAGCAGAGGTGACACAGCCCCCTCCTGTTGCCAGCTCACACGCTCAGTTCGCGATAGGCTACATACGCTTCAGTTTTCCCAGACTGTCATCGTTTGGGATGCAGTACTCAGTCATGCACATGAAGGTGGACAGCAGCCTGTCCTGTTAAGATGTGTATCTGCTTGTGTATTAGGAAGGGCCACAGGATATTGAATTAATATCAGCATCTCAGATAAATGACTGCCTAATGCTGGAGGGATTTTAGGGTTTATTCTTCTTTAAATTTTTTTCTTTTAGATTTATTTTATGTATTGTGAGTGTTTTGCCTCCATGTATGTACGGATACCACATCTGTGCCCTTGAAAGTCGGAAGAGGGCATTGGATCTCTGAAACTAGAATTATGGATGGTCGTTAGCTACATGTAGGTGCTGGGTATTGAACTGGCATCCTCTGGAAGAGCGGCAAGTGCTCTTAGCCTCTGAACCAGCCCTGTTGTATTCTTGAAGGAGTTCCTAGAATCAATGAGGCCACTCCATGTTGCTTGTGTACTGGGTTCTGGGTTCGGGGATTCTGGGACTCTGGAGGGTTAACTGAGCAGAGTGTACAGCAGTATCTTCATGCATTTCCTCTGGGGACAGCTCATGGGCTCTGGAGAGAGTGCACATCTGTTGAAAGGCAAGCATCCCAGCGAACGACATCATTTAAATAAGCAGCGCTCATCAGACTCTCGCCGCGAGTGAGTCTGGAGAGGGGCAAGCTGGACTGGCTGCGATTGCTTGGACACACACCCTGACCGGCGAAGCCAGAATGGGTCTTAATGTTTCCATAGTTAATGCTTTCTCCGTGTGTGTTTGTCTGTAACAGTCTCAGTTCTGGGCGGTCACAGGCTATGACTTTCTTATTCCTTTTGCATCCCTAATTGTAGGAGAGCATGATGGGTCTGGCTGAAGGACACTGGCCTGGAATGGGACAGCCCAATGCTATTTTTAGACATGTTTATTTGTCTTAGAAATTTAACTCCTCCTTGATGAATTTTCCCTTTTAAAAAACTGGTAGAAAGATGTAGTAAAATTTTAAAAATTAATTGAAAGATGAGATCTTGTCTCAAAAATAAAACCCTACAGCTAGTTGGGATGGCATTCACCTTTAAGCCTAGCACTCGGGAGGTAGAGACAGGAGGATCTCTGTGAGTTTGAAGCCAGCTTAGACTACAGAGTGAGTTATAGGATAATTAGGGCTTGGTAGAGAGGCACTGTCTCAAACAAAACACGAAACCCTCAAACACAAATCAAAAACACTGCCACAACACCCCCTCCCCCAATGGATATGATACCTGTCTCAAACAGCATGGGTATTTGTTTTTCTGCCTTTATCTGACTCCATGAGCACCTGCTTCCATATTCTACGATTGTTGGAATTATAGTGTTTACTTTTTACTTTTCTTTGTCCCTCCTTGTTTTCCTCTCTCTACACTTTGCCCTCTCTGTTTTCCCTACATTGAAAAGGAAAACCGTGAAAACAAATGTTGATAGTCAGGTCTAGCGCTAACTGTCCTGGGAACTAGCCGGATGGCATGTCTGAAAAAGGCGGAGTGAACGTTTTACAAGTGATGGGGGCCTGTCAGTATTCCAGCCCAGGGGTCTCTGAGTCATTGAATGAGGAGTTTGCTGTCCTGTGTACGTTGTGCTTTGAGACAGGGCCTCATTCTCCAGTGCTGGTGGGTCGGGAACTTCCTCTGTAGCCAAGACTACAGAACTTGAACTAGAGGTAATCCCTGTGTCAATCTCCCAAGTTGCTTAGGTCATGTGAGCCCCCATGCCTGGTTTTTCCTTGTTCCCCATCTGCTCATGTTTAGGGATGAGGAGTGGGTAGTGCTCCCATGAAGGAAGATAGGAATGACTCCAAACAGAAGTGCTCACCACGTAGTGAAGGTCTGTTGATAGGGCGATGAGGACAGATGTCAGGTCCGATTTGATTCCACATCTCATTGGCGCCTCTCTCACCGACTGTGCTTTCTCAGGCAAATAGGAGAAAACCTGATTGTACCAGGGGGAGTGAAGACCATCGAAGCCCACTCCAGGATGGTGATCCCGGGAGGAATCGATGTGCACACTCGCTTCCAGATGCCTGACCAGGGGATGACGTCAGCAGATGACTTCTTTCAGGGAACCAAGGCAGCCCTGGCTGGAGGAACGACCATGATCAGTAAGGCTTAGGCACTGTCGCCTCAGTGTGGCTCCAGTGCAGTGTGAAAATGAGTCCTTGTTGCTAGATTGTGACGTTGGGGAACTGAGCAGAGCTTTGAGTGACACCATGAAAGTAAACTGTCTTATTCCCTTAGCCTCATTTTCTGCTAAGCTCTGTGTCTACAGTTGAACTTGAGGATGAGTTTCTGGGGGAATTATGAAGGGTAAGAGGAGGGCTTGCTGCTCAATCTCATCTGGTACTTTTGTCCACTTGTGACTGGGTTATGAAAATATGGTATTTGAAGCCATAAAGTATTAGATTACAAAAATTCCAAGGATATTTCTAAGGGTGAAGATAGGATAGATGAAGCATTTTCTGTTTGTTTTTCAGACAGGGTCTTATGTAGCCCAGGCTGGCCTCAATCCCTCTGTGTAGCAGAGGTTAGTTACTGGTTTTATTTCCCTGCCTGCCAAATGCTTGGATGATAGGAGTATACCACCACACTCAGGAGCAAATGGAGTGTTAGCCTGAAACCTCCATTCCAACGATATGAAGCTCAATCATGGGAATACTTTCTAGCCTGGGTTGGACACTAAATGAGTTAGGCTACTATACTTGGAAGAAGACCTGCTGGTATTAGCTGTTTGTTAAACAGGAAAGCTGTAGGCACGCACGGTGGTGCCCTTTCATGTGTCAGTCTCAGAGTTTTGTGTTCTCGAGTCAATCAAATTCGAGGCGTGATCACTGGACATAGCAGCTGTGTTCTGGGTTTGCATGTAAAAGGTTTGATTCCGGCATGCCTTTTGACAAGGTGTCGGGGGAGGTGGGGACGCTGCACAGTGGTCTATCAGAGTCCTGTGTCTATCAGAGTCCTGTGTTAGAAAAGGGATTTTATCCAAGAGCAAAAGTCAGTATACTGTGTCATGAAGGAGGAGTTAACAGTGGGGTTGGGAAGAGGGTTCGGATCAACACGGAAAGGACCACCGTTGATGCCTTTTGAAGCCTGTCTTCCTGGGGGTTTCTTGGTGATGACTGTGGCTTCGGGGGGGGTGTCTGTCTTCCTGAAGCTAGAAGAGCATTGTCCCGTGTCTTCTGCATTTTAAATCACACCTGACTCCCTAGTGTCCCCAATCTGAAGCACAGCAACAGCATTCTGTTCTCTTGTCACACCGGTGAGACAGATCCTCTGGGGTGTTCCCTGCTGCTCTGCCTTGCTCCAGTCTTTTGGGTGTCATTCCTGGGAGGGCCCTTCATGCAAACCTCACCTTAACTTGCTGCTTGAGGCTCACTGTGCTGAATGGGCCCTCTCTGATCCCCCTTTAGTTTCTGAGTAGCACTTGTGGGCTTTCTTCCCTAGGTGAGGCATCTCAGTATGTCTTGTGCTGATCCAGGGGATCTAAGATGGTCACCCGAGGGCCCCGAGGAGATTTCTAGGAAAGGGGAGTGGGCATGATGGTCAGCTCTGTTGGGATGGAATGTGATGGCATTTTAGTGCAGGCAGTTTGGCTCAACAGTAAGTGGGTTTGATGTACAGATCTCCTAGCACAGAAGGGCCGAGCCTCTCTCTCAGCAGCAGAACTCTGTATGGGAGGTCCTGAGTTCGAACCACAGTGTAGTAAAAGGTGGAAAGAGAAAGATTGGGGGTAAAAAGGTGCTCAGGGTTGCCACGCCCTGCCAAAGGTTGCTTTGGCAGTTTGTGAAAAATACTAACGACTCTTGCCAAAACCATGGGTGCTGATGCAGGCAGGATTCCCAGCAGCCTCACTGCTCTCCCCCTGGAGAGGGCTCTAATGATGCAGGTGAGGACTTGGGATTGCCATTTTTTTTTCCTGTTTTCTGCTTATGGGTGCACTTATATTCTGCTTAAGTATATGGCCGAAGCTTGCTCTGTGAGGCAGGGGCATAGCTTCGTGTAACTCAGTGCCTGCTTCTTTAATGGGGCCCTGGCTTCCTGAGTACATGTTGAAGCCAGAAAGAAAGGCTTTGGGTGTTTTCAAGTGCAAACTTGAAGGGCTTCTGGCTGTTGTAGAAACAAGCAGTTGGGTAAATTGGTACAAAGACTGCCCACACCTTTCTCCCTCTCATCTCTCTTACCTCCTCTAATCACTGTCACCTGCACTGGTAAGTGAATCTTTACCTCTTTCCTTCTGGCTGTGGGTTCCCTGGCCCTGGACGCTCTGTTTCTGTCTGGCAAGGCCCTGCTGCCTGCTGAAGAAAATGCAGCCGAGTGTTCCAGTGTAGAAGAAGGTGACACATCACCAGCAGAATATATCATTAGCATCAAGCCAAGCTGCTGCCGAGCATTACACAATGGGATCTTTGTGAGGGGACCAAGTGTAGGGTGGTAGGATGCCATTTGCCCTTTCCATCCAGGGATGGTGGGCAGAGACACCAGACATAGGGCATCCAAACTGGCCCCATAGTCATGGTGGTGACTTTAGGTGGGTTGTGGGGGTGGCTGGAATTTTGCATCGGGAAAATGGGAGTTGCTGCTAGCACCCCCCCCCAAGGGTACCAAAATTTGAGTATGCTACAGTAAGACTGGTGTAGTATTTGCATATTGTCTACGTACACCTTCCTGGAGACTTTGAATAACCTCTAGATTATTCATAACACCTAATGCAATGTAAATGTTGGGGGAAATTATTGCCACGCTGCCTTATTTCCGGGGGTGCTCTAGTTTGCTTCCTGTGGCTCTAAGAGCCACCACGACCAAAAGCAGCTTGTGGAGGAAAGCGTTTTTGTCAACCTACACTTCCGGGTCACAGTCCGTCCTTGAGAGAAGTCAGGACAGGAATCAAGCAGGAGCTGTAGAGAAGCGCTGCTCACTGTTCACTCTGGCTCGTGCTTAGCTGGCTTTCTTACAGGGCCCAGGCCTGCCTGCCTAGGCATGGTGCTGCCCACAGTGGGCTGGGCCCTCTCACATCAATCATTGGCCACAGGCTGATCTGAAGGAGGCAATTCTCCAGTTGAGGTTCTTCCCAGGTGATTCTAGGTTGTCACATTTACAGCAGGAACTAACCAGCACAGGACTTAATGACAACAAAAGTCTACCCAGGTTTGGTAAGATGCAATAAAAGGAAAAAAATGGATCTGGAGTGAGTTGAATTATCAGGTGCTGAGCGTGTGAACAGAGCGGGGCATCCCTAGGAAGCCTGTGCTGGCTCCACAGGCCGAAATCTCCAGGGACTGAAGTTACGGCTGATGCTGCTGACCTAAGTCAAGGCTTTTCCTAGAGGTGTGGAACCCGGGGCACAGTGCCCCCAAATGGCTCCTCTGCTATGTCTCCAGCACCCAGTTCCAGACCATTGCTTCGCGGTCCCACTGGCTTGCTTCCCAGAGCCTCCCTGGGTCTTCACTCAAGCTAGTACATTTTACCTCTATATCCATCCAATTCCTACCTTTGCTTCCTGTTCCTCTAGTTTGGCCCCAGTCTTCTGTGGCTGAACTCTTTCTTTCCAAGCCCAGCTTGCCACCGTGCTCTTCCTCTGACTCCTTCAGTGGTTCTCTCTTGCTCAGAGAACGCAACCCAAGCTATCTGCCCTGTGAGGCAAACCTGCTGACTAGTTTCGATGCCTGTTGACTCCTTGACTGTCCTTCCTTCTGTCTGTGAGACTCCTCACTGCCTTTGAGGTTTAGCATAGGTAACCCCTCTCCCTGAAACCTGTAACTTCTCTGTACTTTGGCAAAAGATGGGCTTTTATCTCATACTCTGTGGCCCCTAGTTTCATGTAATGTATCCATTGAAGCCTTCTGTTTTGTTTTTCAAGTTTTCCACCCAAGCAAGGTCAGTGCTAGGAGGGATGAATGGATGATGCATGCATAGATGGATGGATGATGCATGGATGGATGAAGCATGGATGGATGGATGGATGGATCGATGGATCGATGGATGGACGGATAAAAGAAAACTCCAAGGGCACTTGATTTGAGTGATGCTGCATGACTGAGTCATGAGGGTTCTTGAAGTCTGTGTCTTGTACTCAGTATGATGGTAGTGACTGCTCCTTTACTGCTCTGGCCACCCCCCACCAACACCAGTGCTGTGGTCAGCTCTGCCAGCAGTTGGGGAGAGCCCAGTGCTCAGGCATATCAGCCTGTGGTTGTAGACGGGGCAGACTCTCTCCCTGAGTTGTCCCCTGCATAGATGCTGGAGCTGGAGATGCACGATGGTTTGCATAGCTAAAAGAACTTGCTGCCTGTGGACAGTAGCATGACAGAAGCCATGCATCCCTAGGGACCCTGGTGGACTCAGAAGCCTTTCCCAGGACCCTTTGTACTTGTCCCAGCTTTTTCTGTGGGTGAAGGAAGATTGAGGGGACGTGGCTCAGGAGTACCCCTGTGGTACATCCGTTGCTTGTCATTTGCTCATCCGCGTGGCATTGTGTTTGCGCCTTGCCTGTGGCAAGCCTGCGTGTGAACACAGGGAGAGCTGAGTGTGTCTGTAACGGATACTTTGATTATTCCCTTTGCAGTGCTCACTTGACTCTGGTTAGAAAGTGTTTACCAAATACCCAACCACATCACACCGAAGTTTCCAAGTCTAGGAGCAAAATTGTCACCACAAAATCTGCCTGTGGTCATGATTAGATAGCCACATTATCCCACGTACTGTCTGTTCGGACGCTCCCCACCCCCTTTCAGCGTCTTATCTCTCCCAAACCCTTGATGATTTGCCTAAGGCCATGAAGGTCATTTCTGGACTTGCTCAGGTGTCACTGGGTGGCTGTCTGGATTAGAAGGCTTTTGTTCATGACTGCGCCAATTGCTTGATACCTGTTGCTGAGGAGAATACAGAGGAACATTCTGGAGAGCCTTAGAGCCCTTCCTGAAGGTCTCGTGCTCATGTCTCAAGGGATTTTCTCTTGAAGGAGCAGTTCTATCCCACAGATCCATTTCAGGGATATTGTGGGAGTTACCACGATCCAGCAGGGTTGCTGGTGTTGTATCCTGGTTCTGAGAGTTGGCAGTCACAGCCTTAGAGATCAAACCAGCTTAGGAAGGGATGGTCTTCATCCACTGAGACATTGCCCTTCTCCTGGATCTCAGTCTCCACTCTGGCCATGGGTGTTACACAAGGATCTGGGCGAGTCTGAGCTCCTGGATGCTTGCAGAGCCTCATCTCTGGTTTTTCCTAGGGTGTTCAGACACGTAGGAACTTTCCCCTCAGTCTGGTTAGTGAGAATGATGGCTGGGGCCAGGAGGAGTGGGGGGCTGAAGAAAACATGTTGGGGCTACAGTCAGGTCTCTCCAACCCTCGTATGAATGAGTGCCAGGCTTCCATGGCTCAGTGTCCCAGTTTCAGGGTTCCCGCTGGTAAATATGATTCCATGACCCTGTTCTATATCCTATGCTGAGTAAACTAGGTAAAGACTTCCGGAGGGCAGGGCTGGAGCCTGGGCCATTTCTTTATGCCCATGGCTTTCTGGGCGATGGCTACACTAGCTGCTTGGCGGGTTGCTTTACAGTGGTCCTGTACAGCCATTTGTCCCACACCTGACAGAACTGTCAGTGTAGCTCTAGTGTTGGGTTTGGTGGGCTGTGAAAGACCTGGGTCCTTGCCCCCATTTTCTCTTGTCTGCCTCCTGTTGGTAGCCGCCCCATGCCTTCAGATTCTGGAGCTTCCTAGAATTGGGGGAAGGGCAGTGCGGAAACCAGCCCCTTCACCGCTTACCTTCTTTCCACAGTGTGATGATGCTGTAGCTGTCCCTGGCCAGCTTCTGTACTGAGTCACAGGGTAGAAGGGGTTTAGTAAATAGAGGCAGCGTGCTTAGTCACTTCCGGAATTAAACTCTGCTTAGCGGCCAGCGAGCACCCTCCTTCTGCTCAACACAGGAGCTGGGGAATCACTGAAGGGCTTCCCATGCAAGCTTGAGGACCTGAGTTTGTTCCCCAGAACCCATGCAACGACAGCTGGGCGTGGTAGGGAGATTCGTACTTGTAATCTCAACACTCTGAGGATTGGACAGTTCCTGGGGTTTCCTGGCTAGTGAAAGACCCTATCTCAAGCAAAAGGAAACACACATACACACACGCACGTGTGCACACACACACTGACGAGCACCATGGGACCAACATCAGAGATTTTTTCCCCTTGACTTCTGTATAGGCTACCTTTCTATTGCTATAATAAAATACTGTGACCAAGGTAACTTAATGGAGAAAGAACTTATTTTGTTTTATTGGTCTAGAGAGATAAGAATCTGTCATGGTGGTGAGGCATGGCGGTAGGAAGGCATGGTGGTGGCAGAAGTCAGGAGCTCCTCATCCATCAGCACATAGCAAAGAGAGCGAACTAGAAGTAGCTCAAGGGTTTAAACTCTGAAAGCCTGACCCCTGTGATGTACTTTTTCCAGTAGGGTTCTACCACCTAAACCTACCCAAACAGCACCACCAACAGGGAACCAAATATCCAAATCCCTGTGACTGTGGGGGGGTGTTTCTCATCCAGACCACTGCAGGTTGCACAATACATACCTGTTCATGCAGAATAAACACGCACACACACACCTGCTCATACAGTATACACAAACAATAAATGGTGCTCAATGATTAAAAAACAAAATAAAACTGAGTGCCTTAGGGACTGGTTGGCCAAGGGATGTGTTGATTTTTCCTCATTGTTGATAGCTCTGGTCCTAAGTTTCTCCCTTAAGGCTCTTTTCATGTCCTTCCTTTCCTCTTTGAGTAGCCATACCCCCCCCCACACACACACATTTCTTCCCAAGCGATGATCCCTTATTTCTTAGGGCTTTGAGAGCTCTGCCTCAGACTCGTTGCCATTGTTGGGTGAAGCCATTTATTCAGATCCTTTGCCATTAGTCAGCCTCACTGCTGTGGTTAATGGTGAAGGGGTTGCAGTTGCAGTGAGTAGAAATTAAGCCCTTTCTGGCTAACCCATTTGGGAGTCCGCCCCTTTAGAATGTGACTGGAATGTTCCCCTAATGATAGAGCAGATGCTGCCTGAAGTTGGGTTGTGGTGGCTCAGGCCCCTCTCCAGTAGAGGGAATTTTGTAGTGATCTCTGCCAACATTAAAAAGTATAATTGCACATTCGGACCCCTTGGGGAGTTTTAAACAAACTCCAGGCACAGAAACTTCTATTTCTAGGTGGGTTTAGCATTGCTAGTTTGGAAACTTCCAGTGTCTAAGATCTTGTTTTAACAGTCGGACTTCTGATAAAATGGAAGGAACGGATGTTCAGGAGGTCTCTAGAAGCTGGGTGCCCTCTGTGCTCTTCCCTGTTCTCTCTCTCTCTCTGCATCACTGCTAGGAACTAATTGTGGGCGTGGCTTGCAAAGCCGTTTTTCCTCAAAAATCTCAGGAAACCAATGGGACTGAGCCTCCGGATTCTGTTGCTGTCCTTGGTGTCTGGAAGGATTCACTTGGCTCCTTCCCCAATTCTGGTTAGGACCTGGAGTGAGTGGGAGAGGCAGTGAGCAGAAGAAGGAGTGGGAGCTAGGTTGAGAGGAGTGCTGGCCAGAGGTACAGTAGGCAGGGTGACTGCTGGCCCCAGGCCATGGGCCACCCGCTGTGCTGTGACTCTGCCAGAAGCCTACTGTTTTAGGGTTTATGACCTAGTCTCCATCTAATGATAGATCAGGACTAAAGTCCTTCCTTGTGGGGAGCCTGCATGCAAGAAATCAAAAGATCTGAGCTGGAGAGATGGCTCAGCGGTTAAGAGCACTGCCTGCTCTTCCAAAGGTCCTGAGTTCAATTCTCAGCAACCACATGGTGGCTCATAGCCATCTGTAACGAGGTCTGGTGCTCTCTTCTGGTCTGCAGGCATACACGCAGACAGAATATTGTACACATAGTAAATAAATTTTAAAAAATGGGAAATACCTTTGGGGCTGGAGAGATGGCTCAGCGGTTGAGAACACTGACTGCTCTTCCAGAGAACCAGGGTTCAATTCCAGCACCCACATGGCAGCTCACAACTGTCTCTGACTCCAGTTCCACAGGATCCAACACCCTCAAGCAGACATATATGAAGGCAAAAGCACCAGTGTGTATAAAATTAATAAATTTAAAAAAAGAAATCAAAAGTTCTTGGTAATAACATAGAATCAGTGTATTCAGGACAACCAATCAAATCTTCTATCCCGGCGCCACTCTGTGCCTAGGTGCAACTCACTGGCCCACATCAGAGGATGAGCTCTCCGTGACAGGAGAGCACCAAGAATCAGACCCGAGCGTGGTTTCTCTGGTGGTGCTCACTGTATGGAAGCCACAGTCCTAATGCATATCTACGTAGCGATTTTACATCTGCGAGATTGACAAGGCTGTTATTTCTTATAGTTATGTACAGAATAAGTGAGATTTGTGGACTTTTTTGTACCATGATATTTGCAAAATGGTTATTGTGATAATTCTGGTGTGTGTGTGAATCTCACGTCGCTTGTCCATTTTCATCTGTTAGTCTGACCCATATCACTCATCTATGTATCTATCTGTCTACCAGTTATCTGTCTTTTTTACAATCTATCTTTTTCTCTATCATCTATAAATTGTCTATCATATATCTATATCTGCCATCTATCTAAATCTATCTATCTATCTATCTATCTATCTATCTATCTATCTATCTATCTATCTATCTATCTATCTATCTATCTTTCTTTCTAACCTATAGATAAGATCCATCTATCTATCCACCTACCTTCTTACTACCTTGGACTACTATGACAGAATACCATATGTGGGCCGTTTACAGACCACAGAAATGTATTTCTCACAGTTGTGGATGCTGGGAAGTCTGAGATCAAGGCGCTAGCAGATTTGGTGTCTGCGAGGGCCCGCCTTCTGAGTCACAGCCGCTTGTCTTCTCACTGTGTTTTGACACGGTGGAAATGATTGGGGGGGGGTCTCCTGGACCTCTTTAGTGAGTGTGATAAGCCCATTCATGGCGTCACCACTTCCTAAAGCCCCACCTCCTGCTACTGTCCTTCTGGGGGTTGGGGTCTCAATTTACAAGTTTTCTGGGGACACTATCATTCTTCAGGTCATAGCTCACTCTATGACCCATCCATCTACATCTGTCTATCTATATTTCTGTCATCCATACATCTCTGTTATTTAATCTGTCACATATACATCATTCTAATATATATGTTGGCATTTGTTTAGCTAATCTATTATGATATTAGATGTATCTATTCCTGGTTATAATCTATTGAGTTGCCTACATATGTGTTGTCTGTCATTCATCAGTCATCTGTCTGTCTCTTCTGGGAGGATGCAGAAGGATGCAGTCACCTACCACCTGACTGTGTGTGTTATTTCATAGTATTGATGGACCCGGGCTCATCAGGAAGAGAGCTCAAAGTCTGCTTTATGTTCAAGCCTGCATAAAGCAGTTCCTCTTTTGAACACAGCAAGAAAAACAAGGACAAATGAAAGTAAAAACTGTAGCTTCTACTTTTCTTCACTCTGGGGTCTGTATTTTGTTGGCAGCCCATTTGGCCCTGTAGCTCTGAAGTTGTGTCCCTAAGACATTGTGCTTAGTGGATGCCAGTTCTCAACTGTCTTTGGAACTCAAACGAGGCCAGTGCTGCCCCTCTTCTGAACTACTGTGTACACTGAGCTCCGTGATTTTCATAGTGGCTCTGCTACACAGTCTATATCCTGGTGTCCATCTCTCCCTGAGCCAGTACCCATATCCCCCGCTCCACCGTCTTGCCTTGTAGCTTGCCGAGGATCCCAGGGCACAACCCTGGGTGTTTCCTCTGCCAGCCTTGGTGACAGATCCTTTCCAGTGGGTATTTTGGCTAATGAACCATTTAGTCATGTAGTGCCTATGACTCAGGGAAGTGGGCCTGGGCAAGACCTGCCAGAAAACAGACCTCCTTTCCCTCTGGGTGGGCACTGGGAGCCGTGGCTTCTTGTTTCATAGCATCACACCAAGGGACCACGTCATGGCTCCCAATATCTAAGCACTGATCTCCGTGCCGTGGGTGGCCTGTTCAGGAAGAGGCATATGGCGGGTACCTCCCCTGCTTCCCTTTAGCGGTCGTCGTTACTCTCATCATTTATTTTGTGCTTTAGTTCCCATCAGCACAGATCATAATAGGTTGAAGCCAGGCTGAATAGAGACACTGTAAAACCCAGGAGTCCCCAAAGCCCTGGCGAGTATTCAGGGTTACTCTGAAATCTATTGTGTGGGGGCACGAGTTGTGGGCATTTAATATTTTGGAAGAAAAGAAACTTTTGCTTCAGAGTTTGAAGTGGGAACTGACAGGAAGCTTAAGAAGTTTTGGTTGTGTATTGGGTCATTTTCTGCAACTGTGTGGAACTTCTCTGAGGACAGACGTTTAAGGTCCTGTCCGATAGATGCACTTCCGTCTATATCCTATTAATGCGACACTGGGACTGTGTCACAAGTAAGTCAGACACGTGTTGTTGGACCAGTAAGACGCTCTTCTGTTTTGTTTACTTGTCCTCTGATGAACTCTGATGAGAAATGGTCTTATAGATGCCCTCTGGATTCCTCTGCAGACCCTGCAGGAGTCACAGGCAGATTCTGTCCTTGTCACAAGACCTGAGAAGAAAGTTCATTGGCGAGTGCAGATAACCAATTCATTGCACTGGGAATCTGCCTCCATTTCTGGTCCTGTCCTCCCTTTGACCTTGACGGTCAAGAGCTGATTATCAGGCTAGGACTGGAGGAATGGGAAGAGGCCCAGAGAAGCCACTGAACTTTGTTACTCTGGGTGTAGATAAGGACCACAGTTCTGATCCATTTGCGGATCAAAGCCAGAGAACTTGGTTGCATATGCGCTTGCATGTGTATGCATCGTGCGTGCTTGCAGTACTCAGGTACCATCCAGCTTTTTTTTGAAACAAGGTCCGTCACTGGAACTTGCTAAGGATCTAGGTTTCTCCACTGCTAGGATTATAAGCGACCACCACCATGTCCAAGTTTTTGTTTGTTTTTTTCTGAGACAGGGATTCTCTGTAGCTTTGGAGCATGACCAGGAACTAGGCTGGCCTTGAACTCCCAGAGATCCACCTGCCTCTGCCTCCCACTGGGGGTTAAAGACTGTGTGCCACCACCACCTGACCTCATGTCCAAGTTTTTTTATGTGGAATCTGGTGATTGAACCTAAGTCTTCATGTTTGTAAGGCAAGCACTTAACCAACTAAGTTGTTTCCTCAGCTGAAAGTATTTGTGGCTTTATTTATTATTATTATTGTTGTTGTTGTTGTTATTTAGAATGTCTGTGAATGCCACAGAAACCCCTGCCTCGAGTTTGCCTGGAGGGTTAGACTCTTGTCCAGTCCCCCAGCAGCAGGAAGATTCTGGTATTCAGGCTTTATCCTGCATTTCCAACCAACCATCACTTCAAAGTGCCTTTCCCTTTTCTGTAATAAAGAGGGAGAAAATGATCAGTTATTGTGTACCTCTCCCGCTAAGAGGGCGGCTACACCCACGAGGAGAGGCTTGCCACCATGGTGGTCGTCTCTGGTCTCTCCACAGAGCCCTGCCTCCATGACCTAGATTTCTCCTGTATCCCAAAGGGCTAGTTGGACTGCAGTCCTCATAGTGACTGATACCATGAATTTGCTAGTCTAACTTAATTCTACTTGTGGGCAGCACAGCCCCTGTTCAATGTAGGGCCAGCTTGAGCCAATTGCCCTCAGGCAGGCTGCCCCCCCACCCCAAGGCTCCTTGATCTTGTCTGGGACCCCTCTTTCTCATGTCTCTGTGAGACTCATCATCTCAGCCCTCCCTATAGTTGAATGCGAGACACTCCAGAAATGAGGTGTTTTCAGAAACTGGGAGAGTCTGAGGACGGGGAGGGGAATTAACAGTCTGGGGTTGAGACTGCTACTCTCAGTATTGTTTTTTCCTTTGTGTGGCTATCCCAGGGATTCACTAAGGAAACATGAGGTGTAGTGGAAAGAATTTGAGGCCTCACTTTCTCAAGGACACATCAAGGAGGCAACCAGGAGACCTTAGTTCTGGGATGGACTGCAGCTTATTAGCTCCGGCAAGCAGCCCCCTGTCTGCCTCGCTATTCTTGCTTGTCCGAAGCCTCTCTACCTCTTAGCGTTTCGATGAGATGTTCAGGGTGTTGTAGATTAGATAGAACTGGGGTGAGTTACAGAGCTGGGGGAAGGTGGCCTCCTGGCTCCCCTTCTGACAGCCCAGCTGGTTTTTAAGACTGACTCCCGGGAGATTTGGGGATGAAATTTGTTTTGCCAAGTGACTTCAGCATTGGCCCTTGTTTTCTCGTCCGTCTCTCAGGCTTCCTTCCATCCTTTCCGTAAAGGGCTCCTCATTGCTCTGATGTGGCTTTTGCTCTGATCCAGAGGCCCGTTCTTATTGTTCCCTGATGTCTCTCTCTTGTTAAGAGTGTTCAGCTGTGGCTGCTGGAGACTTCTTGTCTTTGGCTATTTTCTGTGGCTTTAAGTAAATCCCACAGGTTGGGTTGTTTATGAAGAACGGAGGGTTTAGGTTCATTAATGAGAGCCTAGAAGTCCACGACCATGGCGGTGGTTCTGGGGAGGGCAGTGGGGTAGAGGTGTACGTGGTGAGACGTGGCTAGGCTTGGCCTTTCTTCTGCTTCATGTAAAGGCACCAATGCCATCATGGGCTCCCCACCCTTATGACGTCCTCTAGCCCTAGACACCCCCTAAAGTCCCTGCCTCTGACACACCACTGACATAAGAATTTAGAGGTGAAATTTTAAACATCTTAGCTTTGGGGAGCGCTGTGACATTCAGACCATAGCAGTTCTCTCCCCTCCCACCATCTGTACAGACATCTTTCTTGTCTTCCCCCGAGGAGGAGAATTTGCTTCAGCACTTGGGACATCTCTCCTGCCGGGCACAGCCTCCAGCTCAGGAGAGAGTCACGTATCCTAGATCATGGCAGGAAGTCCTTCTAAGTCCTGGCTGTACCACCCATGTCGTTTTGTCTCTTGAGGGCGTAGTGGATCTGGACACTGGACTGAGATCTCCTTTGTTCTAGTCATTTCTTGGGTGGTGCACTGAAGAAAGGGGATTTGGCCTTGGGGCAGGTTTGGGGTCTCCAGTGTCTTTTTCCGCATTCCACACTCATGAAAACCATGAATCTAGTTTCTGCCTGTATGGATCTGGTTGTTTTGACCAGTTCATGTAAGTAGACTCGGAACCTGTGCACTTTTGTGCTTGGCTTTCTTCCTTCAGCGCATCATCCTCGGGGGTCACCTGTGCTGTGCTGCGCATCAGCCCCTGCCCCATCCCCGGCGCTAGCGTTAAGGTCATGTGCATGCTCAGTTGAGAACTTAGGTCTTAAACCTGCTTTGCCAACCCTGATGTGACAAATTTAAGGCGGTACATAGAAAACAGGCGGATTTCTGGATGTCAGGGCCGCCACAGGAAAGTGGGACAAAGCAAATGAAATTATTGTAATATTTTTTCAGTGCATTCCTTAACTATTCAAGAGGACTGATGGAAGAAAATATTTGCTATTTATTTATAGGAAAGTTTATTAAGCTTATCAGCTTGAAAATACGTACTAAGCTTAAACGCTCCTACATACTGTAATAAGCCATAAATAACCAAAGGAAAATTACAATTTACATATCCTTTCTATAGGAGCAACACAAAACTAAAAATTTTAAGAATCTGATACCACATAGGCTACCTAAGAGAAAAGTTTAGCTAAATTAAAAAAAAAAAGGTTCTTTAGTTTTGCTGTAAAGAAAGATTCTTCAGTGATTACTTTTTGTAAACTCAGAAATCTCAAAAGGTGGCCCTGGGGAGAGAGCTCAGCAGGTAAGAACGTGTGTTACCCTTGCAGAGGACCCGAGCTCAGTTTCCAGCACCTATGTTTTCTTCTCCGCTGTGTGCCACTCCAGCTCCAGGGACCCAGCACCCTCTTGGTGTGCCTGCGTTCCTGTGCACGTGAATGCATGTACTTCATACGTGCGTGTGGAGGGCAGAGGAAAAGCTGACGGAGTTGATACTTTCCTCCCACTGTGTGGATCTGGGGATTGAACAGCCATTAGGCTTGGCAGTAAGTGCCGTAATTAGTTCATTTCTATTTATTTATTTATCTATTTATTATTTATTTTGATATATGGTCTCTTTGTTGCCTAGAATGGTCTTACACTCTTAGGCTCACGAGATCTTTCTGTCTCACCTTCTGATTTGGGACTATTAGGCAAACAGCATTGTGCTGAATGGACTCCACCCCCTTTTATTTTAAAGAGAGCGCTTAAGTGATAGTTTATACATGATATACTATTTTAATGCTGTATTTAAAATACATTTGTGTATATAGATGAATAGAAGAGTGGTGTAGATATTCATAAAAACAAGTGACCACTGAGCGTTTTCTTTGGCTGATTGGATGAGTTGCGTTTGTGGTTACCCATAAACTTTTCGGTTTTCAGCTGCTTTTGCATGTGGAGCTGCGCTTGGCACCCACGTTGCCCTTCCTTAGCCCTGTTGTTCCTGGGAACAGGGAGAGCATATTGCGAGCCTGTACTATTGTGAGCACACGCTGGTGGTGACGCGCATGCGACACCTGGATGCTAAGCACAGGCCCCTTATCAGGCTTCAACAGCATTATCAGGCACCATCCAGATTGGCTTCTGTTCAGTCTTTCTAATTAACTGGGGACAAAACAGGCCCATTGAGCCATCATTCCCGGTGGAAAATGGAGGCACTGGTCAGTGTCGTGACTGCGTCGGACTCCAGTGAGGCCGTGATACGGTTTGTGCTATGCTTTTGAATTCAGTCCAGATTCCTAGGAGGAAAACACCCATCACTTTTTTTTTTTTTTGCTTTAAATTGAGCCCAGTCAACAGATGACCTCACCGAGTCTTCCTTCCCTGTGGGACTTCATTTGGAGGGGATGTAAGAGGCATTGTGCAATGCTGGAACAAACACTGGAGGCCAGCTCCTTTGTTTTTGTTTCTTAGTTTAGCTCCAGGCCCAGAAAGCTGATCCATTCCTGACTGCACAGGGAACTGTCCTGGCAGCTTTTGTGCAAGGATGGGATGTTTGTCTATGTACTGACGGGGCCCTAAATACACTGTGGTTAGTGTTTGAACTAAGTGCTCCTTTTGGTACGCTAATCATGCGTTATCTATAAACTGTGCCCTCAAATATAGGTGTGAACACTGTATTGTTTGTTTCAATCTGTATTTTCACAGAAGGGTCATTGTCATCAGGTTGTAGTATTTCTATGTGGACATCAAGAGGAATGTAAACACGACCCTTCTCGTGGATTGGCACAGTGTTCTTTCCTGTTATTGTCTGTGGCCTTTGGGCTTTGGGGAGTATTCTAACATAGGTTTGCACAAGTAAATGTGTGTGTTGCTGTTAGTCCCTGCTAGCGGGAAGGCTAAGTCCTCAAGTGTGTCCTCGGGTTGTTTTCTGGACAGGGAACCTTCTGGAATGAAAACTGAATTAATTGTATTCTTTGTACATGGAAACCTTTTTAAAACTTATTCTCCCCCCACCCCTTCCTTCTTCCTTCTTTCTCTTCTGCTGTTCTACCCTGTCCCTTAATCTCTTATTTTTGGGAAGCCAGCACCAAATCTGTGGTCCTGTAGCCCAGGGCAACCGAAAGCCGAGACAAACAGAGGAAGTGTCATGAATGACATATTTCTCCAGCCACCTCATCTGGCAAGCCCAGCCAGTGGCCACCCCCCTCTCGAGGCGGTGCTCATAGAGCTCAGCCTGGCCAGGGAGGGTTGACCTAACCCCTTGTGGGACAGCTTTAGGTTGTCCTCTGTGGTCCCCCAGGCTCGTCACATCTCTTTACTCTTTCTGTAATTTGCTCATCATCTGGAGTTTATTTCTGGCAGACTGTGGTGAAAATTGGGAAGTGTCTCTTCTATTTCCCTTAAAGGGCCCAGAGGACTCAAGAAGTAGGATAGAGAGCTTGCCTCCACCCCACCCCTTTTTTGGTCACTCATGTACAGGCTTACATGCATGTATGAACTTCCATATGCATGCATGTACACCACCCATGTGCACATGAACACACCACACACACACACACACACACACACACACACACACACACACACACACACACCCCTGTGTGCATATATACACACGGGAAAGAGAGGGAGCTAAGCATCCAGCCAGCCTGGGCTTCCAGTGTCCCTAGGGGTTTTGAAAGTAAGCATGCCCTAGCACTTTCAAAGCCTGCTGTGGATGGGACTGATGTTTGGGGAGATCTCTAGGAACCTCTAGGATCAGGTTGCTTTGCTTTTTATTGGAATGACAGAGAGCCCTGCTAATGAGGCCAGTTTGTTATCTGCCCTGATTGGCAGCTTTCCCCTTGTCTGAGTTCTCTTGACATTGGGAAGGGAATTTACCTGATCCTAACACTTTCCCGATAGGAAGATTTTTGTTTTGTTTTCTTTTGTTTTGTTTTGTATCCTGGTGTCCAGGCATGGGGGTTGGTGGGGATAGTGCAGGGAATTTCCCCAGGAACTGAGATATCTCCTCAGCGGATCTCTGCGATTTACCCACTTGTCCTGTAAATAGGGCAACTTCGTCTTGTTCCTTGGGTTTTGGTCTGTTCCTGCAGAAGCCTGTTCCTCTGAGGGGATGACTCAGAGTTCCAGGTCTTTCTTGTGGTGCGCTGGCCTTGGCCTTTCCTCTGCGGAGCCTTTATCCAGTTCCTCCCCACACCCTGTTCTTCACTGCTGAAACTCCCTGCTCGGGGCCACCCTCATTCCCATCCCCCTCCCCTGCCTCTGGGGTATGTGGCTGGTCTCCCCAAGGGGAGTGTCACCCTTTAGGGGCTACAGCACTGGCCAGGAATGGCACAAAACAGCTTTTATCCTCCTGTGTCAGCTAGTCATTTGACGCAGGCTTGATAGGAGGACCTCCTAGTGTAAGGTCTTGACACATGCTGTATCACAACAGGTATTAGAATAATGTCTATTTTACAGATAAGAAAACCAAGGTTCAGGAAGGCCAAGAACCCCCAATTTCTACAACCAGTGAGCGAAATTGGTACTCGGGTACAAGCTAGGCACTGGTTTCAGTTCCCAATACCATGGGAGAGACACTGTTGCTATTCCTCTTTGGCAGGTGGAGAGAATTAACTTGCCCAGCTTCCTAGACCTCATCCCAGGTGGCACCTAGTTTCAATGCCATACCTGCTGGTTGTCAAGTCCCCATTTCCTGCAAGCAGGAGTGGGCAGTTAGAGCACTGGGACCTGATGTCACATAATGCGATTTTCCTGGTCCTCTGGCATTTCTTTGAATGTCATTTCATTCTGTCTTTTCAGGTGAGTGAGTCCTCATGGTCTTCACTGAGCACGTGAGGGCTGGCGAGCAGGGGGGTTTTGCAGTGTTTCTGAGAGCAGGGTGCTGGCAGGGCTGGGCAAAGTCACTCTGAGGATGTCAGAGCTAGAGAAATTCCAGGCTTGACACCCCCGTCGGAATCAGAGTGTGTTTCTCTCTCGGGTGAGGGGACATGAGCTGCTGTCAATGTGGCGTCTGTTCAGAGTCTGACCCAGAGTGCATGTCTAATGACAGGAAGCAGGAACCTCACCCCTCCCTCAGCCAGGGACTTCAACATTGCTTGGAGAAATGCTGCGCAGCCTGGAGCCAGCAGCATCGTGAGCGAACGGGTTCGGCTAGGGTGTTCACCTTTGCTTCCCCTTGCTGTCTTCCCCAGGCAACAGTTGCATCATTCTGCTGCAGGGATGGCATTTCCTATGAACTGTCTGTGCCGGGAGATTAACACGGAGCAGAGGTGGGACATGGCTTTCCTCAGTGCTGGGAACTGGGGTCTGGGCTGCCCTGTCAACCCTGTCTCCATTGTGCATTCCTGATGGGTCAGTGTTAGCTGGGAACTGCCCTGGAAGCAGGTTGGTAGCTGAAGAAGGGCTGAACAAGGGTTAGAACTAAAATGGCACAAGTGGCCCCTGGACCCGGCTCTCATGAGATTGTGACTCATTCTGCACAGCTGGCCTACTGAATCCTTCGTGTGTTCCCCGGGCGTCCTAGATAGGTCTTGGAAAGTGGCCAGTTTTCGAAAACAAAGGCAACCAAGAAGGGTGAAAGGGGTGTTGTGTTTGCCCCTTTAAATAGCAGTCCTGTAAACTGGGCACCAGTACTATTTGGAGTGACGTCCCCTCGAATTGCTGGTGGCAGAGTGAAGCCATTCCACTCTGATCAACTGGATTGAGAACCATAGTCCCTTTATGTTGACCCCAGCATCTTCTCTAGGGAGGAAGTTGAAGTAGCGAACCAGTTAGGAACATGAGTGTATTTATAAGAACATTATGCATCATTGGGGGATGTAGAAAACCCATGGACACCCCAAGGATAACTCATTAGAAGATGGGTTAAGAAGATGGTAACACAACATGCTCTTAAGATAAAATAAAGCCCCATGCCACTAAAAATGAGCATAGCTTGTGATTACACCCACATTAAATATACATATCTGTATGACAGATCTGGGGAATAATATGGATGATGAATAGTTATTAATAAGGCAGTGGGGTTGTAGGTAACATTTTCTTCTATTATAGTGAAAAGAAAAAAATTAGAGATTTAGAATTCTGACCTAAGTTAAATTCCAAAGCTGTTCCATCCAATTACGCATCTTTAATTTTTTTTATAATTGCACACATATATTTATGTAGGGTGTGCACACACACAGTGAGGGAGTGCCATGGTGTGGAGGTTGGAGGACAACCTACGGGGGTCAGTTCTCTTCTTCTGCCATGTGGCCACCAGGTTTAGGGGCAGGCACCTCCACCCACTGAGCCTGCCCTGATTATGTAACATTCAAAACTTGCCCAGAACCTGAATTCTTTGTCAGGAAAGTGGTAGGTTGTCCCAGCAAACTTTTGATATCCTTTCGATTTCGGTTGCAAAATCTCTCCAGGTAGAAGCTGACTTTGTGGTCATATGGTAATAACCTCGTGTGCAAAGCCCTCTGAGGGTTTCTGCAGATCAATTGTCAGGTCTCAAGGGTTTTTTTTTTTGTTGTTGTTGTTGTTTGTTTGTTTTTGTTTTTCGAATCAAGAGTCCTCTATGTAACAGCCCTAGCTGTCCTGGAACTAGCTCTTATAGACTAGGCTGGCCTCGACCTCACAGAGATCCGCCTACCTCTGCCTCCCGAGGGCTGGGATTAAAGGCGTGTGCCACCACTGCCTGGCTAAGGTCTCAAGGCTTTTGATGTGTGTGTGTGTGTGTGTGTTCACTCGTGTCTATGCATGGAGATCAGGGTTAATATCAAATGTCTTTCCCCTTTGTTCTCTGCCTTGTTTTATGAAGTGGTGTCTGACTGTCTCTCACTGAAGTGAAACTCACTGTTTTGGCCAGACTAACTGGTCAGCAAGTCCCCGGGACATGCTTATTGCTGTCCCTAATGCTGCGGTCACAGGTGCATGACTTTTATGTCATGCTGGGTTCTGAACCCTAGTCCTCATACTTGTACAGCAAACATTTTGACCACTGTCTTCCAGCCATGTGGCTTGTCACCGTGACCAAGGCAACTTATAAAAGAAAGCATTTAACTGAGGGCTTGCTTACAGTTTTTCAGAGGGCTAGTTTTATCATCGTAGGGGGAGCATGGCTTCAGGCAGGCAAACATATCATTGGAGCAGTAGCTGAGAGCTTACATCTGATCCACAGCCATGAGAGTTGAAAGGAGGGATCTCAAGCACTAACTGGGGATGGTTTGGGCTTTTGAAACTCAAAGTCCTCTTTCCCCATCCAGTGACACACTCCCTCCAACAGGCTATGCTTCCTCCAACAGGCAACACTTCCTAATCCTTCCCAAACAGTTCTACCAACTGCAGATCAGGTATTCAAATATATGAGCCTATATGGGAGCCATTCTTATTCAAACCACTGCATGGCTCTTGGTTTGATAAAAATTTCAGATCCAAACCGTGGGCCACCTTTGTGAGTGAATGAGCTCGAACCATCAAGCCCTCGAAATCAAGCAAAGCTGTCTGTGGTGGAGAGAGTCATTCTGGGCCATGCCCACTATTGAGTCTGGTGGACCTGCCCTTGAGATCTTGACCTCCTGCTGTCTGCAGATGGCCTGAGGGCTCTCACCCCCACTCCACATCTGCTTTTGATGAGTCAGGGAATTACTGCTCTCCATTTGGCTCTTCTCTTGGATGGATTTGTGAGTTATAAATGACCCTCATCTCCACAGGCAGATTTCATTAGCCTGGCCTTTGATCTGGGTTGCCAGGAGTCTGCGTGTGAGCCTCACGGAAGAAAGGATTTTATGAGGTGCCAATGTGTTGACGAGCTCTCAACCTGATACCCCCAATGAACATTCACCCACACTAAAGGGGGTGTTTGCCCTTTTGATCCTGGGTTCCCTTTAGAACTCCCTGCTTCAGGGAACCCTCATGTGTTTGGAATTCAGGCAAGGGTGTAGCAATGAAGGACCACTCTAACACAATGCCTGGAAGACGCTTGGCGCTGGAGGTTGGGGGCAAGGTTCACATTCCTAATTTGGATGGGTTCCTTTTCCGTTGCTATAAGAAAGCCCCATGACCAAATCAACTTAGGGGAGAAAGGATTTATTTTGGCTTACAGTTCAGAGACAGAGTCCGTAATGGTGGGGAAGGCGTGGTGACAGGCTGCTGGAACAGGAAGAGATGAGAACAGAGATGACATCTCCACCCACATGCAGGAAGCAGAGAGGGTGATTAGAAATGGGGTGGGGTTGAGAGCTGTCAAAATGACTCCCTTCCCTCAGCTTGGCCACACCTCCTAAACATCCCAAACCTCCCCCAGCAGTGCCACCAACTGAGGACCAAGTGTACAAACACCTGAGCTGGGGGGGGGTGACATTTCTCACTAAATGACTACAGCAGATAACCCACAGGGCCTGCATGCCCCCAACTGTGACCACAGGGACATCCAACCACCTTGCCCACCCACACTGAGAATCAAAGGAAGGTATGTGACGTCACTTTGGGATACGCTCAGACGCGATGCCCATGTGAGTTGACGGGATTGCTGTGAAGTAAATACAAGCTGGAGCATGACACCGTAACAGCTTCTGAGTCCCCTCCTCACCACTGATGACTGCCGGAGAGGAGAGTGGGTGTTTCTTGAATTAGGTGCTGCAAACATGCAGGCTCGCCTGGGAAGGCAGTGAAGGCCGGGGTGCTGTTCTAAGGGCTTTAGTGTCAGAAGACGACTAGCCTTCTCTCTGCCAGTCACCTTCCTGGAGCTTGGAAGGGATGGGTTACTTCCTCTCCCCAGGCACAACCCATGAGTAGGAAGTCTGGGTGGGTGGTGGACTTCAGAGGTGGGCAGCTCCCTTGGTGTGACAGACGCTATCACTGGTGTCCCCCACTTAAGGAGTTTATGGGGGGATTTTGCCTGATACCGAAGAGGGAGCTGTCTCTCAACTCCAGTTTCTGGCAAGTGCTTGGACCAAGACTGGCTCTGAGGGAGACTGAGGCAGATGAAGGTCATGGGAGAAGAGGTAAGGGATCCTGTACCACCCAGCCAGGCAGAGGCCTGCTGCTCAACTGTTCAGACCCCGCCTGAGTACAAGTCAGGAAAGGGAACGGAAGCCGGAGAACTGTGCCAACTGTAGGGTAAAGGGTGTGAAACATCTTTCTGTACCGTTTTTTAAAACTGCAAATGAGGGCTTGGGAAGTGCTTGTCATATAAGCGACTGGGTAAGCGCAACAGCTCACCCTTAATTCCAGCACTCTGGAGGTGGAAACAGGGAAACCCCAGTGCGGACTGGCTAGCTGTACTAGCCAAACTGGTGAGTGCTGGGTTCAAGTGAGAGACCCTGCCTCAGTGTAGAGTGAATGAGGAACGCATCTGATGGCAACTTCTACATGTATGTTCACAAGGATGCACACCCACTCATACACACATGTGAAAGCACATACACACACATACCACACAGTGCACAAATAAAAACTAGATTTGAGCCTACAATGATCTCTGAAAAATAAAGGTTAGAATATTTGATTCTTTTGAAATACTGTAAATTCCAAAGGGACTTTGTATTTAGGTTTTTCAAGTTTGCAGCTTACTTCTTCGTGTCAATATTTTGCTCACATCCAAAAGGCTTAAATATGGGCTGCCAAAGCCATTGCAGGCCCTAAAGGGGAATGACATGCCGATGCGTGCTGCAGTGCCCGGCCTTGGGAGCTTCGTGATAAGTGGAGGCGCCAGAGGAGACACAGGAGACCACACATTGTACGCTTCTGCTTTCTGTGAAGTGACAGGGATCAGATTAGTGGTTGCTCTGGGCTGGGGTTCCTCAATCACTAGGTATGGGGAGGGGCTGCTGATGGGTACAGGACTTCTTTTATGTGTGTGTTTTAAAGTTATATGAGATAATGCTTGTATGGAAATGTGATTATAGTGAAAATACCGAGTTGGGCCCTGAACCGGATGAATTGTGTCTTGTGTTCAGTCAAGCTCTTCAAAAGAAGTAGCATCCCGCCGGGCGGTGGTGGCACACGCCTTTAATCCCAGCACTCGGGAGGCAGAGACAGGCAGATCTTTGTGAGTTTGAGACCAGCCTGGTCTACAAGAGCTAGTTCCAGCGCAGGCGCCAAAGCCACAGAGAAACCCTGTCTCGAAAAACCAAAAAAAAAAAAAAAAGAAGAAGTAGCATCCCTTGGCAGTTCTTGTAGAAATAGTGCAGGCCATAGCAAAGGTCCGGTACCCCTTAGCTGAAGGGTTTGGGACAAGAAGAGTTTCAAATTTCGGAGTAAGATATTTACATATACACAATGAGTTATCTTGAAGATGGGTCTCTGGTCTAACTGTGAAATTTCTATGTCAGGTTTACTACCAACTGGGCGGTGGTTGTGCATGCCTTTAATCCCGGTACTCAGGAAGCAGAGTCAGGCAGATCTCTGAGTTCGAGGCCAGCGTGGTCTAAAAAGTGAGTGTCAGGACAGCTAAGACTACACAGAGAAATCTTGTCTTGAAAAACCAAAAGCCAAAACCAAATCAAAATGAATCGGTTTATTACTGACCTCATATAATGTTATAATGTCCGAGGTTTCTTTTTTTTTTTTGAGACACAGTCTCGTGTATGCTAGGCTGGCCTCTATCTTGCTATGAGCCACCAGCCTCCTCTGCCTCCTGAACGCTGGGATTACAGACCTGAGTTTGTTAGTACTGGGGACGGAGACATGGGCATGTTAGGAAAGCCTCCTACCAGCCAAGCCCGTTTCCTGGCCCCTGAAAGCACTTCAGTAGCATGCCTGCAATTTGGCTGGCACTTGTCATATGAGATCAGTGTGGGGCTTCCCACATATGTCGTGATATTTCAGATTTTGGAGCATTTTGGAGGTAGAACTTTCAGAACTAAGAACTGACAACTTATAGTCGGTCGTTCTTTGGATATTCTGAGATTTTCACGGAAAACATGTCCAGATTCAGGCCATCATTTCAGGGCATGCTTTTGGCTTGTCACACAGCAAGTGGACTGGCGTCTATGGAGTCCGTGGAGATGCTCCAAGGAGGGAATGCCAGCCAACGTGTGCAAGGCATTCCACAGATACTTTTCCCTGTGCCCACGTGTACCCTCCTCCACTCTGCATGGTTATAGATAAGTCCGGGAAAGCTCAGTAAACATAAGGAAGGCCACCACAGGAAGCAGGCCCAACTCTTGGGGTGCTTTGGCCCTAATATTCACCTTCTTGTCATTGCTGGCTGCTGGAGGGTGGCTGCGCCTTTCTCACAGGGGCAGCTTCCCCAGGAATGTCACCAGAGAGATGATCTGTGAATGGATTTCTGCTTTGGTTCCTCATCGAGGACCTCTGCTCCCTCCGGAAATGGTCCTGACCCTTTGCTGTGTTCCCGAAAAGCAGCTCTCTCCAGGGGACCTTCTGTGGAAGGAGGACAGTGGGAAAGTTCATGCAGGCATTTCAGGGACATGTTTGTAAGCCCCATCATTAGCTTAGGGGAAGCATGCCTGTTTCTCTGAAGTGCTGGGTATCACATGGCTCACTAATCAGATATTGGCACTGGCTGTGGAGGGAGGGCCTAGCCTCGTAGTCAGGGAACCTGGTTCTGTTTTTGAAAGTGGCATTGCCATTGTGTGGTGAACAGGGCCCTCAAAGGCCCGAGTGGGTGGAAATGGACGGAAAGGCAAATGGAAAAACAGACTACACTCAGCTAGAATCAGAATAGCTGCTTCTCAAAAACTCACTTCCCCGGGTCGCCATCTCGACCTGTTTTCCCAGAACAGGGGCAAGGGGTGAGGGCACAAACCAGAGTTTACACTCAAGGTGCGTCTCGTGGTCCTTGAGGATGGAGAAGCATGGTGTTACAGTGTCTGAGTCCCTTTGTGGGTCCTGTTACTGATCTGAAGGTTTCCCCGGCCATTCACTTTGTGGAAGGGTGAGTGGAGGCTGCTCTTTGCTTGAGCTGTCCCAGGAGCAGGCATTCTGCATTGAGTATCCTACATGGGGCTCTCTCGGGTTCCTTAGGTAGAGAAGGAAGCAGGCAGGTCTTGTGGAAAGAACTGGGCCATTGAAAGACACATTTTCTCTCATAAAAATGAGAGTTCTGACAGTGAAGCTCCATCACTCAGAGGTCTTAACCTACCATGCGCAAGACACTAGGTTTGATGCTTAGCACTGGGGGGAGTGTAAATATGTTTGTGTTTAATGGTTTTAGGATCTTAGGTATCACGGAGGCTGGAGAGATGACTCAAGGTTAAAGAGCACTGACTGCTCTTCTAGAGGACCCAGGTTTGGTTCCCAGCACCCACATGGTGACTCACAGCAACCTATAACTCCAGTTCCAGGGGATCCGGTGCCCATTCTGGTCTTTGTGGGCACCAGGCATGCACACGGTGCACAGACTTCCATGGCAGGAAAAATATCCCTACACATAAGATGAAATACATAAATCCTAAAGAGAGTATCCCAAAGGCCGTGTTTACTCCCGACAGGATACATAGAATGAAAGACAGAACTTTGAGAACTTAGTACTTATTCTCTGTAATGGGCAAATCAAAGCATCCAGTGTGTAGATGTAAACTATTTTATCCAGTCCAATATTAAGATATTTAAAAGAATCATTATGCTCAGTGGGTTGAGCATTATTTCCAGACTGAGCTTGCGGTTCCCAGTGTTCTCTTGAGAAATGGTTTGCCTTGTTGACCCCTCAGGAAGGAGGGGTGTCAGGCTTCCTGGATGTGGGCCTGGGAGTCTAACAGCATCTAGCAGAGGCATGAGGTTTTCTGAAAGTTGTTTATCTATTGATACATACACACGTAGGTGCAAACATGCATGCATGCATGCCTGTGCATAGGTGTGAACATGCGTGGATGATAACGAAGCATTTATACAGGTCTACACACATACTCGCAAATATGCGTGCATTTATTTATGTCTTCATACACACACACATAAACATACAAGTTACGACCTTGTTCTTGATTTCATTTTGTGTCCCCTGTTTTCTCTCTTCCTCCTTGTCATCTATTTTTCCTGTCCTTGTTTGATGGCATCTTCTTGCATTTTAAGGTTTTATTGTCGTTCACTTGTTTTTCTTAGACAGGATATCACTAAGTGCCCATGGCTGACTTATTCACTAGGTAGCCCAAGTTGAACTCAGACTTGTCAAGCTCCTCCTGCCTCCAACTCCTGCATGCTGAGACTATAGGTGTGTCAGCCAGGACTGGCTTGGGTATCTCTCTAAAGCCACCTCCAAGCTTTTGGGGAGGAGAGAGGCTAGATATAAGGAAACAGAATAAAATACAACATGTAGAAAAAAGATAAAGAGAAAATGTACCAAGTCGAGTTGGTTGATTTAAAAGGGTGGTGGTGGTGATTGAGTGGATGTAATATTAATTTTTACCTAAAATTACCTGCATTTTAGAAAAGTCAGCTTTGAAGAAGGCAATTTTCCTTATGTCCCATGCTTGTCTGGTGGAAGGAACATCCCTTGTCAAGCAGGGTGGGGCAGAAGGATCTCCACGTTTCAGCCCTATGGGTTAAATGAGAAAGCTGACCGTGTTACCTGGAGAGTACAGTTGACCCACCAGATCCAAGGATTTTGCATCTGTGGATTCAGTTAATTCTGGATTCAGCCAAACAACAAATAAAAAAAAAAACTGTTTGGAAAAAAATTTTGGAAAGTTATAAAATGCGCAATTGAGATTTGCCACAGTGCAAGCGCTAATACCAGGTCCACACAGGCAGAGTGCTATGAGTCCTGCATCAGGTCCTGCAAGCAAGCAATATGGAGAGGCTATGAAGTGTACGGAGGGGGTCTGGAGTGGAGCCCAGCTGTAGCATGCTGGGGTTCGGGGATCAATTCTCAGTCTCCCTGCAAAAGTATATAGATGGATGTAGCAGACTGGGTGCAAACACTAATGCAAGGAATTTAGGTGTCTGTGAAGTTTTGGCATCCTACGGGTGTCCTAGAATGATGCTCACAGACACGTGAGCCCCATTTGCTTTTTCAACTGAAAGGTAAGGTGTGAGTGTGAGTGCCAAGTAGTGATTACATAGGGCATTCGTTGAGCTCTTCCTGTATCTGAACACTGTCCATGCTCTGAAGAGCTTACGCTTTGTAGTGTGTGTGTGTGTGTATGTGTGAGTGTGTGTATATGTCTGTCTTTATGTGCATCTGTGTGAGTCTGGGTGTCTGTCTGTGTCTTTGTGTG
This sequence comes from Dicrostonyx torquatus, assembly GCA_028555095.1. NCBI lineage: Eukaryota > Metazoa > Chordata > Mammalia > Rodentia > Cricetidae > Dicrostonyx > Dicrostonyx torquatus. The sequence continues at coordinate 687,800 of JAQHUG010000204.1, forward strand.
TCCCTGTGAATGTGTATGTGTGTGCGTGTGTGTCTCTGAGTGTGTGCATCTCTGTATGTGTGTGTTTGTGTGAGTGTGTGTCTCTGTGAGTGTTGAGTGTGTGGGTGAAGGTGTGTGTGTGTCTGTGTGAGTGAGGATATATGTGAGTATGTGTCTGTGTCTTTGTGTCTGTGTGAGTCTATGTGTATGTCTCTGTGAGTGTGTCTCTGTGAGTGTGTGTGAATATGTGTGAATATGTGTGAGTATATGAGTGCATGTGCTACTCAGAAGTTATTGCAGATGGCAGTGCAGATGGGAGTCTCATGAACTTGGTGGGGAGGTGCTGTCTGGTGAAGCGCAAAGGGAGGGATTTCACTGAGGAGTCCCTGCCAGAGCAAAGAGCACAGAGTGGACAGGAACAGGGTGAATCCAAGGAGTAAGAAACCCACAGGGTGGCCATGGGTGGTAACCATGTCGGGGACAGAGAGTGCCATGGAGACTAGAGACGTCTGCTAGAGTCAGATCTAGCCGGGCCCTGGGGAGATGCTTGAGTCTGCCCTTCCTGGTTATGTTTATGGGGCCTGCAGCTGCGGATAAAGGGCATTCCAAGGTCTGTTTGTCTGCCTAGGAGCAGGGATGAAGGGAAGTGAGGGGTGAGGCAGGCTGTAGCCACAGACAGTCCAGAATGCTTGCTGCTAGCGAAGGGCTACTTTTGTTGTTGGGTTTGTAGGGTGGAATAGGAAACACAGACGAGGGAGAAAAGTTGGAATTGTCTTGATGGAGTTTCTAGGGTAGCATTTTGTCAAAGCCCTCATCAGTTGACACCATGTTCTAGATACTAGGTAGCCGTGGAACCCTGTCGTTACATAGACTGATTCTTTGTGCTGGTACCTGAGAACTCCCCAATGAATTAGCGCTGGAAAAAAAGAAGAATTCTGTCAAAAGAATTTAGAAGCATGTTTTAAAATACATTTATTTTAATTGCCATCTAGTAAGGATATTAGCTTACAGGGTGCAGTGTGACATTCAATACATTTAAGTAATTTATAATGATCAGGCAGAGTAACTACTGTATCTGATGATAATCTCAATATGTATGAAGCCAAGTTAAGCCAATCACAATATACTTGCCTCTGAAAGTTTTGATTCTGGGCATAGGAAATCTAATATTCCGTTTTGGAAGAATAGTTCTTTGCTTTAGGAGTTGGAGTCTTGAGCTTTTTCCTTATCATTGCATGAATTTGGTTGAACTTTGAACAGCTAATTTCAGTTAGAATCTTAGTGCTTTGTGTGTGTGTGTGTGTGTGTGTGTGTGTGTGTGTGTGTGCAAAAGATGGGCCGTAACAGTTCCAGAAAACCCCATGTTATCAAAGAAGCCTGGGCAAGAGCCCTCCAGGGATCCTACGAGAGATAATGGCATGTGCAAAGACCCTGGGATGCGAGGAAGCAGCCCGATGTAGCAACTGAAAGATGGTCCATGTAGCTGGAGATAGAGGGCAAGACAGAGCCGGCACAGGGTCCTGTTGCAGAGGTCAGCCAGGCTCTTGCAGAGCTTGTTGTGACTTTAAACTACATTTGCAGTTCAAGAGGAAGGCACTGGAGGGTTTAAATCAAGGAGCATTGTAAGGCTGATAGACATTCTGTCTGCGTGTGATCTTCATAACAAAGTCTGTAGGTAATACTATCCCCTTTAGAAGCAACCCTGAGACTTAGGGCAGCAGAGCCATTTACCCAGGGGTACCTGAGAGCCACCAGCGGAGCCAGGGTACAGACTGAGCAGCCTGAGTTCATCTTTGTCCTAAATATCAGCCCACCTTAGTAATAATATTACAGCAAGCTCAGCTTCAAAATGTTTTAAACTCTTAAGATGAAAGATTGTCCTTAAATTACGGAGTGGAATTACACCAAGGAAACCTGACTGGCCAGGAGCAAGCGGGGCTGCTGGCTGTTTTGGGTAGGTCCGTCGTACATGGCCCCATTCCAGTCTCAACGAGGCCTGGCTGTCTACTGGGGCGTCTCAGCAGCACAAAGGGTTTGGCTCCTCTAGCTGGCCCTCTGACACTGCCATTGTCCACAAGGACTCCTTGTCCTCGGAATGTGCCCCAGGCCTCGGGGACTTGGATTTGATAAATCTGATCTGAGGCGTTCATGCAAAGTTTCACTTGTCGGCAGTTTCTCCCCGTTGGGCACTCAGCAGGCTTAAGTGCATTCCGAGACATTGTTGGAGAGATCACTGTCTCCAGTGGGAACCCAGGAGGCTCAGTTCAGGGTTCAAGTGGATAAACACCTGCTCCTGACTCTCTAGTGATGACGACAAATGTCCGTTCCTTCCTCAGTTGACCACGTCGTTCCAGAGCCCGGGACCAGCCTGCTGGCGGCCTTCGATCAATGGAGGGAGTGGGCTGACAGCAAGTCCTGCTGTGATTACTCTCTGCACGTTGACATCACCGAGTGGCACAAGGGTGTCCAGGAGGAGATGGAAGCACTGGTGAAGGACCACGGTAGGTCTCGCAACTCCACTGTAGGTGCTTCGTTCTGACCCAAAGCCTTCCTCGAAAGAGCAAACCATGGGGGCTTTCAGCTCCAGCGTATGCTGACTGCAGGGGCCCTAGCCAGTGTGGGTGCATCAGTCTATATCAGATAGTGTGGCTTTCTCCTGGGCTGCCTTCTTGTGTAACAGCATTCTACAGCTCACTGGCTTGAGAGATGTGATCTGAAGGAGTAACTGGCCCTCCAAGGCCCAGTGAAGCAGTAGGCTTGCCTTTGGAGTTTTAGGGTAAACATGTCACACAAACCTGCAAGAATGAGGCTGGCTGAGGAGGTGATGAGACTCTTCAAACCGGGGGCAAGTTGAAGGGCCTTTTCTGCTTCAGAGAATCCCAGGAATTAGGAGGAAGGATTCTCAGGAAGACCAGAGGAGTCTTCATGTACCTTGAGGTGCCCTAGGACTCCTGTCCACAGGAGACCTGGGGGGCTCAGACAATAGAGCTGAACGAGATAGTTTTCCTGGGCCCCTTTCAGCTTGGCTGTGAATTAGGTTCTAGGAGTCACTCTTTGATACAAGGTCACGAGGTCTTGATTTGTGGGGAAACACTACTAATTGTTTTGTTCTTAGCGGTTCAGAGTCAGAAACACTGTATGCTCTGAGTGAAAAGGTGGAGGCAGATATTTAGGCGTGGAGACTGACAGGAAAAGCATCCACAGACCCTGTATAAAAGGCTCTGGAGTGGGGAGCCAGCTTGTCCACAGACTAGCTGTGTGACATTGGGCAATTCGTGTAAACCTTGAATCTTAATAATTTCAATATTTGTCCTGAGGATATTGGACTAAGATGTCCTTTAAGTTTCTTCCTAGTGTGGAAGTAACCCCCCAACCCCTCAACTCTGAAAAATCTTACTTTTTGTTTTTTTACTCTCAAGGACCATTTTAATAGAATTTAAAAGAAAAAAAGCCCAAAAGTAGGTAAGTTGCCTGGAAGGTAGAGGGAGAAAGAAAAGAGAGAAAAGATGGTGCTGTTTGAATTAAGCTGGCATGAGGCCAGCTACATGGCAGACAGCAGCCACCAGGCGGGAAGGGGATCTGGAGAAGCAACAAAGCTCAATGTGGTCGAGAAAGCACACTTTGAAAAGGGATAGAAAGAGGAAGTGGAAAAGTTACATTTTTCTGAATGATTCAGAAAATCGAGCAGACGTATGAAGCCTCATGGCTGCGGCCCTGAAACCCATTACACGAGAGAGCTGGAATTCTAGGATGGAAAGCTCGTTACCTCATTTAAAGGAGTAATTATTCCTCCCATCTTTTTAGCGTGGCTTCAGGTGAGCCTGCCTTCCAGAGGGGCAGTCCCTTGACCAGGATTTCTCTTTAAAGAGAGGAGGCAGTGTTTCATCTTCATCCAGACATAGAGCTCATTTTTCCCCCCCAGCTAGGAGGCAACAGCTTTCCCTTAAGGGTCATTCAATGCTACTGTAACTTTTCCCCCGCTTCTGAATAGGTAACCCTAAAATCATTTCAGAACCAGACCCTGGCCAGAGCCTTTAAACACACTTCTGGCATTTCTGGCTTCTAGTGAGGACCATTTTCACTTCTTGAGAATACTCAGATGCTGCTGGATTTTAAATTTCAATTCATAGGGTCAGTCTATCCCAAATCAGGCTAGGCAGGTTGCCTGGCAACTGTTGCCTGGCATGGAGTGAAAAACTGGGATGCCCAGAGGCCTTTAGCTCAGGCAGCTTCCAGCATCCCCAGGTGGCTTGGATTAAGCTCTGAGGCTCTGAGGTTGTCAAGACAATTGTTTAAAACCGTGATGGGTTCTTGGACAGGGATGTTTGGTCTGGTGCCATGGGAGACACAAACTCCAAGATGCTATGATGGACAGCTGCTTGCCAAACTAATGAATTTTTTTTCTAATTAAAAAAAAAAGTCTCTTTAAAACCAGCATAGCTTGCCAAAGAAAAGACAATTTTCATAGCCAGAAGTTTAATTTTCTTGTCAAAGTCAGAATAAATGCTTGTTTTCAAAAAGTTTTTTTAAAAAGTGATAAATTATATATATCTCAATAGTCTCTTTTTTAAAATTATTCATTTGTTTATTTTACGTGTGTAAGTGTTTTGTTACATGTGTGTCTGTGTACCATGTGGATGCCTGGTGCCTGCAGAAGCCAGAAGAGTCCATTAGATCCCCTGGGACTGGAGTAACAGTTATGAGCCACCATGTAGGTGCTGGGAACCAAACCTGGATCCTCTAGAAGAGCAGCCAGTGCTCTTAACCTCCGAGATATCTCTCCAGTCCGAGATGCACAGTTTGATTCACTTCTAAGTGCGCAGTTGCGTGGGCTCCCCCTTCGCCTTGGTTTGAGTCCATCAGTGTGGGGTCTCTGGGGTGGGTCAACAGGTAAAGGCACTTGCCGCCAAGCTTGATGAGCTGACTTTGATTCCCAGTGCACACATGGTGGAAGGAGAGAACTGACTCCCCACAAGTTGTCCTCTGACCTCCATGTGCATGCACGTATGCACACATGCATGTACGCATGCACACACGCACACGTGCACACACTCAAGTAAATGCAATAAAAACTCCCCAAGCCATTACCACTATCCACTTCTAAAATGCTTCATTTTACTGAAATGAAAATCTGTCTCTGTAATTCTGCCTCCTCTTCCTCCAGTTCAGGTATCCCCATCCTGCCTGTCTGTGTGACACTGACTGCTCTGTCCCTCCTACACGTGGGCTTTGCAGCACCTGTCTTTCGTAACTGGTGTATTTCACTCGGTAGGATGGCCTTCTGTGTCTGTGCCCATTGTCCCACGCAGCCAGAGTTCCTTTGTCAGGCTGACTGGTGTTCCAGCTGGCACAGAGACCTCCTCTAGTCATGCACTGATGATCCCCGGGTGGTGGGGTGGGTGGGGTGGGGCGGTCCCACCTTCTGAGTGTTGTGAGTTATGCTGTGGTGTGAATGCATTCACAGCACAGGTTTTAATCTTGTTGGACTTTTAAAGTTCCCAAGTAGGAAAATCCTAAGAACCCTGAAAACAGTTTCCAGAAATCTTGTTCCTGGCTTCCCATTTGCTTTGTCATTCTGTCTGTCTGTCTCTGTCGTGCTTAACTCTGTGATGATGAAGATTAAACCCAGGGCTTCATCTATGCCAGTTGAGTACTCCGCTGCTAAGCTGTGTACCCAACCCTCTGTAGTTTTGATTTTTTGAGGCAGTCTCTCTAAGCGTCCTACACTGCTTTGAGCTCACTCTGAAGCTCAGCCAAGCCTCCAAAGTGTGCTCCTCCTGTTTGAGCTTCCCGAGCAGCTGGGATGACAGACACGAGGCTGCACGGTTGCTTTGTCGTTCTCCTGGCATCTCCATCTCTTCTTCTCTTCTTTTGCCCCCCCCCGACACCCCTCCTCCCACACAGATAGGCACAGGCACACATCCAGGTGTGAACAATGCTATCGCTGTCTTATATCTTGATTGTTGGGTTTGGGTTCGTCTACTACAGCTCACATATTGTCCTCTCTTCTTCCTCTGTCATCAGGGGTGAACTCCTTCCTCGTGTACATGGCTTTCAAAGATCGATTCCAGCTGACGGATTCCCAGGTAAGAAAGCCAGCCTTTCCGAGTAGGCTCCTGCTGTTCTGTTTGGTCTGGTCACCACTGGCACCCGGGGAAACATTCTTTCATGTGTGTAGGGCTCACTCATAGGTCAATGGGACATGGCTGACAGATTTGATTTTGATGGAGTCATGCTCCATCAGACTCTGAAATCTGACCTTGTGACCTCTGCTCAAGACACGGTATGGCCTGGAGGTGGTATTGAGAGCCCCTCATCATACCTGGGCTGAGCTGTCATCCCGTTTCTTGTATCTCACTCCTGTCCTTTTGGTTAGGCTGCCTCTGTGAATGGCTGAGTGGTCAGAAGCAGCCCCCTTGAGCATATTGCTAAGTCTGGCCTACCAGAGCAGCCTGGCTGCCATTTCTCCCTCACCAAGCGGGTTTCCTTGGACCTGGAAGATTCAGGTTCTGGTCTCTGAGCTCACCCTCCTCTTCCTCAGATCTATGAAGTGCTGAGCGTGATCCGGGACATCGGTGCCATAGCTCAAGTCCACGCAGAGAATGGTGACATCATTGCAGAGGTACGGGACTCTTCTCACATATTCTTCATCTTGAGGAAAGCAAGCTTGACAATATAGGACAGCTTTGGGAGGGGAACACAGTGTGGGAATCCCGAGGGCCTGGTGTTCTGGTCCCAGGGCTCTGTTGGTAATCTCCTGCTAGTGTAGGGCATGTGGTTGGTTCCCATTCTAGGCTCTTTCTCTCGGCACTGCAACACAGATATTCTGGATGGAGTTGAATACCCAGCTCCCACTGGGGCATCATCATGTACTCAGATGTGGGCCAGGAGGGCCTCTATGTTCAGCATACCCAGGGAAGGTTCACAACCTTCCTGATGCTAAGACCCTCCCTTTAATACAGATCCTCATGTTGTGGTGACCTGCAACCTTAAAATTATTTCATTGCTCGTTCATAACTGTAATTTTGCTACCATTATGAACCATACTATAATTATCTGATATGCAGGATATATGATGATCCCCCACAGGTTGAGACCCACTACTCAAGTGGGACTGGGGTTAGTGTCGTGCCTCTTCTCTTTCTGAGGTCTGGGATGGCACTGTGAACAGGGCCCACTACCCTTCTTGCTGGGAGACTTTTAGCCAAGGTCTCTCACCAGTCATCCACCTGACACCCAGCTCATCTGATCAGTTGGCTTTTTACGCTTTACAGGAACAGCAGAGGATCCTGGATCTGGGCATCACAGGCCCCGAGGGACACGTGCTGAGCCGACCAGAGGAGGTGAACGTCTGGGAGTGGGATGTGTGGCTTGAGGTCTCTTGGACTGTGCAGAGCACTAACCCGCCCCCCCCAGTACCTCTTGAAAGTGGGGGTTTTTTGGATGCACACTGGTCTTTCAAAGAAATGTGTGCACATGTGTTTGCATGTACATACCCACTAGCAATACCGCCAGGCCCAAAACACGGGCTGGAATCACAAAGCTCTTTTACATCTCTGAAACACACATGAGGAGCCTTCACCCAGAGCTCAGTGGAGCCTGGTGGACAGAACCATTGAAAACTGTGGGCAGGGTTAGCCCCGGCTGCAAAGCCCAAAGTTACCACACTAGACCATGGAGTCTGTTAAGTCAGAGGCTGCAGGCTTCAGGTTGTAGGAGATGGCGTTTTGGCCACTAGATTTTTCACTGTAAGGTCTTAGTTAGGGGTTTTATGGTTGTGAAGAGACACCATGACCACGGCAACTCATAAAGAAAACATTTAATTGGGGTGGCTCCCTTACAGTTTCAGAGGTTCAGTCTGTTATCATGAAGGGGAGCATGTGGTGTTGGAGCTGAGACTGCTACACCTTGCAGGCAACAGGAAGTCAGCTGAAAGTCACACTGAGGGAAGCTTGAGCAAAAGAGACCTCAAAGCCCGCCCCCACACTGACATACTTCCCCAACAAGGCCACACCTCCTAATAGTGCCCCTCCTTTTGAGGGACTTCTTTTTAACTCCCTACACAGAGGCTAGTCCTTCAGTAAGGGTAAAGGTCATTCTAACAGCTGTCTGAAAAGTCTGAGGGAAGAGGATGATGGGGGAGTTCTGCAAGGAATGTTCTAGATTACAAAGATGTGTTAGAGGTGAAGAGAAGACTCTCAGGGACCTGGGTGTTTGGAGGTTCAACATTTAAGGGTTCCCAGAACCAGATAAGAAGGGGGATGTTTGGTAAGGGGTCTGTGAAGGAGCTGGGGCCACCAGATCCCAGAGCTTTGCCAGAACAAAGCACGGAAGCAGGAAGGATGCCCACGTGTCTCCCAGAAGGAGATCGCTATCAGGGAACCACCGTTGTGGTTGAGCCTTTAAACAGAAAACTTTAACCCATTTGTATGTGGCTCAGACTGGGTGCTTCTCTTTGGCCATTGTCATACAGAATTGCCAAGTGCAGAGGGGCCAGTTATGGACATCCTTGAGGGCCAATGGGGCTAGGACCATAGCATGGGGGAGGGGGAGTAGGCTTGTCAGTTGATTTGGAGGTGCCCAACTTATGCCAGGCTCTGAGTTTGATGTTGCCCTCACTAATTTCACCCCGTGACATTCCTGTGAGGTGAGGCCAGATATAGGGACTTCAGAGGAACAGAGATAGGGGATGGGAGGGAGGGAGGAGAGGAGGAGGGGCTGGCAGTACAGAGTTAGGACTCCAGGCCCTTCACTCTTGCTGATCCTTTGGATGGTGACTGTTCAGTTTGCCAAGCTGAGTTTGTTGTGTGTGTGTTGAACACAGAGAATCAAACATGGAGCCATTCTGAGTGGACTTGCTGTGCAGCCCACTTAGGAAGAAACTACCAACACACAGGACACAACATTAACTAACCATTTAGCTTTAGTGTGGCGTCAGGATCTCTCCCATTACCAGTGCCCTGGTGGCCAGCTTGCATTTGAACTTCACCTTACACTTCTCTTTGCTGCCTACCATGCGGGCAGCTCAGTAGGATTTCTCCTTGTTTTTAGCTAAGATGATGGTAAAGGGAGACTGGTGAGGACGTAGGTAGGACTCTAGGGACTGTCTGACTGAGGTGGTACAGTGTGATCCATATGTGTTCCGATCACGGTAGTGCCTGGCCCTGTGTGGCAGTGAGCTGAGAAGGCGCTGGGTCCTCTCTGAGAGGGACTGTCAGTGAGCTGGTGACAAAGAGGCAGACAGGAAGTATATGTGTAGGCTAGAATGTGACTGGCTGCCAGCAAGGGACAACTGTCAGAGCCTGGGGCCTGTGAAGAAAGTGGACTTTCAGGTGTGTCTAGCAAAGCCATCATAGAGAGACTGCCCCAGGTGGGCCTCAGGATATATGACTCAGCTGTGCCATGTGATGGGGTGGGACAGGCTGTCCAGAGGCCCCCATATCCAGACTCTGCTATGGGTCCCTGGATAGGTCATTTCCCCATGGTACTTGTGCTGCTCCATCTACGAAATCACATCAATAACCTCCCAGATGTCCGAGATCCCCATAATGAGAAGAGGTTTTATTTTAAGCTGTCATATTCTTTCCACAAGATTTAAAGAGATTTCTGTCAGGGCTCGGTGCACATACAACAGTATCTGCGGCAGGTCAGCAGCTGGAGTGTTCTGATTGGACGACTGAGAGTGAGGTTTAAACACCCTCTTCTTTCAGAGAGCTAGCATTTTAGTCCAAGTCCTCTGTCCAAGTTCAGGCCACTCTGTGGGGCCAGATGGAGTCTGAATTCCATTCACAGTGTGTATGCAAATCCAGACAGACCCCTGGGACCAGGATTTTTCACTAGTCTTAGTGGGAGCCGGTCCCATTTGGCCTCTTAATTAGAGCCATTGCACACCCCACTTTAACTGAGGGAAGCAGGCCTATAGCCCCAGTCATTATTTATAGTGAGTGCGTCTGTCCCTTTGTGAAGGGTCTGTGCTGGGACATCAATAGGGCTGTTGCTGGCGTCCCTGCAAAGTGTTGAGCATCTTGAAGTCCCTTTCATTCACACTTCCCACTAGAGACATCTGAGCTGGCAGCCCAGCCGGAGGCTCCAGGGAGGGGAAGGAGGCCAGGGAGCAGGAGGGAGGTTCCCTTCAGCCATCCCTGGAATGGGAAGCATTTGAGTGTTTGGTGAGTGTTTTTGAAGCCGTTTGCTTTCCTGTAGATTTGTAGACTCCCTTCCCATAACTGATGCCCAGAAACTGAGTGTGACTGAAGTTTGGTCTCCCTTGCTGGAATGGGCACTTAGAGCAGCAACAGACCCCAGCCCTGCCATGCTCCGGTGGAAACAGGCCTAGCAAAGCCAACTCTCCTGTGGAAAGCGGCAGCCTGGCTTTTAAAGTGACATTCATAAGACGAAGCCATTTATTTGTGCAGCAACACAGTTTGAGCATCTGGCGGGTGCCAGCTCAGCTTTGAGGATGTTAGGAGTAGGGCCTGGTGGGTAGAGAAAGAACGAGACCCTCCTGACACCTGCCAGAGTTTACACTAGTGTCTCCTTAGCATTTGGCAGTGCCCGTTTGGGACCTGCTTTGTGTAGGTTTCGTCTGACATAGTGAACAACGCCTTGTTGATTATAACATGGGCCTCCATACAAGGTGGCTTCCCTGGTTGGATGTTCAGCAGACATGACGCGGGATCTGAAATTCCATTCCCTGAGGATCAGATACAAAGAGCCAGCTGGTTGATTGGGGGTGGTTCTTCATCTGTGCTGAAGGCGGTACCAGGCTGTGGCTGACCAGTCCCGCTCTTGGAGAACATGCTGCCGCCTACTTCATCCCCGAGCCCTGTGAAGCTTGTTTTGTTTTGTGGGCGAGGCCGGCCAGGCTCACAAGTATCTGGCAGACTCAGCTCCAGGGTCAAAAACATTAAATGTTCTCACTCTGGATCACGAGAGCCGAATGAATGGCCACACTGAGATCAGCCAGGGTCTGTGAATGTATGGTGCTTCTCGAACATGAGCAAGTGAAATTGTTACCAGGGTTAGGGACAAAGCCTGGGCGCTGGTAGCCCTAACAAGCTTGGCTTCACCGTCCGTCCTCAATAGGTGAATTAGAGAAATAAGCCATTGGCAGACAGCAGAGAGAGGAGATGGTTCAGGATAGTCATGATCCATAAGCCGATCTTCAGAGGCCTGACACGAAGTTTAGGGTTAGACAGGAGGCTGTTGGTCATGGTGGCACACTTGGGGGTCTATGATGAAGAGGTGAGGAGGCAGGACCAGGAGTTCCAGGCTGGCCGGGAGATAGGGGCTCGGCGACTAAGACTGCACAAGGGCGAACGCCACTCTTGCAGAGGACCTGAATTTGGGTCTCAGCATCCACGTCACGCAGCTCACAACTGCCTGTACTTTGGGTAGATCCAAAGCCTCCGGCCTCCACGGGCATCAATACTCAAGTGCACAGACCCACACACAGATGGACACATAGTTAAAAAGAAGAAAATAGTAACAGCTTTTAAATAGAAGGCAAGAAGCATGCACAGCCAGGCAGTTTCCAGGTCATGGCCTGGTCCCTCCCACCCACTGCTGTCTTGGCTGCGGCTGTCCTGAAAGGGGTTCTGTCAAATCAGAGCTGCGTGACCTGTCTTTCCTGGAGACCAGTTCCTCTTCTGGCAGGCACCCAGCTTCAGCCTTTTCCTTCTCCCATCATGAAATTTCGCCTCAGGAAGTTCTAATTTCTTAGGGGCCATTGTTTCAGTAGTGTGATAACTCAAGGGAGTGACCCAAGTATCTCTTCAGAATATCTTGTTTTCTGCCAATAATCATGCATAGTGGTTGCAACCCACTTGGCTAGGTTCTATTCCAGAATGGCTAGTGTGGGTCTAGGTGGGGCCTGAGGACCTATGTACTGGGTGCCCTTTGGGAAAGACTCTTGGGGTCCCATCTGTCTCTGTTGGTGAATGAGGACTAAGATGGGCTTGAGGGTGGGCTGGGTTTTCATGCTTTCTGCTCTCCCATAGGTCGAGGCTGAAGCTGTGAACCGCTCCATCACCATTGCCAATCAGACTAACTGCCCCCTGTATGTCACCAAAGTGATGAGCAAGAGCGCGGCTGACGTCATCGCCCAGGCACGGAAGAAGGGTGAGCCGTGCGGGCCTGTTGGACCCACTGTGGGCAGGTGGAAGGAAGGAGCCTGCCCACTGGGGCTCTTTTTCCTACCCTCATGCCAACTGGGCCACTTTTATCATGTTCCAGCATTAACCTAATTGCAGTCAAACAGAGCAGGCATCTCTGGTTTCCTCCCTTTGTTTCTCATCCGTGGCCTTGTTTGTATCTATTTAAAGCCAAGGCCATGTGGGCGGTAGCCCCCTCTCTATATGTTGATTTATCAGCATGATTCTGTGTAAACAAACTAGTTACATACATAGGTTACATCACTCTTCACTGGCTACAGAGCCTCTCTGGGAAATGCTGTTGTGTGTCTTCCCTCCATCTTGGGTGGGGATTTCTACTGGGGGACAGTAAGCTTGGTGCGGGACACATATGTTTACTGGCCTCAAGGGACTGACTCCCTGCGAGTGGGTGCCTTCTGCCTGAAGCCGGTTCTCCAGAGACAGATCCTAGAAACTAATTCACTAAGTGTAGCTTCCAGCACTTTCCCTCGGGGATCTTCCATGGAGCACCTCATACATTATGAATAGGCATCTCCACTGTCACCTGCAGAGCGCTGCAGGTTTGGCTGATCACATGGCATGCTCTTTGCTTAGGAGTTAGCCCAGCCTGTAGAGCTGAAAAGAGCACGGGCTGATGGGAACCTTAGCCTGACCCCAAGTGAGCCTTGCGAAGGGATGCCTGTCTTCCTTCTTGTCTCCGCAACCCTCTTGTGGATCTTTCCAGCTTGTCTATCTCCGTTTATCTGGTTTCCCTCCCCTCTCTGGTGCTCCTTTCCCCCCTTTCTCCCTGACTCGGTCTCTGTCTAGGTTGGCCTGTACAGCTGTTCCATAGATCAGTAAGGATCAATAGTTTCACTGGTGGGTGACTTGGTACAAGCTCCGGAAGAAATTGCTCAATGGCTACTCAGTTAGCCTGTCTCCAAAATGGCTTCTAGACCAACCTTGTGATTTATGGTCCCTCTTTGGGGCTTTCTAGGACTTCATTTGACCAATTGCTAGGCTATTAATTTTTGAGAGCCTGCCCTCTCCTGGCTGTTTGAAGAAATTGCCTTTTCTTTCGTAGTAGTAGAAACAGTATCATTTTGGTATTTTCAGACATGGTCTTATATAGCCCAGGCTGGCCTGGAACTCACTGTACAGCATTGGATGACCATGACTTTCTGATCTTCCTGCCTCCACCTCCTGAGTCCTGGGATCACAGGTGTGCACCTCTCTTCTCTGTTGGAAAAAAAGCATCCAGAATTTGTTCAGCATTGGCCTTAGGTTATTTTTTGAGGAAACCATGTAGGTGGTGACTGAATCTGTGGTCCTTTATCACCCAGGTCCACTTGTAAGGTGACTGAGTGTTCAGCTTCAATATCAAACACCCTTCCTGGTGGCACTCCTTCCATGTAGCATGGGCACAGTGTGTACAGTGTCTGAAAAGGGGGAACATGGTGGGCAGCTGATTTTGTGTGTTTTACTGATCATTCTGCATAATAAGAAGTTGTAATAGGGAGTCAGGTAAGGCAAACATTCACATCCAAAGTGTCCAAAGTGTAAAACATCATAGACTCACCTTGGCAGAGGGAGGGGGTCAGCCTTTTGACAGGTCACAGCTAGGGTGGAGCCACCGAAGCCTGTGGTACTAACTCAACGCTCATGAAGCACACAGTTTTACTCTGGCATTTTGCTTTGGGGACCAGAGCAGAATGTTATTTTTGTTAACTTTTGAACCAGTTCTGTTTCAGAACCTTCATGCGTGAATCCAGCTGTGCCCATACCGTTCTTCTCAGGGAGGCCTTTGCATTCAAACGCTGTTGCTCTCACAGACCCAAGTCAATGGGGAATTCCACTCTCTTCAATTGCTAACCAGCAGGGACAGCAGAAGATCCTGCCCTGTAGAGGCCTAGGAAGGCATTTGCCATCCTGTGGGAACTTCCTAACTTCCTCAGGAGGCAGCCTGGGGTAGCAACCTTCATTTTTTCTTTTGTTCTGAAGGTCAGAGCTTGGGAAGAGCAGAAATGGACTTGATGACTGAGTGTATAGCTTCAGGCTCCAAATTTCCATGTTAGTGTTTGACTAGCTCACCTTTCCTCTTGGGGATTGTTTTAGGAGATAAAATTCTTGTGGTCTGTATGGGGTAGGGACTTAGTTTAGGTGGAAACTGGAGCCTGACCCTCAGCATAGGCCTGGGTAATAAGAAACACACACACACAGACCACACACACATACACACACACATATTGTTTTTATTGAACTATATATTTTTCTCTGCTTCCCTTCCTTTCTCCTCCCTTCCCTTCTACTTTCTCCCATGATCCCCTCACTCCCAATTCACTCGGGAGATCTTGTCTTTTTCTATTTCCCATGTAGATTAGATCCATGTATGTCTCTCTTAGGGCCCTCACTGTTGTCTCGGTTCTCTGGGGTTATGATTTGTAGGCTGGTTTTTGAAACAAACATTCTTGAACACCAAGAAGAACACAGTAGCAGGCTCTTTGAGGGTTTGTTCCCTGGGATTAATAACACTGATCAGGACCAGACCCTACGTGGGTTTCAGCCACGTGATTTAACATCTCTAGGTCTGTTTCTCACTTGCGAAGGGACAGCCATGATTGTTACTCTCCTCACAGAGGGATGCTTGCATTTAAAGGAGATAATGAGAGGAGAGGTGTCTCCAGTAACCAGTCATTCTTGCCACTGAGGCATGAAATGGTTTAACCTAGAATGTGTTCACAAGCCAAGATGAAGATGTTCATGCATTTTCCCCATGTGACACTTCAGGCCTCAGTGCCAGGAGCTGAAAGGACCCCAAGCATCTGCCCTCGGAGGGAGAGTGAGGCAGGAGCAGAAAGACCTGAGGGCAGTGATGAGTGCCATTATGACCAGGCAGGACTAGAGGACAGGATATGGAGCCTGTGAAGTTCAGGCTATGGGAAGGACTTAGAACAATAGTTATCACTCTTCATGTGCCATAAGCCTCCCTACCCACAGACCCACTTGGTCCTATGTCCAAGCTGAAGACAATAGGGCAAATAGAGAAATGAGACAAACAGGAGACTATGGGATGAAATGCCAGTGGGGGCTGTAGTTGTATGCAAACTGGACCAAGCACAGTGGTGGCTTGCATTTTCTGAGTACCCTGTGGCCACCGTTATTCTGTGCCATGCATCAGGATACCCCTTTACCAACCTCACTGAACTCTGTCCTGGTACCTTATCTTACTTTGTATTTTGGGGCAAAGTGTAGGCCCATATTTTTATATGGTGTGGCAGCCAGGCTATTAATTCATAGGCCCCACCTGAGGTGGTCACATAACATTTCAGACAGCTGTTGCTAACCTAACAAAAAGTCAGGATGTTGTTTTGTTCCTTTTTATTTTTGTAATTTGGAGGATGTCTGATAAAGATGTTAGTTTAAGCCTACGTGGCAGCTAGCATACAGAGCACACAGATAGTTGTAGACATGACTAAAAGCCATTTACCTGGTTACCTAGGAGACAGAATGCTAATGTATTTACCCCTTAGTTTATGTTGGAGTCTGGTCAAGAGACTTAATTTAGGGTCCAGGCTGCCACCGGACCCTGACATAATGGCACCCAACATGGGGTCAGAGGAAGATAGTTTATGTTGGGGTCTGGTACAAAAAAATAATTTATAGTCCGGACTAACACCAGACTCCAACACAAAGTCTTACTATGTTGCTCAGACTTGCCATGAATTTATAATTCTTCTTCCCCAGCCTCCTTAGTAGCTGGGATTAGAGGCCTGTACCATCAAGTCGTGGCTTGGGCTTTATTCTTAAGAAGGATGTAGAAAGTGGTTGGGTTAATAAACTCATGTCACAGAAGAGAAATTGGAATGCAGAAACTGAACCTGCTGTTCCCAAACATCCAGCCCGTGGGAAGTTAAAGCTACGATTTCAGGTGTCTGCCCTCTGTTTATCCTGAGTGTCAGGGTGGGGACTTCTTCTTCAGGCTACCTTTCATTCATGTGAGGAGCCCTGGGTGGCTGCAGATCCCTTCCTGAGGGAATGGTAACTTATGGGCAGTACCTGATGATGTCACCCCATGGGCATCCTTCTTGCCCCTCCTTACCCATCCTTAGAACCAAGGGACAGCCACATTCAAATAGTCATGGCTGTTGAGGGATACTACACCCAAATCCAGGATAAGACTTCTCTTGACCTACAGGCCAACAGGGAAGGCTATTGGGCATCATGAAAACCCTGTGCTCACATAAGCTATGAAGTCTACTTCGCTTTTGGGAGAAGTCCTTTGGGTTAAATTAATTTACCATGTAGCAATCTTGAACCAGACTTGAGATTGAGGGTGGCAGGTGGGTTGGATTGTGAGTGTCATGAAATCCTAGCAGGGTCTATTAGTCAGAGAAACACCCCACTGGAGGATGCGGGAGGGGACAGGAAGACAGAGGTGGATTAATTTCAAGGCATTGGCTCATGCTGTAGCCGAGCTGGAGTGTGAAATCTTCAGGGAAGACCCACAGGCTGGAGACCTAGGTGACAGACAAGGGTGCTGCTCACATTTGAAGGCTGTAGGAAGACAGAAGCATTTCCTAGTCAGTGAATAGCATGTGCCCCGGAGGCTGGGAATTCAGATTACATTGTAATTCAGCCAGGTAGGATAAGATCCTGGGTTTGACTTTCAGCCACTTGTGCTCTACGTTGGTAAGGTATACAAGGGCTCTTTCAGGGTTGAGAGAAGAGTGGTTCTGTGTTGTAGGAGACTGTTTGTTTGTTCCCGGCTGCTCAGCCCTGAAATAGCCACACAGAAACTGTATTACTTAAATTCTGCTTGGCCTATTAGCTCTAGCTTCTTATTGGCTAGCTCTTAAATCTTAATTTAGCCTATTTTTTTTTATTAATCTGTGTATCACTACGTGGCTGTGACTTACTGGCAAGGTTTTGGCTCATCTGTTCCCAGCCGTGGCTACATGGTGTTCCTTGACTCCATCTTCTTTTTCCCAGCATTCAGTTTAGTTTTCCCTGCCTACCTCTATTCTGCCCTGTGCAGGCCTAGAACAGTTTCTTTATTCATTAACCAATAAAAACAGCACATACACAGAAGGACCTCCCACACCAGTTCCAGACCTGGGAATTTGAATCCATAAATTCTTTCTTTTTCTTTCCAACCTATTATGACCAGTACCAGTAGAGGCAACCAACCAGTCTTTTAATAAAAAAAAAAAAAACGTTCTATGGCATCAAATAGAACATTCACGGCCTTGTCTTATAGAAGTATTTGACTCAGGGTCCCCAGTGGTGTTTTCATCATGCCATTGTGGTGTAGACTACATGCGTTCTCTTTACTATAAGAATAATCATTAGTGCCCCTGAATTTCCTCAGTTTAGAGAAGCAATTCTAGGAACTTCAGAAAACTTATCCTGAATATTTTGTTTATTGTCCCAAGGGATGGTGATGATGTGATCCCAGCACAGGGATGGGGATTCAGCTCAAGAGAAGTCTGTGATCTTGAGACTCTGAGGGATAGTCCTTAAGGCTAACCTAAAAGAGGCATAAGTATGATTGTTAGTTGAAGGTCAGCCTGGGCTATACTTTCGCATGGTACTGACTCAAAAAAGAAAAAAATAGGGCTAGTGAGGTAGAGTTGGCAAACACGCACAGGAACCTGAATTTGTCTCCCAGAATTCATGTAAAGAAAACGGTGTGGTGGTTCATGGCTGTAATGTGTTGGGGAGGCAGATCTCAGGCTCATTGGCCAGCCAGGCTAGCTTACTTAGAGAGCTCCGGGCTAATAAGATACACTGTCTTCTATATGTACAACTCCCTGTGCCATGTGCATTTTCCATACAAAACACACACACACACACACACACACACACTCACACACACACACACACTCACACACACACACACACACACACACACACTCACACACACACACACACTCACACACACACACACACACACTCACACACTCACCCACACACCAGACACAATTTGTTGCTTCAGAACCGAGCCATCCTTGCTGTCAGCATCTCACTGCATAGTCCACAGGCAATTGGTTGGGGCTGTGGCCCGAGCACTCCCAGAGAAAGGCAGAGTAACGTGGGTCTGTCTGCCTTTCCACCGAGTCTCATTTCTCTGGGCTTCTGTGGCTGAGCTTTAAGGCTCCCTACACGTGGTTTTCCATTGTTCTTGCTTTGGGTTTGTCCTGCTTCTCGTTCATGGGAAATGACAAACTGTTGGAGCCCGGAGCTGTCAAACATTTTCAGACCCCAGCTTGCATTACTCTTCATGAATGTGCTCAGCGCGGGCCTGGTTGTGAATAAACATCACCCGCCCGGCCCCTGCATTCCTGGCCTGACTAGTGCGTCTGCCAGAGTCTGGCTTGGGGTCACATCCTTCAGTTTAGACTTTCCCTGGAGAAGAGAATCATGAAACTACAGCGGCCGCCAAGAAAGCATCAGCAGTGTATTTAGAGGAGCATAAAAAAGGCCAATTAAGCTGTTCATGGTTTATTATTATTAGTGGTAATGATGGCTGGCACACGGCAGCTCCCTGGTATCTGTGGTCTGACTGAGCTCTGGAAGCCAATCCATGGCTTCCTCCAGCACACGGGTTTTTTTTTTTGGTTTTTTTTTTTCGAGACAGGGTTTCTCTGTGGCTTTGGAGCCTGCACTGGAACTAGCTCTTGTAGACCAGGCTGGTCTCCAACTCACAGAGATCCGCCTGCCTCTGCCTCCCGAGTGCTGGGATTAAAGGCGTGCACCACCACCGCCCGGCTCCTTTGGTTAGCACACGGTTTTTATGGCAAGGAGAGGAACCCATGGCAAGGCTCTGGGCCACTGAGGTGGGGCTGTGTGTGTGGGGCAGGTAGAGAGCAGTGTGGAGGTCTTGGATATGATGGGTCCTATCCTACCTAATTTGTGGAGCTAAAAAGTAGAAATAAAGACTGGTAAGGACCTCGGACACCCTCAGGAGGTTTGACTGGAGTAAAGTGGGAGCTGGAGACGGGGCTCATTGGTGAAGAATTCTTCCTTTTGCCGAAGACCAGAGAGTTCGGTTCCCAGCACCCACACTAGACCCCTCACAACCGTTTGTAACTCCAGTTCACAGGAAGCTAAGACTTTCTTCTAGTCTCTGCTGGCACACACACTCACATCTGTACATTCATACACAGGCACACGCACATACACCTAAATAAAAACATTAAAAAAAAATCTGTCAATTCCTCTCCCAGGTCTCTGCATGGCTCCATCTTGGGTTGGCCAGTAGTCCTTACTCTCTGTTGGTCTAAGGAAGAAATTATATGTCTCTAGTGATCTTGGAGGCTCTGACCCATCCTGTGTTTTCCAGTAGCTAAAGGCTGAGTTCATTGTCACATAAGGGCTTATGCTAAGGAGGGCAGAGGGCAGGGGACCCAGCCCCTTGTCAAGCAGTACCACTCCCACCCCAGTCTCAGATGAAGCCAGTCTGTTTCTATTAGCGGGTTCCCCCATTCAGATTTCCAGGGCCAGGATGGAGGTGCAGACTCAGTAACAGGACAGAGGATGACAAATTCCAGGGCATCTGGGGAATGTATATTTCCCAGACAGATGGCATGATGTTTTCTCCTCTGAGCACCTTTGCTGTTCTGACTTTTTATGGTGACAACACCCATATACCCCGAGGGCTGTGGGGACAGTGGGCAGCAAGGTTCACAGACCTGGCTGTGGGTCCTTTGTGTGGAGGGGGTCAGTGGATGGCAGAACTTGCAGACCTGGCTGGATTGGGAGTTAGATTTCATCAGCTCTGTTGGAGGTCCTATAAGAGCCAATGCTGCCCCTGCTCAGCTGCTGCACCTTACAAGGGGCCTGAAGAACAGCTCACAGTTGGCATTGGCTTTATGAGGTCTTTCTCCATTTGGGGGCATGTGCCCAGTGCACTTGTACAAGCTTCTATTGGGAGAGCTTCCCATAGGTCAGGATTGCTGGGTTCCTCTCCTGGCTCTTTCTTCCAGGGGTCTCCTTCTGCATGATTGTACTCGGTTCTAGAAACCTCCCTCCTGCCTGGAGGCTGTGACCCTGTGTGGATGGGAAGCAGCTGAGCTTGTGGCCTCCCAACACCCTCTAACTAAACAGCCACTTCTTTGTGACATTCCTGAGGCAGGAGGGGGCAGGTCCCTGGAGCCAGTTTTGAGTGTCTGGGCAAAGAGGGTGTTGTGGGCTATTATCCAGTGATAAGCCTCTGCAAGGACTGTGGAGAGGAAGGGAG
The DNA here is from genome assembly GCA_028555095.1 of Dicrostonyx torquatus. Taxonomy (NCBI): domain Eukaryota; kingdom Metazoa; phylum Chordata; class Mammalia; order Rodentia; family Cricetidae; genus Dicrostonyx; species Dicrostonyx torquatus. The sequence continues at coordinate 708,149 of JAQHUG010000204.1, forward strand.
ACACATTCCTGACTGAGAAGGATTTGGCCTTGAGGGTGGGTCGTGTGTTTAGAGAAAAGAAGCTTGGCTGGGTGATGGCAGGAGAGGCAGATGGATTTGGGAACCTGAGAGCAAGTTCCAGCTCTCAGGCCTCGAATTAGTGAAACATTAGAGCACCGGGTTGGCTCGACACACATTCATTAAGCACCTACTGTATGCAGGCAGCAAGATGATCGTTAGGTATGTTGAATGCCTACTGTGTGTAGGCAGAAAAATGATCCAGGTGTCACCGCCAAGAATCCAGCACTTGGAATGTGGGTGATTATTTGGGTGTAGGTTGCAATGCTTAGGGGAGTGTTGGGGCCTGGGTCATAAAAGGGGGGGGCGAAAGCCAGGCATGGTGGCACCCTTCTGTAATCTCAGCTCTCCAGAGTCCAGACAGGAAGATAAGAAGTTCAAATTCATCCTCTGCCACAGGTGTAGTGGGTTCAAGGCCAGACTCAGGCAAAAAAGAAGAGCTTGGCATTGAATCATGAGGGACATAGGTAAAGTTTGGGGGAAAGGCAGGTTTTTTGTTTTGTTTTGTTTTATTCTTTGTTTAAGCATGAAAGGCATGACTTGAGAGGTTCTTAGAGGGATTGTGTGGAAGAGAATAGTATTCAGAGACTGTTCTGTGAAGATGGAGTGTCTACACATGCCACGGGTGTCACAGTGTCACAGAGCCTGCATGGGGATCTGGGGCAGCAAGCCCAAACCTAAAATCTGCTGGAATGGGCTAGGAAAGGGATGAAGCCTGTCAAGGGAAGAGAGTATTTAAGACATACAAGGATGGACATTAGACAGTGTAAGTGGCCCTGGTTGTCTGGCCCCTGGGGGACAGAGAAGACACCATTTGGACATCCAGGGAGCTGACATTCTTTCTTGGATATCATAGGATGTAAGGTCAGGTTTCTAAAGACTCTAAAACCCCAGGTTAATTGCCTAACTGTAGATTCTCATGAAGTCAGCTGTGGCTCTGATGGCTCCCCTTGTGGTTTCATTTATGATTTCTGCTCTATAGCTAGAATGGTAACATGGTAAACATGTTAAAGGGTGTGGGGGACAGGGTATGAGCAAGGAGGTCACCTTCTGCATAGTAAAGATAATCCACTCATCATTCGAATAAAAGGAGATTCTAGATGGTTCTGAGGCCTAGGTGTTGGAAACCTTCTGGGTTGGAGATCAGTGGTATGTAACGTGTACAGTGTTTAGGGTTGTCTCAGGAGAGAGTGTTGAGTCCACAGAGCAGGGCATCTTAGTGTGTGCTAACTTGGTGGCCTTGGCTGCCTAGGGTACTGGACTTCCAGCCGTGGGTGTCATCAATGTGAGATGAGGATGTATCCCCAGGGAGGGAACGCTGCAAACACCCTACAGTGCTGAGCAGCTAGTAATGTCTGCTAAGAGTGGTCTCTTACTCGTGGGGTGTCAGACTGAGCCTTCGCGTCTGTTTCTCAGGAACTGTGGTGTATGGTGAGCCCATCACTGCCAGCTTAGGGACTGATGGCTCTCATTATTGGAGTAAGAACTGGGCCAAGGCCGCTGCCTTTGTCACCTCCCCACCCTTGAGCCCCGACCCAACCACTCCAGACTTTCTCAACTCCTTGCTGTCCTGGTGAGTATTGGTGACTTGTTCCTATCTACACTTTAGATCTCCTCAGACCAAAATGACCCAGTTGGTGACAGCATGGTGGCTGGGAACAGGCTTAAAAATAGACCCTGTTGACCAAAGTTGGGGTTAATAAGTGAGAACAAGGAATTATTGTGCCACCATCATGGGTGGAAATTCCTGATAGGAACCTGGGTCATTCTGACAGCCAACTAAAGGGTCTGAAGAGGTATCAGAAGGACGCCAGCATGGTTGGCGGGACCTCACTTAGGAAATACCTCACCAGACAGATTGAGGTGCCCTGCACCTCATGCCAGTTGTTCCCTTCCAGTGGAGATCTCCAGGTCACTGGCAGCGCCCACTGTACCTTCAACACTGCTCAGAAGGCTGTGGGGAAGGACAACTTCACCTTGATTCCTGAGGGCACCAACGGCACAGAGGAGCGGATGTCTGTCATCTGGGACAAAGCCGTGGTAAGGACTGATGATTCCCCTCTTGGCTGGCCCAGGCACGCGCCTGTCTCCATGGGTGTGGGGCTAATGTTGGCCAGGTGAGAACATTCTAGAAACTCGAACTTGTGAGATGGTATTTCTCCAAGGCACTTCTAAATATGGCATCTGGGTCCTGTGTCAATGAGGAGATAGCTTCCTCAATCCCTGCTGACCCACCCAGTCAACCGTCTTTGACTTCACTCTGTTGGTAGTGTATTGGAGGACTTCCAGACTTCGATATTTGTACCCACCACAGGCTTCTGCTTGACCTGTTTTGGGCAGATACTGACCTGGGGAGTTCAGAAGCTTTTTCACTTTATGTTTTAAAATATAGTAGCAGGTTTTATGATTCTTTTTATTTTTTTTTGGGTTTTCAAGACAGGGTTTCTCTGTGGTTTTGGAGCCTGTGCTGGAACTAGCTCTTGTAGACCAGGCTGGTCTCAAACTCAGAGATCTGCCTGCCTCTGCCTCCCGAGTGCTGGGATTAAAGGCGTGCACCACCACCGCCCGGCAGGTTTTCTGATTCTTAATGAATTCTTTAGATTATGTGAGTGAAAATCACCTGGTTTCAGAGTTAATCCATGGTGAGCATTTTGGGAGATGGCTTCAGTTTTTATCAGCACATGTGTGCACAGTATGTGTCAGCTTTAGGTAACATTAGCGTCACACACACTACCTCACGGCTCATTAAAAGGATTCTTAACATGTCATGAAACTGTCATCGTTCTTAAACCCACATGAAAAACAGGAAACATACTTTTAATCTCCTTGTTTGTTTCCCTGAGACAAGGTCTCACTGTGAGGCCTGGGTTGGCCCAAAACTAGTAGTGTAGACCGGGCTGACCTCCACCTCAGAGATCCACCTGCCTCTGCCTTCCTCACACCTCTGTGCTCGGGTGAGAGGTGTGGCCACCACACCCGGTGGAAAGCTTGATTTTTAATGGTAGATAAGGTTTTCCTTTTCTCCTGACAACAAATGGTCAATTTTCTATAATTCTTTGACTAAAAATTGGTATTGTTTCTATTTTTTTAAACTGAGATGAGTCTCCATGTAGACATATCCTTGGGTACATCTTTAACTATGAGAAATTTTTAGAAGTAAAATTGCCAGGTCAAAGGGAGTCTGTTAAAGACTGTAAATGCATATTGTTAAACTTCCTCCTGCAAAGATTATGACACTTGGCATGGCATATGACACTCCTCAGTGGGCATGAAGAGCAGAAGCTCAAAACACAGCTAATTTAGTAAATTGCGTTTTTCTTATTTGATACTCATTTCTCTGCTGCATGGAATGAAATTTTTGATATGCCTTTTTGGTCATTTAAAAATTTTTCTTCCCCTTAATGGACACTAATTTCCTTGTTCTCCGGTGTTTAGAGCAGGTTTGGAAGGGAAGGTCTTCAGGAAGTGATCGGCGCTTACTATATATCCCGGAAAGCCAGGCTGGCCTGAGACTCATTGACTAGAAGCCCAGACCTGTGCCTGTCTTTGTTGAAAGGGAAATCCCAGAGTGCATTGCTTGTCAACACATGTTTCTTTATTGCCGAACGTGTTCCACCTTCAGCTTTCTGCCCTCTGCCCTCTGTGTGTCTGTGTCTGTGTGTGTGTGTGTGTGTGTGTGTGTGTGTGCATGCATATGTGCACACATGCTTGTGTCCTGTGCCCCACAGGTCACTGGGAAGATGGATGAGAACCAGTTTGTGGCTGTGACCAGCACCAACGCAGCCAAGGTCTTCAACCTTTACCCCCGGAAAGGTCGCATTGCAGTGGGATCTGACGCGGACTTGGTCATCTGGGACCCTGACAGCGTGAAGACCATCTCTGCCAAGACGCACAACAGTGTAAGGCTTGCCCATCGACGGTAGACATGTGTGCTGCAGGTACCGAGAGATGGGCCAGTCCAGGGATTCGGGAAGGAACACAGTTGGATGGAAGTGAAGTTTCTCCAGGATGTGCTGTGACTTCCGTCTTCCCAGGACTGGACCAACACTCTTGCTTTCTTTATTGAGGTCCAAGAGACTGCAACTTTTGGCCATGTTTCAGAGCCATGTCTGTCCTTAGACATTTGGAGTCCTTAGAGTGACAGTAGAACCCCAGAAGCTTCTAAAAGTCAGGCACCATTCCATTGCTGTGGTTTGGGTGGTACCTCCTGTGGGCTTACTGAAAGGGACCTAGCTTGAGAGCAGTTAAGTGTCCACTCCTGAGGTGGCCACTGGGCACTTCCATTTTCATGTCACCCTTCCCTTGGGCCAGAGGTCTGATTGGTAGCTATGTGTCTTGTCCTAAAGGAATTTTGACTTCTTTCATAGAAGAAATAATCCAGACATGGGGTCACAGTTTAATAACTGTAAAAATTGGGGAAGCTCTTGGTCACAGAGGTCGGGGATGTGCCATTAGCATCCTGGTGTTTCAGCTGAGAGCCAGGGGCTCAGTGAGGTTTGGGTGCTCCGAGAGTTTGGGAGTTCAGTGAGCAGGAAGCTGAGGTATCAGATTCTTCGGATAGTGCTAAATATACAAAGCATCACGTGGGTAAGGGTGTTTTACTTTCTGTTTTTGGAGACAGGGTCTCATGATATATACTACACTGACCTCGGACTCACTATTCTCCCATCTCAACCTCCCTGTTGCTGGGGTTACATGTATGTTCCACCAAGCAAATAGAGTATTCCATGCCAGTTCATTACTCAAATCTTATTTGCTCCCCATCTTGATATTTTATTTAGCTGTAGCCATATGAGCAAGAGATAGTTCTTACAATGCTGAGCTATAAAGGATTGTGGAAGTTACTTATTTAAATTTTAATGTGCACTCTTTAGAAATAGCCAAAGAGTAGAGAACCATTGCGGGTGGGGGGTGCGGCAGGTATTGTGTTTCTGCAAGTTATACACGTGCAGTGCCTGCAGAGGCCAGAAGAGGGCACCAGATCCCTGAAACGGGCAGTAAATGTGCTAATGTGAAATGTGCCCTGTGAAATGTGCCCAGTGTGGGTGCTGGGAACTGAACTTTGGTCCTCTTGCGATAACAACAAGTGCTCTTAATCTCTGACCCAGCTCCCCAGTCCCTAGAACCATCTTTTGATGGGATTCTGTTCAACTTGTTCCCCAAGAAGGCAGATAAAGATCATAGTGTTTCAGTAGCGCTTACCCCCAAATGCTTGGAATCAGAGGCATTTGGATTTCAGAATTTTTCAGGTTCTCAGATGTTTGCATGAATGTTGGTAGCTGGGCATCTATAATCTGAAAACACCAAATCTGTAGTTCTCTAAAATCCAGCTCACTTGAATCTTGACATGAGTTGTTTTCCTCCTTCTTACAGGAACTGTGTGTGTGTATAGTTGTTGTTGTTTAAGAGTTTGATGCCTTAGTACTGTTGTCTTGCCACAGACCCGTCTCATGTGCTCGTCTTCTGTAGTTAAATATGTGTGTACACACACACACACACACACACACACACACACATGCACCAGTGATACAGAGTCTAGTTAGTATTGTCCATGTATACGTGCATCTCGAGCTAACCGCTTAGACTTGGGTGACTCCCCAGAAGCTAATCCCTGAAGAAAGGATGCCTCTCCCTCCCTCCCCTTCTCAGCGGTCACTGAATGCCTCTGTGAGTCTCTGGGAACCTTTCCTCCATCCGGCAGAGTAGTGCGATCTAGGGCAGACAGCTTTATTGTGTAATGGCTACAATCTTTCTGTCAGCAAATACTGTCTCCTCTGGTCCTTTGTCCCCTCCCTCTCCCATGCATTCCCTTAGCCTTGGGAGTAGGGGTTGTGTCATTGTGTCCCATCTGGAGTGTGAAAGTGAGGTGTTTTTTTTTTTTTTTAAGACTGGGTTTCTCTGTAGCTTTGGAGCCTGTTCTGGAACTAGCTCTTGTAGACCAGGCTGGCCTCAAACTCCCAGAGATCTGTCTGCCTCTGCCTCCCGAGTGCTGGGATTAAAGGTGTGCCACCACCGCCTGGCTGGAAGTGAGTTCTTAATGAGTGGAGAGGATCTCTGAGTGAAGTGGCCAGCAGGTGTCACAGGGAGCACAATTCCTGCTGCTCCTTTCCGTGGGCCCCAAGTGTCATAACGGCGTAGGGCAGGTCCAGGCATTTCTGAGACAGTTCCGGGCTTTCCGCCAGTCTAAATCCTCTCTCTTGGGCAGAAGGGTTTGGCTGCAGCATGCTGGGCTAAATGCCAGCTTCTGTGGCCCCTGTGGGCACTGAGATGGTGGGCGCTTCCTGGGCGGACTGCATGTTTATGGCTGATCTTGCCTTGCTGGGTCAGGATTAGCCTTAGTGCCACGCCTGCTCGGTGACGTCCTGTGTATCATTTCGCATGCCCACTCTTTTCATTTGACCTTCTCATACAGGGTCTGGTGTGATTATCCCAAGTGGGGAGATAAATAAACGAGAGGTGCAGAGAGCTTCAGTGACCCGTCTAATGTTACATAGTGATCTTGTGGTCAAGCCAGAGTTAGAAGCCTTCATTGTTTGGCACCCTTCCCCCACCAGACTGCGTGTGCTGCGTCATGGAGTGGAGAAAGTGGAGAAAGGAGATGGGGTGGAGAAAGTGCTGTCCTCTTTAGTGGAGTCCCCTCTCCAGAGGGAATAAAAGGGACAGCCAAGGCTCATTAAAGGCACAGGTGACTGGGCAGGTAGCTTGGCTTCGGAACCTCATCAGGGAGGCATGAAGGTTGGGGAAGACAGTTGCTGCCGACTGATGCTTTTATGTAAACCTTTAGCACAATATCCTTGCCCTGATGTTTTTGAAGAGATGTGGCCCTTCCGACTGCCTCATTGCCTGCTCCTGCTTCAGGGGCTGGCATTAAGCATGCCTGTGTGGCATTGCTCATCTGGTAAAGCACAAACAAGAGACTCCAGGTCTGGCTTCAGTGTGGAAAATCTAACTTATCCATAACCCTATTGCTAAGCCTCCTTTAGATTTTCCAATATTCCAATGTGCTCTAATATTTGGGAAATCCTATGACGTTAAAAATGCCCATGCTTAGCGGTGGCACAGCCTCCCATCTCAAAGGATGATGAGAGGTCTGAGATCCCATCCTTGAACATGCCAGGTTTAAATCACTCAGAGCAGTGGGTTCTTAACCTGTGGGTCTCAACCCCTCTGGCAGGGGGTCAAACGACCCTTTCACAAGGGTCCCCTAAGACCATTGGAAAACACAGATATTTACATTATGATGCATAACAGTAGTAAAATTACAGTTATGAAGTAGCAGTAAAATAATTTTATGGTTGGGAATCATCATAACATGAAGAATTGTATTGAAGGATCGCAGAATCAGGAAGGATGAGAACCATTGATTTAGTAGTCATGGTCCTGCTTCCCTCAGTATTATAAAGGGGGGATGGCTGCAGAAGCCTTCACACAGCTCCTTCCTAGGCCACATTTTTCATGGTTCAGGTACCAGGGACCTGTGCTTGTGGAGATCGAGTGCAGGACAGCCAGCCGTGGACAGGAGACTTGTGTCACTTCTTTCATAGGTTAGGTGTGCCAGAGAAGCAGCTAAGGTCACTTCCTTGGTGGGTGGCAGGTCTTGGATGAAAGGGTCCATGGCCAAGGCTGTGTCTGTCTGGAGATGGATTGCAAATTAGGAAGTGATGGGAGAGAGGTAGACATCACCTTGATCTTAGACAACCCTCACACGCTTCCCAAAGTCATGTCAGAGGAGACAGGATTCTCTCACCTTGGTCTACACTCAAAGATCCTTTTTTGCCTCATTGTTGTCATATAAGCCATGGGCAGGTGGCTTGTGAGGAAACCTAAAAGTTCTAAGGCAGGGTTTAAGTGACATGGACCACTGTTATCCAGTGCCTGTCTTTTGCCATGCACAAGACAAATACCGATGGTGAGATACATCTTTAGTTTCTGTACCATGATGCAGGAAAGCACCCAAGATGAGGATGCTAGTTGGGACCAGCATGGCCTTTGTCTGGGATCAGGAAGATGTGGGTCAGTCCTTGGGGAGGTGGTGTGGGAAAGCCCACCATGCGTCTGCCTTACCCTTAAGGATGGAGGTGGGGAAGAAGGTCCCGCCTGAGGTCCTGAACTGCAGGCTTGGGGTTTGAATCCCACTGCCTGTGGGGGTCAGGCAGCCTTAAGCTGAGCATGCTGTGCATGGCACTTCAGTGGTGCTAAGCCGCAGGACCTAGGGTACCCCCTGGAGGATCTGGCTTCCCCTAGGCTACTGCACCTGCACAGCCAAATCTGATTTCAGGGACAGGCATCCTGTTCGGGAGGTAGCTGTGAGCCATGGTGTCCCCCAGAATCACAGAACCCATGTGTAAAGCCTATTGCCTGCGGCCATGCCCCTCCACTTTCGTTTACGGCAACACCCACGTTTCTCTGTGGAGTCTCTGCACAGTGCTGAGAGTGGTCACAGGCACTAAGGAGCAGTGTGGCTTTGCCACATGGGACACATGCTGCTCTGTCATTGTGGCCTTTCTCTGTACTCTGCGGCCACTGCACAAGCAGAAGCGGCCTTTGACCAGGGTGGTGCGGCCCCGCCCTCAACACAGATCTGCTAGCGGTTTTTCTCTTGGCCTAAGTTTTCCCAGAAGCACCATCTGTTCTGTGACACATGCTAACCTCCAGCTGTAGCTGTTTTTTTCCGCGGACAGCCGTGTGGAAAGAGCTGTAGGCCTCTTGCCTGAGCTGAGCCAGAACTCTGAGAACTATGGACAGGGCTCTGACTGACGTCAGCCCAAAGCCTCTTGTTTTCCTGGGCTTCGCTGGAAAACGCACAGGAAAGCCTCCCATCCGTTTCCCAGGAGGGCGCGCCAGACTGCCTGTCTTCACTCTCAAGGCCATGAGCCCCCAAACACCTGTGGGTCACTGAGGACTCCAAACCTCAATCCTCACAGGCTTTTACATGTCTTTTACATGTCACCATTCTATACTGTTGAGGACTGTGGTTTAACCATAAGCTCCTATAGGCTTGACATCCAGGCAAGGCTGTAGGAAACCTGCCTCATTTTGCAGTTCAGCTGGACCTTGTTCAGAGGCGAGCCTTGGGAAGGCCGCCTGCACTGGGGAGAATTGGAAACAGTCTCTGCTAATGAAGAGCCCTTTTCTTCCCTCCCCATTCTGTTTCTCTTTTCCCTTTTCTTTTAGTTGTACTGGGTACTGAACCCAGGGCCCTGTGTTCCCAAGGGTTCTACCACTAAGTTCATTCTGTCACTAAGCTACATCGCCACTCTGTTAAAACTGCCTTGAACACACTGTCGCTCAGGCAGGGCCTTGACTTGTGTGTGAACTTGCTGCCCAGAACCCCAAGTATCTGGTTCATAGGTCTGCCCACAAGACCTAGCTGGAATAATTTAATTTGTAAAGTGTTTGCAAACATGTGTGCGCCCGCGCGCACGCGCGCGCACACACACACACACATACACACACACACACACACATACACACACACACACACACACACAGCCCATGTTATTACACGTTTGTTTTTCTCTCAGATTTGGAGGTGGAAGTGAGTTGAGTCCATATTATAGACAGAAAGTGAGTGTCCCCGGGGTGGCTAGTGGGGACAGGCTCCATCTCTGGGGTATACCAGTAAGCTTCACCAGCCTGATTCAGTCCAGCAGGGACAGGGACAGGGATTGCTCTGATGGTAGCCGTCCTCTTCTACCCCCAGGCTCTTGAGTACAACATCTTTGAAGGCATGGAGTGTCGTGGCTCCCCACTGGTAGTCATCAGCCAGGGCAAGATCGTCTTGGAGGATGGCACGCTGCATGTCACTGAAGGCTCAGGACGCTACATCCCCCGGAAGCCCTTCCCTGACTTCGTGTACAAGCGCATCAAGGCAAGGAGCAGGGTGAGTGACTTTGTTAACTTTTAAACATCATGGATTGAGTTTAATGCCACAGGTATTTACTAAGTACCGTGAGTCAGAATACGGAGACGGGGGACAGAAAGATAAAGACAACGTGACGTTTTCATCCCTAAACGTAACCTGCTGGTGGAGGAGATGAGGATGGCCACAGCTTTGACGATGAGTGTGGGGTAGGAACCCAGAGGAGGGACCCACTGCTGCAGAATCACGGGGGAGGATGCTATGCAAGAATACATTTGGGGTTTGAAGTTTACATAAGAGTTTCTCGAGCCAAAGGACACTAGGAAGATGGGCTGCGATGGGTGGAAATCATACAGTGTGTTCAGGGCATGGTGAACGGCCTGTGGACGGTGCTCAGGAATTGCGGTGGGGAAGGGGTGGAACTTTAAGGGAAGTAAAAAAAGAGTGAGATTAGAGAGATAGACAGTTTGACCTTGAAAATGACCCCAGACCCTCTTCACAGTATGATCAGGGACTTCTTGGAAGGTTCAAAGATGATGTGGCCTGGTGGGAAAGAATTGTAAGAAACCAGTAGAGTAACCCACTGGGGACCCACCTTGGGAGGGACGGCTTTGGCCTGGAACTTCAGGGGCTGGTCGCATATCTGTGCCTACTGTACTTGTACTAGGGGTGGCCTAGTCCCAGGCATCCTGGTCTGTCTCCTAATCTCCAGGCATCCCTGGCCTGTCTCAGCTGCTGTTCCATCACACTGGGAGGGTTCGGGGAAGATGTCCTCTGTGAATGTGACATGGGCTGTGGGGTGATTGTGTGTTTCAGCTGGCCGAGCTGAGAGGGGTCCCTCGTGGCCTGTATGACGGACCTGTGTGTGAGGTGTCCGTGACACCCAAGACGGTCACTCCAGCCTCATCGGCTAAGACATCCCCTGCCAAGCAGCAGGCACCACCTGTTCGGAACCTGCACCAGTCTGGATTCAGCTTGTCTGGTACGGCCAGGGCTAGGTGGTTCTGGGTAGGTTCAAACTCTGTAGAGCCAGTCTGGGGCTTCACAGAAAATGCAAGGTAACAACAGTCTCGTTCTTTCCCCAATGGGGAGCACTCCAGCCACCAGACATGAATCTGTCGATGACGACCTGGGCTTCAGAATCTTCAGATCAGATTTTGTGCCATGGGATGCTGAGGCACCCACCGTGTGTGTGACCCCTTTGAGACTGAAGGGACATTTTCTGATCTGTCACGTCCATTGTTGAAGAGGGACTGTGGCAGATAAGTGTGGAGCCTGGACTCTCCGCAGTGCACCTTACTTAGGCCTTCTGTGCCTCAGCTCTTACCTGTGCTGTGAGTCTCAGCACTGGCTGCCCGTGGGCCTGCTGTGACATATCCACTGAGTTAATGCATGTTCCTACGACAAAGCCACTGGATATGTGTGAACCATCTGCAGGGGTAAAACCTGTGGCAATCGTCTTGGTGACAGAAAAGTAGACTTTCTGTCTTGGAAACTTCCTTCCCCTCTTTCTTCTGACCCATGATAGGGCCTTCCGTTCTCCCTGCTTCCCAAGCTTAGACAGACATCCACGTCCCATGGACTGTCAACAGCACAGTTCATTACATGGATTCCCTTTTCTTGCCACGTCTGCTAGTGTTAGAACATACCTTAAATGCCCATGACGGATGAGGAATTTCCCACTTTCGGGGCTCTTCGAGGTGTTTTGGTTTGGGAGACAGGCCCTTAAACCACAGTTTTGTCCCTAAAGTATGAGATCTGTCACAATGCCTATCGCCATGTTATTTACATAGATGGCATAGGCTGTCAGTCCTTTCTGTGAAAGAAATGCTTAGAACTGGAAGCTGGCTTGCATTTTTAAAATTGGAAAAATATCATGTAGATAATGAAATATTTTGTGACTAAGACCCAAAGCCAAACATAACATGTGGGCAGGGCAGATCAGCAGTTAAGAGTGAACTCTGATCTTGTGGGGGACCCAAGTTTGTTCTTAGCGACCATGCCAGGTAGCGTGTAACCACTTATAACTCCAGCTCCAGGAGATCCAGTGCCCTCTTCTGGCCTCCTCAGGCACTGCACTTATGCGCATGAACCCCACCCCTTCATTCATATATATATATATATATATACACACACATATACATATACTGTGTGTGTTTCATATACACGTGACAAAGTCTTAAGGGGATTTCATACAGTATTTCTAGTATGCCAGGTCTGACTACAGTTTGTCCTAGCAGGTCAAGTGTGGAATTTTCCATTGTCACATCATGTCAGCTCTCAAGTAGTTTCAGAGTTTAGGGCATTTTGGGCTTGGGAGCTTTAGCTCCAGCATTCTTTACCCGGACCGTTCGCACTCCTCCTGAGTGAGAGCCGTGGGTCCTCAGAAGAGCCATACTCACTAGAACCTTGAATCTAACTGCTTTCCTGGAAAGAGATTGCTTGCACCAAGTATGACCTGTGGGCTGCAGGGCGTCCACTCTACTTCCTGTAGTTTGAACCTTTAGTGAGGTTTGGGAGAAGGGGTAAGGTTGTGTGTGCTTGGTTCAGTTTTTCCCCCAGGAGTGTACCTGAGCATACCTTAGGAATCTGATTTGATTTCACCTTTGTTTTATCTTCTTCCTAGGTGCTCAGATTGACGACAACATTCCTCGCCGCACCACCCAGCGCATCGTGGCGCCCCCTGGTGGCCGTGCCAACATCACCAGCCTGGGCTAAAGCCCCTAGGCCTGCAGGCCACATGGGGATGGGGGATGGGACACCTGAGGACATTCTGAGACTTCCTTCCTTCCATTTTTTTTTTTTAATTTTAAAGAGCCTGTGATAGTTGCTGTGGGCAGCCAGTTCCTGGGGCTTCCTCTTGGGCCCCCCACACTTGGTCTCCCCTTGGAGTTTCTGAATTCGCTCACCCAAGCCCCTACACAGTTGTGAACACCACACCCAAGCCTAGCCACCCACCCCACACGGAGCTGCATCTCACACGAAGACATACACCACCCAGCAGATCCCAGCGAGGGTGTCCCACCACACCCTCGGCTGTGTGGTCAGCACCTTCCTGTCCTGGGAAGTTATAGTGAATTTCCCTGAGCTGCCTTCTTTTCTTTTTAAGTATTTTTTTTAAAAAAGGGTTTTCTTTGTGGGGCTGGGAGGGATGGGGTGGGATAAGGGAGGTTTTGCTTTTGCTTTTGGTTTTTTTTAAATACTAAATTGAAAGTCTGATTCAATATTAATCCACGGGTCTTGAACTGGACATCCTAATGATGCAATTATGTAACCATAGCGCTGATCCGAGGCTGGCAGGCTGCTGCTGCCCCTCTGGAGAAGCTCCACGCATCCCCATTGCCATCCCTTACTCTTCCGGGTCAGCTGTTGTGAAGAGGCGGGTTTTCTTCGTTGACCTAGATTTTGCGGCAGATTAGTCCTTTTGAGGGTTCCCCTCACCCTCTTCCCACATCTTCTGTCTGTTCCGGCTTTTTCTCCTGCACTCACGGAGAGATTTGGATGTTGATTATTTGCTTTGTGTTTCCCCCACAGTGTTCTTTTCTCCTGACCCTGCAGCCTGCCCTTAAAGCCAGGCATTCCGATTTGGCCTCAGGCACAGCCTGAGAGGACCCTACCTAGTTCTGTACCCACGGCCATAGTTTTGTGTGGTCCAGGTTTCTGTTAAGATTGGTGCTATCCAGTTCCCGTCACTAGGAGGTGTCTGAGTTTGAGGCCTGCCAGACATAGGGGTGACCCGGATTATGACACCAATATTGTCATGTGTGGGCCCAGAATAGAGTCACATGTGCAGAAACATGAAGAAGAATTAGGCTGCAGAAGTAACAGAGTTCCTGGTCAAATCGGTAAATCCAGTCCTCAAGCTCATATGACCCTACCAACCTGGGACCAGACTCCCTCTGTGGAGGAACCAACCAAGCTGGGGCCAGTGTCTGTCTCTGTGGAGGAACCAGCCAAGCTGGGGCCAGTGTCTCTGTGGAGGAGCCCTTCCCAGCCTTTCCCAGGAAAAGCTGAGAATTCTCGAACACGAGGTCTTCTCAGTGCGTAGATGCGCGCGCGTGCGCGCGCACGTGTGTGTGTGTGTGTGTGTGCAGGAGGGAACATTTCTTTTTCTGCCCATTTATTTCAAAAAGTCTAACATGATGTGGGAAGCCCTGCTAAGGGTGGAAATCTTGGAGATAATTAGACTTCAAGCCTGTTTTACAAGAGGAAAAACCCTGTCTTAGGAAACAATATCTCATGGGAAGAAAACTGTACAAATTGAGTGCATGGCCCACTTAGAGATCCTGCCACCACGTAGAGACCTATCACCTCATGTCTGTCACCCTTCCTCTTCCTGTCGTAGTGACAGCTTTTCACTCGCTGGCTTTCTTTCTCTATTTGCCGACTTCTGTCAGACTTCTTTCCACGTGTTTCCAGGTCCGTGTGAGCAGTGTTAGGTCCACAGGCCCTTTATGAATCCAGTCTGCCGTGTGGAAAGCAGGGCCTCAGAACACAGTGGCGCTTTGAGTGTCCACACATTTTGCCTTTGGGGTTAACGGTTGGGGTTTTGGTTTGTTGTTTTAAAGGTAAATGGCACTTTTAAACATTGGTTGACTTAATATATTTGCTTTTCTCCCCCCTTACCTGCGCTTAGAGAGGAAATTTGAACAAGTTGGAAAACACCTTTCTGTTGGTTCGTTTGGGTTCTGAGAAACCCTCGCAGCTCTTCTGTACTCACCGTCTTCCTGCTGTTTCCTGTTCGGGGCTGTGGCCCTGTTGGTTGTTTTAGATCATTTTCTTAAAAACCAAACCAAACAGTTTCAAACCTGAAGATTCCCGCAGTCCGTGTAAGCATGTTTACCCGTCGGCTCGCTTTCTGTGTCTGTTAAATGAATGTCATATGTAAATGCTAAAATAAGTCAGCACAGTGTCTCAGAACTGAATAACTGCAGTGACTTGATGCTCTAAATCAATGTAGGATTTACTGCTAGATGGTTTTTAACCCTTGAACTTGTGCTTGTGACCCATGAGGGGGACCTTTCAGTGCTAAAGCTGATCATGTGTGTAGCCAGGAAGGTACTTTCGGTTTTGTTTTTTTAAATTTTTTTTTGTTTTATTTTTTTGTAACCGCTGTCTTAATGGCAAAATAATTATGGTAAAATACAAGTCTCGTGTTTATTATTCCTTAAGAAGAAGTCTGTGTTATATTACCACTGAACACCCAATAAAGCAGAATGTGGTTGTTTCAGAGGCGTTGTCTATATTGAGACCCTTCCAGTGTATTGGCTTCCCCTCTGAAGTTACACATGGGGAAGCCCAGGGCGTGGCTTAGATTCAGGCTGTGGACCAGCTCCTGAGTGCTTACCCCCATGCCACAGGTTGCTATGAATACCCTGGTGACAGGATGAGTTCTCACCCCATACAAGGGCCATGGAGGCTGAGGGAGGATCAGTGTCTGAAACCCCATCCTGGAGAGGCCCTGAGCCTCCAGGAGTGCCAAGCCAAATGTGAGCCTGGGATCCAAGTGGGACCACACGAGCTGTTCTGGGTAGGTGCTGGGCTTCCTTTGGATGTTTTTATGGGAAATCTTCCAATTACTTGAGTGCAGGAGAGAAAGAAGACCGCCTAGTGTGTCCTGACACCTCAATAGAGGTGATGTCAAAACTAAGAGCGAGACCTAGGCTTCCAGGGCGGAGGATGCTGGGCTCTCAGTTCCCTGCTACAGGTCGCATTGGCTCTGGCTGAAGAAGAGTGTGCTTTGGGCACCCTGGGCCTGTCGTATGATAGGGCTGGTTTACCCCTGGGTCCCATAACACCTTACACCACCATCATCATCTACACTGGATATGAGGTAAAATTCAGAATTATACAAGCCCAGCCTGATGGTAAATGTCAAGCACTCAGGAGGCTGAGGCAAGACTGGGTGAAATAATGAGGTCCTCCCTTAAAGGAAATACCAGTGAAAAGAAAAAGACAATGTTATTATTATAAGCAAAGAGATGGGAAAGTAATAGCAGGAAAAACAAGGCCCCATGTGACGTAGATCAAGACACCTGCTTGGCTCCTTTAAACACTCACAGTGACCTACAACAACCAGTCACAACACTGATCATAGTTAAGGGTGAAATGGTCTTTAAATAAGATGGTGGTTCCAAAATGAAAGGCCTGGGTTCTCCAGGGAGCCAAGGTGTGGAGTGTGGGGGCTGGCTTTGTGGCCAAGTAAGTCAAATGTGGGAAAGGGGAGCAGGAAGTCTTCAACATGAAGAGCCCAGCTCCATCCCATCATCTCCAGACTCCACTCACACCAAGAAGGGCCTGTGGAATCTAGCTCACAAGTCCACATTCCACCTAGCCCCTCGGGAGACTGCTCTTTGCAGGATAGGCCCCTTCAGGCACTAAGAGGTGCGGATCTACTTGGACAGGGACTGAAAGTGATCCAGACACTGAGCCGTACTCCGGGCTGCGGCTGGGAGCGTCGGCCACTCTTACGTGGCGAGAGGCATGCTGGAGGAGGCAGAGTCTAGAGATGGGCCAGGTAGCTAGTGGCATGATTAAGTCCAGTCAGTTGGTAGGTTTCACTCTACACTAGTGGTTCTCAATCTCCCTAATGCTGTGACCCTTTAATACAGTTCTTCATGTTGTGCCGACCCCCCAACCATCAAATTTATTCTGTTGCTACGTTGTGGCTGTAATTCTGCTACTGTTATGAATTGTAATGTAAATATTTGATGGAACCCCCATGGGGTCGTGACTCACATGGGGTCGTGGGGTTGAGAACAGCTGTTCTAGACCCAAGCTCAAGGAGGCCAGGAGAAAATATGAGGAATGAGCTAGGAAGTCTGCGACATGCCTGGCCTTGAGCTTGTGGTTAAGCCTCACACTGCTCCCAGCCAAGGCCCCATCCTCAGGCAAGTTTCTTTTAGGAGAGGCGGAGCTGGCTCCTCTCCCATGGGCTGTGATGGGGTTCAGCCCCCATGTTGCTCCTGAGCAGGAGTGTTTGTAGAAAACCTGGCTCTCAATATAGGACCTGGGAGCCCTCTCACCTGCTCAGTCTCCAGCTTTCCCTGCCCTTTGGTGAATGGCAAGCCAGGGATGGAGTACTGGTAGGGCAGGGAAGTGCAAAGGGACACCAGGACACTGCCAGAAACAGTGTCCTCTGTGTCTCTTCTAAGAATCTAAATACCAAGAAACGACTGCAAAGACTATTGGAGACGCAGGGGATGTTGGAGATGGTCTCCATTGTTTGCACGCAATCTGTTGGTTAAAGTCACGCAGCTGACAGCATTCCTTACGACATACCCAGTACTGCACTATGAGCTTTGTGCCCGTTAACAAAGCTAATCTTTGCAAAGAGTCATGAAGAAGAGGCCATTGTGCTGGCGAAGAGATAAGGAGATGGAGCACAGAGAGTTAAGGCAGGATTTTAGAAGCAGCTTTGAGTCTGCAGCCTGGGACCAGTATGTGTACACACACACACACACACACACACACACACACACACACACACACACGTTTTCAAGGGAGAACTTAATGTTGCAGAAAGACCCAAGGAGGCCAGCAGAATGTATCAGGTCCCCTGGAACTGTAGTTACAGGTGATTTTGAGCCACCGTGCAGGAGGTGCTGGGATCTGAACCTGGATCCTTTGCAAGAGCAGCAAGTACTCTTAACCACTGAGCCATTTCTTGACCCCTCAAGTATATTTGCTTTTTGGAGACACCGTTTCCTTAGGTATCTCAGGCTGGCCTTGAACCCATGATTCTTCTGCCTCTGCCTCTGCTTCCTGAATGCTGAAATGACAGGCACACGTCACTCCACTCGATCAGAAAATATGTGGAGAAAAAAACAAAAAGCAAACTGGATTTCCTAGACAGAAAGCCATTATTATAAATGAGTAATTATGAGAGTGATAACAGTATAAGTAAAGTGTGGCAAGGCTATGAGAAGCGAGAACAGATCCACAAGAGATGCAGAAAACACATTTTGGTCTCCGAATTTGCCCTGTGTGGTCATCCTACACACTTTGGTTTGCACAGCTGGCTTGCCCACATTCCCCCCACCCCTGCTTGACAGCCTGCACAGCCTGCTTCCCTAGTGCTCTCCACCCCTCCACCCCCGCCCTCCCGTCCAGGATCTCAGAGGAGCGCATGGATGATGGCAAATGAAGAGACACCTCTTACTTGCTCTGTGTATTAAGTAACCCAGCCTTTCCCTCCATAAGTGGCTAGCTAGCCAGAGACAGAAATGTGTCTTATCTATTTTACTTACCTCGGGCTGTAAGTAAAATAATGTCTATGGGAATCCTTTGCAAAAACAACCATTTGAAAATGGCAAAGTGACCTAGATACTAGATGCATTGTTACTCAATCAAACTCTAGCATCAGGGTAGGGCTGGTGCCCACAGAGGTGACAGGAGAGCCCTGAGCACAAGGGGCTCTGCTGCTGTTTCTGGAAGAAGGCCAGCTTCGGCTCAAGGCTGCTTAGCCTGAGGGCTCGTGAAAGGAGCACAAGGAGGACTGGAGAAGACCTCGCACCAGGGCTTAAGAAGTGTTATGACTAGACAATACATGACAGTCACACGATGAACACTGACAACTGAGCCCACTGGTGTTAAAGTTACAGAAATGACCTTTGTCCTGACAAGTACGTCGTTTCATGCAGGCCCACGGCCATGTTGACCTGTTCAGGAGGAAGAGATGGAATGGAGGGCAGAGAAGACATTTATATAGTCCCACATATTCTTCCAGTCATGACCTTGTCTGGGGACTGAGGACTTTAGTTTTTATCTTCTTTATTCCTAGATCACACACACACATACACACACACGCACACATGCACACACACCATACATACACACACACACACATGCACACACACCATACATATATACATACACACACACGCACACATGCACACATACCATACATACACACACGCACACATGCACACACACCATACACACACACACACACACACACACATATATATTTGAATGTGCTCTGAATGCACTTGAAATCTTATCCTCTTACACTTTTTCTAACAT